>CM069132.1:73425204-73835181 GCA_035221665.1 Okamejei kenojei
GAGGGGTTAAACTAGACGAGAGAGCATGCGTTTAGGCTATTGCTATAATGGCTCCTTAGAAATACGAGAAATTTTCGGACATATCCCACTGATTTATTCCAGCAATTTGTTTTTGATCTTTGGTGTAAACCAGCATCTGCAATTCCTTCCTACTGATTTTTATTACGTGCAAGTTTTGAGATCTGTATCAAGACTTAAAAAACCAATACATCTATTTTCAATATATATAGAATCCAATTATATCAAAACATATCTCACATCGCATTGCTGAACCCTGCATTATTATCTATCCTCACTATCCTTGATTATCTTCATTCCATATGGTGTGTTTCCACAGTACTTTCACCAAACAATGAAAATCCAGAAATAGACAGTGGACAATGAAAAAATGGAAAATAGCTTTAAATCAGTGCGTGAAACCTGCGGGGGACCTTCACTGGTATGTCCCAATTCCCTCCTGCCTTAACTATTCTCAGCAAAGCAGTTGCAGCCTGGGATGTGTTTTCAAAGGTAAATCATAAGGAATGTAAGAAAAAAGTAAGAGCAGCATAAAAGAAATTGGATTGATTTGATTTTAATTACTTTCATTCCGAAACCTCGAGAAGGCCTCGAAACGAAATTCTGTCTAACATATGGGCCATACACAACCCAGAAGCAATTCATAAAAAAAAACAACACACAAACAATTCAATATCACAACAAAACATCCATCACAAGTGACCCTCCTCCTACCTGTGATGGAAGCATATTCATCTCTCTCTCTCACCCCAGCACCATTCCTCGTCCTAGATTGTCGAAAGCCCCATGCGGGCGGTGTTTAGTCCCTCGGCCATTGAGGCCCGCGCCGGCGATGTACGCCCCGCTCTAGGCCCAAAGTCACAAAGTGAGACCCCGCGGGTCTGGAAAGTCCCACGGCCAATTAGTAAAGCCACGCGGGCCGATGGACGACCCCGCTCCGGGTCTTAGAACACCACGACACGGGCTGAGAAGCAGCTTTGCGGGAGCTTCCTGGAAAGCGGTCTCCCACACCGTACCCTGCGAGATCCCGATATCCCTACAGCCCACCGACTCTAAGCTGTGAGCTGGAAGCTCCAGATTTTGGCTCCGGAGTCGGGCCGCAGCTGGAGCTAGGAACAGGAGCTCCGGATCGGGCCACACGGCGATCCAACCACCGCTCCCCACGTTCCTGATGGGCGGCAAGCCCCACGCTGGAAGTCCACATTTCTGCAGGCTCGCGTGAACTGCAACCCCCAGGACGTCCCCTGTCGGCGACAGGCCGCACCACGGTATCAGGCCCCAAACGACAACGGAGACCCGACGGGAAAAAGACAGTTCTCACCGTGCAAGGGAATAGAATTAAAGGTTTCCTTCCCCCTCCCCCCCGTCCCCGCACCCCGCCACATATACACAGTTATAAACAGTACAAAAAAAACACGAACTAACTACATTTACTAGAATTGTTGAGCGTTTCTTCTTCTTCATAGGCGTATAGCGTGCACAGCCATAAAGTAGTATACAACTTGTTCTTATTTGATCTTATTTGAAAAATTGTGCACGCCGGGTTTGATTGGTAATTCGTCGAAAACCAGGGCGGAACCATGTGAAAGGTTGCAAATCTTCCACCACCTGGCGAGTTTATTGCAGTACACCTTTCAATCCAGAAGGTACATTTCCCACCGGTGCATGCAGGTAATGCAGGGAGTATGATGTAAAGGGTGCTGAAAATATTACCAATCAAATAGACTTAGCACTGAGCTTAACGAACATAGCTTCAAGAAACAGCACTTATCCAAGCAAAACTGGGAAATGACAAAGAAAATAATTTGTCATAGGAGCAGAATTAGGCCATTCGCCCATCAAGTCTGCCTTTCAATTACGGCTGATCTATCTGCCTCCCTCTCAACTCAACCCAAATTCCTCCTGCCCTTCTCCCTGTTAACTTTGACACACTAATCAATGAACCTGTCAATCTCGCTTTAAAAGATACACAATATGCCTCCACAGCCGTCTGAGACAATGGAATTCCAACGGGATCACCACCCCTGACTAAAGAAATTTCCTCCTCCGCTCGCTTTCTAAAGATTGTCCTTTATTCTGAGGCTGTGCTTATATCTATCCCAGACTCTCCAATTAGTTGAAAATCCTCTCCATATCCACTCCATCTAAGGCCTTTCACTATTCGTGTCTCACAAATCTGAGATGTGACCAATACGTTGCTGAAAGGCAGAGCTTTAGACATTGTCTACATGGATTTCGAGTAAGGCATTCGTGCAAGGTTTCAGCATGGTAGCTGGTCTGGATGATCAGATCCCATGATTCAGGAGAAATGGCGAATGGATAGAAAGTTGGCTTCATGGAAGGAAGCAAGGGTGATGATGAAAGGGTGCTTTTGGATTGGAGGACTGTGCATAGTGGTGTGCCTCGGGGTTCGGTGCTGAGCTCCGTTACTGTTTATTCATCAATAACAAAGCATTAGGATGAAAACATACATATATGAATCAGACAATATTTGAAGATGATTGTTTGTAGTTAGTGAAGGTGGTTGTCATGAAATTGTAGCAGGATTCTTGATCAGTGTGAGCCAGGTGGGCTGAGGGAAATGGTGGATGGAGATTAATACAGAGGAATGTGTTGTGTTGCATTTTGGAACACTAACGACAGGAATGTGACTACACAGTAAGGTAGGATCTCTGGGGAAGTGTTCTAAGACAGAGGGATATAGGAGTACAGGGTACATGGTTTGTTGAAAAGTTGCATTACATGCAGGTAGGGCTGTCAAAGGTCTTTGGCACATTGGCCTTCAATCATCAGAGAATTGTAATATAGAAATTGGACTATGACATGTTGCAGTTGTATATAAGACCTTGGTTAAGTGATACATTTATAGTATTTGTATTCAGTTTTAGGCCCCAAAAAAAAATGTTAGAGAGAAGAAGTTTGTTACGCTGGTAAGAGTCCATATCCAGTCTCTTATATTGTCATATGCCCCGAGATAGAACCATATAACCATGTAACCATATAACAATTACAGCATGGAATACAGCCCTCTCGGCCCTTTCCAGTCCGTAGCCGGACCATTTGTTTTCCCCTAGTCAATCTACCTGCACTCAGACCATACCCCTCCATTCCCTTTCATGTCCAATCTACCACTTTACTTTTAAAGTAAAATCGATCCTCCTCCACCACTTCTTCTGCTGAAGCTCATGTCCACACAAGCCACCACCCTCGAGTAAAGAAGTTACCCCCCCTCACGTTCCCTCTAAAAACGTCTGTCCTTAATTCTCAAGTCAAGCCCTCTTGTTTGAATCTTCCCTACCCTCAATGGAAAAACTTATCCACTCAACATCTGTCTATCCCTTCATCCATTTTAAAGACCTCAATCAAGTCCCGGCCCTTAACCTTCTGCCTCCAAAGAATAAAGAACAAACTTGTTCATCCTTTCTCTGAAACATAGTTGCTGGAACCCTGGCAACATTCTAGTAAATCTCCTCTTACTCTCTCACTATTTGTTGACATCCTTCCTATAATTAGGCGACCAAAATGGTACACCATACACCCAGAATTGGTCTTAACCAATGCCTGTACAATTTTAACATTACTTCCCTACTCATTTCAATGCTCTGATTTATAAAGGCCACACACCATAATGCTTCTTTATCACTCCACCCAAGAAGCCTAATTCTACATCGATTCCACCTTAGGGAACTATGCACAGTTATTCCTAGATCCCTCTGTTCCATAGCATTCCTCTATTCCTTCTACCATTTACCATGTACCACGCCTATAGATTGATGTGTCCTGCCAAAAAAAGATAGCCCTCACCTTAACAGCATTAAACGCCATCTGACCATCTTTCAGCCCACTTTTCCAAATGGCACCCAAATTCTCCTGTAGACTTTTGAAAATCAACTTCATTAATCCACAACACCAACCTATCTTAGTATCAACTGCATACTTACTTATATCCAATATTCCACACCCATCATACCAGATCATTGATTACAATGACAAACAACAGTGGATCCCGAACACAGATCCATGAGGCACCCCCTGTCACCGGCTTCCAACGACAAACAGCCATCCACACATTACCACTCTGACATCTCCCACTCAGCCACTGTTGAATCCATCTTGCCTACTACTTTCCGACCATTCAACACCCAAAGATTGAACCTTCTTAACCAACCTTCCATGGGGAACCTCGTCAAAGGGCGCCTTTACTGTAAATCCAAAATATACAGACAACATCCACTGCTTTACCCTCATCAATTTCCCTAGTTACCTCCGCATTAAAAAATTCCAAGAAGGTTTGTCAAACCATTACCTTCCAGTACAAATCCATGTTACTATCCTGATCAGACCCTGTTATCCAGAATGCTTATATTATATTATCTCTAAGTATCCTTTCCATTAATTTGCCCACCACTGATGTCATACAATAGGTCTATAATTGCTAGGTTTATTCTTTGAACGCTTTTTAAACAATGGAAACAACATGCCAGTAACGCCAATCCTCCGGTAACCGGCCACTATTCCCGGATTTCTAAGGAAATTTGAAATATTTCTGTCATAGCTTCCTGATATTTCTACACTAACTTTTCCCTCAATGGGCTAGGGAATATCCTGTCAGGACCTGGAGTCTTATCCACTTTTATATTTTTCAAAAGTGTCAGTACTCTTAATCCTCCTCGTTGAATCTCATAGTTTCCATATGCTAACCCTACATTTTTCTTCTTCTCCCACTCCTCACACTCCCCATCTCCCTCTTTCTCCCCCCTTCCTCCTTCCCCTTCCTTTCTTCCTCTTCTCTCTTTTCCGCCCTTCCTCTTCCCCCCCTTAAACCCTCACCAGAGATTCAATATCCGTCTCCTTGGTGAATACCGAAAAAAGAAATTTGTTTCAATATTAACAATGAAATTCTATACTTCAGCAGCACAACAGAAATGTAAACAACAGAACATTGAAAAATAATAAACATATAACAAAAAGGGTTGCCGAGAAGATTTACGAGAATGATACCAGGCCCGAGGGTCCCTGAGCTATAGGAGATGTTGAACATGCTAGGACTCTATTCCTAGCGCGCAGGAATTGAGGGTGATCTTACAGAGGTAATGCAAAAACAATGCGAGGAATAAGATCGGGAAGACACACAGAGTCTCTTAGCCTCAGAATAAAGGAATCAAGAACCAGAAGACATAGGTTTAAGGAGAATGGGAAAGTTTAATAGGGACCTGAGGGGTATTCTTTATTTCACACAAGAGTGTGATGAGGCTGCCGGAGGAGATAGTTGAGGCAGGTTCTATCACAATAAACTTTAGATAGAACAGTTTTAAAGGAGGATATCGGCTAAAACAGGTGTGATTTATTGTTAGATGGGAATATGTTGACAGGTGTGGGGAAACTTGGTCCAAAGTTCTTGTTTCCATGCTGTAAATACTATGACTATTCAGAGACCGGTATATACCTCGCATAAACAGGTCTATTTTTACCCTTTGCAATTTCTTAACTCTCCCACAGGTATTCTTACACCATACTTGTTGTGTCCTTTTTAAAAAAATGTAAATAAATGGTTCTGTTCTGTTGTTTTTGCAAAATCCCGCAGGCTTTTTCACTTTCATTTCACAGTACATCTTGAGCATGTGATGTGACAAATAAAGTTACGCTTGACTGAAATCATATGTCATTCCTTGTTGAAGATTGAATTTTTAATTCCTTACAGCAGATAGTCCAATCCACAACCTCTCTACCCACCCTGCATGTGCATAAAATTAAATCTTACTCATGTGCATTTGTCCTCATAAAAGTAGAACACAATTTTATTAACAGATGTTTGTTTTCCAAAAAAGTCACAAAAATGCTTGAGAAACTCAGCCCCGGTCAGGCAGCACATCTGCAGAACAGGATCTGAAGAAGGGTACTAGAGATGTTGCCTGACGCACTGAGTTACTCCAGCATTTGTGTCTTCAATGTGGTCCAAAGCATGGTTGGCAGGGAAATGACCCAAATGACTCCACTTTGCCATTCAATGTAAGCCATAATTTGATAAGCACCTAGACTGGCAAAGTAGCATCTGACTCTAGTCTGAAACGCTTCCATACAATGAGACAATGGGATGTTAATTATCCCCAATAAGGGCACCTTCCAGTTTTTAGCCATTTGTGGTTAAATGACAAAGCAGTCCTTAATTTTATAGTTTTAGTTACAGAACTAATGCAAAAATTAATCTCTGATTCTACAATAAACAGTAGACAGAAGACCATTATTTGCACATTGTACCTGTGTTGTCTTTAAAAATAAATGTCAAGTAGTATTAAAAATATTTTTTTACCCTGACAAAGGATATTTAAGTTCTAAAAAGATACTTGCATCTTTGAATGCAAATCCTTTCCAAGCATAACTGGATTCAACTTCAAATAATGATCCTAACCTTTCATAAATTATATTCTCACTTCATATTGTCTTGCCCATTGTCCCTGTGCACTATCATAAATCATTTCTATTTTCTTTTTCCTCACCATATTAGCCAGCTTCGCAAACTTATTGAAAATTTTCAACTCTAATTTATTTTCTCAATTTCTAGTGAAAGATTAATTAAAAATTAATTGCCTCATTCCTTAGCTCGGTTTGGTGTTCATTGCAGATTACTAGCACATTGTTTTATTTTTGTTCTCTTTTTGTCTTGATTCAATATTGCTCATTTTAGTCTTCCCAAACTTGAGACAAAGTGTTTAGCAAGCATAAAATCTAACTTCCGCTGTAAAAGTATTCGCTGTTAAGAAAGTGTAATTAATTCATCAGTTCATTAAATATTGGAGCAGAATTTGCATTCAACCCATCAAATCTACTCCGCCCATTCAATCATTGCTGATCTAACATTCCTCCAACCCCGTATATCTGCCATCCTGAATGCTGATCATTTCTCCAGCTTCGGCACATCAACTAATATTAAGTCGGTCATAGTCTGTCCCCCCCTTTTAATTGTTCATGTGGTATCGGCCACCAAAAATGCATTTATCACCCTTATTTGCTGATCTTATCTCTAGCGTTTTTGCCCAAATTTTGACCGGGTCCTGATTCTTGGTGATTTTTAAAACATTCATGTCTGCTGTCCTACTAACGTGAGTGAATTTTATGAACCTGTTGAGTCCATTCAATCTGACTCACTTACCATTGGACCCAACACATGCTTGGCCATACACTGTTACCTGATGCTATTGACCTGGTCTCCCTCCCAATTTGTAAAATAGAAATTATTGATGATTGTCTGTCAGATAATACGCAATTAAATATGATGTCATCTCTGTCTTTCTATCTCCCTCAAAATGCCATCTCATTGCTCGCTACGCTCCCACATAAACTCTTCGATTGTCCAATAAGTTTCTCTGAGGCTCTCCTAGCTGCTCCCCAACATCTGCACCATCGAGGCTTTCTCCCCTCCATCTCAGCACTGACGACCTAATTTCTTTATTCAATACCACTTACTCTTCCATCCTGGATTCAGTTGCTCTTCTTAAAATGAAAAAAAGTCCTAAGCCCAAGGATGGCCCTGGCTCATGACACCACCAAGCCCTAAGAAGAAAATGCAGAAAAAAAATCGAAACGGAAGTAAAAAAATCTGATGCTTCAAATTTTCCTTTGTACTTCTGAGGGAAAACAATCTGTCTCAAATACCAGAAGCAGTAAGTCACAAGAACACAATACTATTCCTGACCTATTTCCAAAAACGGGCCCAAATTCAAGGTCCCCTATTATAGTACCATTACCTCTGACATAATGTCCTGCCCCGCAGTACACCCAAGCTTAGTATGGGTCCCCTGCTAAGTGCGAAGAATTTACTACATTTTTTCCACCAGCCAAAGTTGAGACATGAGAACGAGAATATTTGACCTAGCCGTCCTCATTGGTCTTGATCTTCTAATTTAGGCTGTTTCCCAACCCTTTACTCTCCTCTCTCTTGTAAAGCTGGCTCCACTATGAAACCTGCAACCTGCCCCCTCGACGTTGCCACCACTGCCCTTCTAAAGTTGTCATATGCAATACCGTTCGCCAGCAATCCTCCTATCATCACAGTTTTCGGGCAACTGGGCACGTTACCAACCTGTTTCAAGCACGCAGTGGTCCCAGGCCACTTCTGAAAAAACCTAACCAAGACCCCAAACCATTGTCTAGCAACTACAGACATATTTCCAAACTAACTTGCCTTTCCTCTAAAAAGTCCTTGAAAAGGTAGTTCTAATCAACAATGCCTTAACCTACACCAAAATACCAATCGTGAAAGTTCTCAAGACAGGTTTCAGGCCCACCACAGCAACAGAAGTCTGCCTTGTTGAAAGTACACAATACTTGCTTCTCGCAATCGACTCCCGGCGACTGTGCAATCCTGCTCCTTCTCCGACCTCCGAGTGCAGCTGTTTAGATAACAGTGGATCACACCAACCTAATTGACCGTCTCCAGTACGGGGTTGGTGTTGATGGCACTGCCCCGAAGCTGGTTTTGTTTCCTACCTCAAAGATAGGAGTTTCTCTACAAACATAGGCAACTCTTTCTCTTCCCCAGCAAGCCTGTTCTGCGGGGTTCCCACAGGGATCCATCCTTGCCCCATCTCTTCTCTGTACATGTTCCCCCCTTGGCGGCGGCAAGTCATTCAAAGGCACGGCATTTCTTTCCACTGCTATGCAGACGATACACAGCTCTATCTCCCTCCTGAAACCCACAACCGATCAAATATACTCAGCCTTATGCACTGCCTCGAGGATAAAAGTGTTGGATTGCCCTCAGAATTTCCTCCACCTAAACGAGAGCAAGTCTGATGTCATCCACTCGGCCCCTCGGACTCCATCAAAACGATAGCAGGCAGCCTTGGAAGCCTAACCCTCCTTACTCAAACCGCACATCAAAAACCTTGGCGAGATATTTGACTCTGTATTAAAGTTTAGACAAGCAAGTCAATGCTGTGGTAAAAGCTAGCTTCTTCAGCTTCCACGATAGCTAAAAAATCAAACCATTCCTCTAATTTCGATGACATTGAAAAAAATCATCCACGCATTCATTTCCTCCCGCTTGATACTGCTTAACTCCCTATACACTGGCATCAGCCAATCTTCCCTGTCCCACCTGCAATTGGTTCAAAACGTCGCAGCGAGCCTTCTGACGGGCACCCGTAAAGGGACCACCATCATCACCCCGATTCTGGCTTCTCTCCACTGGCTCCCAGCACGGTATAGAAATCAATTTCAAGCTCCTCCTACATGATACAAAGCCCTTAACAAGACCCTAAACGGGCTTGCCCCCACCCTATATCAAAAATGTGCTAATCCACCATTGTACCTCCAGGTCCTCAGGTCAGCGACTATCCCGCGGTCCAGGCTTAAGCTCAAGGGTGACCGCGCGCTTCGCGCCTATACTGTGGAACAGCATCCCTCTTCTCATCAGAACTTCTGCCTCCTCCATCGACTCCTTTAAAGTCTAGACTTAAACCCTATTTCTACTCACAAGAGGTCCTCTGAGGGAGCGGCTATAATGTATGTTATTTATGTAATGTACTGTAGATCTATGTACCATGTATGTAGCACATTAGTAACCTGCACTAATGTAAAGCACTTTGGTTAACGAGAGTTGTTTTTTAAATGTGCTATAAAAATAAAATTGACTTGACTTGACGTCTCCCATAACCCTTGACACCGGTGATAACCAAGAATCTATCAATCTCCAACCTTAAAAATATCCATTCACCTGCCTCCACCGCCTTCATGGCAATGAATTCTGCAGATTTATCATCCTCCTGAAATTTCTCATCACCTTCTCTAAAGGTAGTACCTTTTATTCCACTAAGCCTCAGCTGGTCCTAGACTCTTCCACTAGCGCAAAATCATCTCTCCAATCCACTCTATCCATCATTCTTCCACCTTGCCGTTAATACACAAATCTCTTGGAATGATATTCTAAAATTTACAGATATCAAACTGGGAGAGTCATCAAAATAGGGGAGCTGCAACAGAGTTCAAGAAGACATTAATAAACTTACAGGAGCAGAAGCCAACACCACATTATAAAATATAGAGTGCAACAATGAATTTCTATGGATAACTCCAAAACTATAACCAAATGCAAAGTGGGAAAAATGAAGAGAGGATGAACAGACCGAGACTATTTTTAAGAATCTGAAGATATTTTTATAAAGACGAAGGTAAAGAGGGAATGTTTTCACTGTGAGCAAGCAGCAAGCAAATTTATTTATATCACATTTCAGCAACGTCAATTCAAAGCATTAAAGAGCAATCAAAACCAATTAAAAAGTAATTAAAAAGAATAGAAAATAAAAACAAGCTAAAATAAAATAAGTATAAAATACAAGAATAAAAGTTACAAATGCAGTGTAAGAAATCACTAATTATTTAACTTAATATAAAGGCAGCGTCGAAACCAGAAAAGTATTCAACACCAAAAATAAAAGAACTGAGAGTTGGAACGGACCAGCATTTTTCTGGAAGTTTGTTCCATATATGTGGTGCATTAAAAATTAAACGCTGCTTCTCCATGTTTAGTTCGTGATTCTGGGACAGAGAGCAGACCTGTCCTAGATTGACCTCAGAGGTCTGGATGGGTTCATAATGTAGCCAGTGTAAAGAACTCAAAACTGGAGTGATGTGATTCCACATGTGAGTGAAGAAAACATTATTAGATGCCTTCATTATGAGAGTAGTCTAAGAAGTTCAATTGGAAATAACTTCTTTGCCTAACAAGTTCTGCGAGAATGTGCCAACTCTTTTAGAGGGAATAGTTAAACCAACAATATTATAATAGGATATGCAATGAAGAAGTAGGCTATGTATGGATCAAGGGATGTTTTTGGCAAAAGCTCGAAGGGGGGGCCCAAATGCCGGCATGGAGGATTTGGCCTGAATCGTCTTGCTTTTGTTCCATATTCCTATGCAATCAAAAATAATCTTCAGTTGAATGGAATATCAAGGGGATGAGGTTGTGCATCAGTTACATCATTTGTGGAGCTGGTTGAGTTGGGTAAAGATGTGCGGTTTGCCGTCTTCTTAAGAACGATCCAATTAAGAGGATGGCAGTCCAATGATAATTCATGGAGGACACAGTCTTTTGGTAGGGGAATGGAGTTTGACGACACTTTAAAAAAAAAACACTGTTTGATCGGCAGAGCGAAAATAGGTCAGCGTTGTAATGCGGGGGACAAGATGCTAGAGGCTGAAGAATGAAAATGGCAGGATGGAAGGAAAGATACATTGAATTAGTTTTTTATCTGGAAGAAGCAATTCTGCTCCTTTTATCTGACAAGAAATGAGGAGATTCATCTCATGTACATATAATTACACATCTTGAAGTTGAATTAGGCATGCCACTAACCATTTCACAAGATCATGACTGTCTTCTACCTGCAGACACACCACTTATTGAAATGCCAAAAGTCTATGATCTCTGTTTTTAATTAACAATGTGCTTAGACCCTCACAGCCCTCTGAGCAAGAGAATTCCCGTCCCCAAGATTCTCCATCCTTTGAGTGAAGCAATTTCCTTCCAATTTTAGTCCCATAACGGACAGATTTGTTTACTGAGATACTGCAGGAGATCAAATCCAATACATTTCCCCCACCCACTCCAGGAAAACAATCTTTCACTCCAAGACAACAGCATCATCTGTTTGCTGAATGGTATTTCCAGATAGCAAAGTGTAATGGGTGCTGTGCAGCGCTGAGTAAGTTTAATTCACCCTTTGCAAAAATCAGCTGAGACAGTAAGCTAATCAAAAAAGATATGAAGGCTGATTGAGTTCTTTATTGAAAAATTCCCTATGCGGTCCGAAGCACTGCAGTTATCAATAAGAATGAGTCAATACACAGGTGTAAATTGAGATTGAGCTTTGAGTTTGAAAATGAGCAGTACACAAGGCTTATTTTCTGCATCATTAACCCTTGAGACCAGAGCATTTGCATCCACAATGAATGAACATAACTACCCTGTAAACGGGAACATGTCATTTAAATCCACTTGTCTGTTGCAACTATCTGACCAGCAGTCAGCAACCTAAACAAGCAGAAAATATGCAATGTGGTTACGTGTTTTCCAGGTGTATTCTCTCATGCATCTTCAGTGTATTTTGCCCCTTTTCCCACCACATGAAACAAGGCCAGGGAAACCAACACTGAAACCAAGGTGAATAGCATGTAAAGTGCCCAAGGACAGGACTTCAACTGGAAAATAGACACATTAATAGAGTTTTTTGTGTAGTCTTGATACTAAATTCAGGTACAAATTGGTTCTGCAGCACATATTTCTTAAGTATCGGTTTTTGTTCTGCTAATCTATATTACTAAAAGTCTGATCTTGACCACTTCCTGTTGTTCTGTATATTGATTTTAGAAAAAAAGCTGCCACTTACGCTGTGATTTTGGCCATCTTGCTCAGTCGCCTCCGTTGCGCAGGACACGAGGATTTTTTCCCATCGATGAAAAAATAAAAGTGTTATTAAGTTTAAAAAAATGTTGAGATTCTCTCTCCTGAAGGCCATGCCCCTTCTGGAGGGACTATAAAACCCGGTAGTGTGGAGCTGCCTCAGTTCTCTGCAAGATGGGGAGCGAGAGGGTCGCAATTCTCAGTCTGAGCTATGAATAACACTGAACACATGTCTACTAAACTGTGAGTGGTTTTACCGATCCTTGTCCTGTCCACCCACAGTGCCCTTAATGTGGGTTGAAAAATGTTGTTTGAAATTGCAAAAGTGTGTTTTGGTTTGAAAGTGCTTAAAGCAGCCTGTGTACTTGCCTTTGGTTTTGAAAGTACTAAAGCAAGCTGTGTTGCCTTTGTTTTGAAAGTGGCTAAAGCAAGTTTGCCTGCCATTTGGTTTTGAAAGTGCTAAAGCAAGCTGCCTTGCTTAATTAGAGACTGCCTTGCCTAATTAACAGCTGCCTTGCCTAATTACAGCTGCTTGATGTCTATATAATTAAAAGTCTAATCTTGCCACTTCCTGTTTGCGCTTCAGATTGATATTAGAAAAAAAAAACGCTACAAACCACGTACGGCTGTGATTTTTGGCCAATCCTCTACTTGGAGTCCCCCTCTGCTCATCAGTTGTCGAGGAGTTTTCCCATCGATTAAAAATAAAAGAGTAATTAATGTTTGAAAAATGTTGAGATTCGTCTCTCCTGATGGCCAGGCCCCTTCTGGAGGGACTATAAAACCCGGAAGTGTGGAGGTGCCTCATTTCTGCAAAGATGGGGGAGCGAGAGTCGCAAATTCTCAGTCATTAGCTTTGTGAATTAACACTGAAAAACACTGTCTACTAAACTGTGAGTGGTTTTACACTGACCTGCCAGTGCCCTTAATGTGGTTTGAAAATGTAGTTTGAAAATGTAAAAGTAGTGTTTTTGTTTGAAAGTGTTAAAGCTGTGTTGCCTTTGGTTTGGAAGTGCTAAAGCGAGCTGTGTTGCCTTTGGTTTTGAGGGGGAGAAAGTGCTGAAGCAAGCTGTGTTGCCTATGGAGTTGCAAGTGTTTAAAGCAAGCTGCATTGCCTTTGGTTTTGAAAGTGCTAAAGCAAGTCTGCCTTGCCTTTGGTTTTGAAAGTGCTAAAGCAAGCTGCCTTGTCTTTGGGCTTGAAAGTGCTAAAGCAAGCTGCCTTGCCTAATTAGAGCTGCCATGCCTTTTATATAATTAAAAGTCTAATCTTTGACCATTTTCCTGTTTGCATTTTATATTGCTTTTTAGAAAAAACATGCACCACTGTGATTTTTGGCCATCTTACTCAGAGTCCCCCTCTGCTCATCAGGTGCTGAGGATTATTTTTTTCCCATCGATGAAAAAATAAAAAGTTATTAATGTGTTTTAAAAAAATGTTGAGATTCTCTCTCCTGAAGGCGCCACGCCCCTTTCCAGAGGGACTATAAAACCCGTGAAGTGTGGAGGAGCACCTCAGTTCTCTGCAAGATGGGAGGAGCGAGAGGTGGCAATTCAACAGACTGAGCTGTGAATAACACTGAACCACACAAGTCTAC
Organism: Okamejei kenojei; assembly: GCA_035221665.1. Taxonomy (NCBI): domain Eukaryota; kingdom Metazoa; phylum Chordata; class Chondrichthyes; order Rajiformes; family Rajidae; genus Okamejei; species Okamejei kenojei. The sequence continues at coordinate 73,439,218 of CM069132.1, forward strand.
TATAAACTCTGAGTTGTTTTACTGATCTGTCAGTGTCCTTAATGTGATTTGAATATGTAGTTTCTGTAGAAAGGCCTTGCCTTTGGTTTTGAAAGTGCTAAAGACGAGCTGCCTTGCCTTTGGTTCCTATCCAAAGCCCAAACTTTGAAAGCATAGACTTTCTGCAGTGGCCAAGTCACGAATTGGTGATAACTACAATTTTATATGTGCCGTCTCATCAAGGCCCTGTGCAATTACAAAAAGTTCTCTCTTTATAAAGGTTACAATGCAAATGCACGTTAGCCTTCACTGACATATCTTCAAATATTATCAACTATCTATAACTCTCACTGAAGTCCATCTACTTTGGTGAACAATTGAGAAAACCAATGTATGTGTTAAACACAATGTATACACTCCAAGTTCTCACCCCCACCCCCCTCAATTTTCACAAATGGTCCAATGTCATAACTGTTCAGAAGAATGTTGCTAATTTCTTTGTTTTGTTTTCTTACGCCTAGTTCAGCCACCAAAATCACAATCTTTCCTCCTTCCCCTTCCATTATTTTGATTTTACAATATATTTTGTCTCTAATCTTATCTAATTTTGAAATTTCAGATGAATGACAAGGTTTTCTTCTCCATAGAAATATCATTGCCTGCCATTTCCAAATGCTTCTGTTTTTTATTTTAATTTCTCCGGACATGGCTGCTGGAAGGATTAGTTGAGTGCAAACCTGTGAACCTACAATCTGTTTCCGCAGTCATGCCATCTTCCTTCCTAGCACCACTATATGCCGAACCCTTTCCCTCCCTTCGCACCAATGTTACAGAACCCTGTAATTGTCTACAATCTCCCCAATTAAGGCAGCTCCATTCAAAGCATACAAGACACAGAATACAAGCTTCCGTTTATCAATTGCAAAACACCATAACAAAATATCTAAGGGGGAAACAAAATCAGTTACCACACAAGAAAATGATGTAACTGCAAAACAAAATGTTAATTAAAATGTTCTGCTGTCAAACACAGCGGTTTCCATGTGCCGAAGGCATTTTAGCTTGGCGAGATTTTCTTTAAAAAAATGTTTTACCTGTCAATTACTGTGCAACAAAGCATGAATTTGAATAGCAATGCGAATCCACCATCTGGCATCACAAATAGCATAACAGCTAGCCTATTTACTTGTTTTAACACTGAAGAGGTGCAATGTTTTTTTCTCTTCCCTTTTCACACCATCCATTTACTTTGTTTCATTTTATTTTCTTCCCAGTTATTTTAAGACCACTTTGTGCTACATATGAAAAAATGAAATACAGTGAAAGAGTGCTTTTCCCATTAATTTCAAGACATTGCAAATGAATTAAGTAGATTTGGTGTAGGAAATGGAGCAATCAAATTGCCCAACCCCAATCTCCAAGCAATAATGATCATGAAAAGTGTTTATTTTATTATAAAAACCAGTGCTGTTGGCCGAGGAATGGTATCATACAGGATCATGGAAGAGTTTGCCAGATCTTTTTGGAATTATCGTCAAGGCAATTAGAGTCAATGGTTAACGATTCCACGCAAAGTATTGGGTGCCTATGCCCTGCCAGTCGCCCGATGCAGGGACAATTAATTACAATCAAATACCAAGAAGTTTCTTCCCTGAAAAATAATAAACAATTGCTCCGATGCAAGATCTTCCATTTTTTACAAGTGTCACTGTAATATCATTATTAACAGAGAAAAATCATCAACAGAATCATCACAGGCCAGGACTGAGAATCAGGGAGAATAACCAATCTCTTGATCAAAGGCAGACATTTCTACAGATGTACTAGAGTTAAAGATGAAAGAAAGGTCTCGACCCCGAAACGTTGCCTATTTCCTTCGCTCCATAGATGCTGCCTCACCCACTGAGTTTCTCCAGCATTTTTTGTCTACCAATGCTAATCATTTGTTCATCATAAAGCAATATGCTTTTAAATGCATTTGCATGACATGTCTGCCACTGGCAAGACAGGCACATTCCCCACCCCAATAAAGGGTGGCGATGAGCCACCTTCTTGAGCCGCAGCAGTCCAGCTGGTGAGGGCTCTACCCCAGTGGTTTTTTTGATGATTAAGGGTAACTTACAAAGCCCATGCTAGCACTGTCATAGTCTCCCTAAGTGGGGAAACCATACGTACTGTGAGTGCTGTAGAAGCATCGGCAAATCTTTCAGCCATCACTAAGCAGTTCGTCTCTCCATAAATAACGTTAGATAATTTTTGCAATGATTAAATTTCTTTTTTATTTTAAACATTACAGGCTGCCTTTTGGCAGATTAGTCGCCAGGCTACAGTGATAACTCCTGTTTCTTTTGTAGGCAGTTTGTTGCTCAAAAAAAGGTTAGTCGAAACTCATCACTAATGTGGAATTTGTTTCCACCCACAAGGATACAAGCTGGTGTAACAATATCAGGTTGACTTCACTGCCACTTTCATGATTTCCAGGAGCTGCAGTTGTTTTGCTTTCGAATTTAGTCTTTGAAGCCCTTTGTCGCTTGCCCCAAAGTCCCTTATATCTTTTGGAGTTAATGTTTGCAATGCAACAAACAAGGCAGTTAATTTACACACTACAATTTCCACAAAGCAGCAATGTGTTTCTTCTCAGTATTGTCAAGTGATTTATGATCACTTGAGAGAGGAGACAGAACCTTGATTTAAAACAACACACAAAGTGCTGAAGTAAACTCAGCGGTCAGGCAGCATCTCTGGAGAACATGGATAGGTGATGTTTCAGGTCACTTGGATACAGGTGAGGTTCTGGGGGGTGGGTTGATTGGCAGTTGACAGGACAAACAAAAAACAATGTCCTAACCCAAAATATCATCTATCCATGGTCTCCACAGATGCTATACGATCAGCTTAGTTACTCCAGCACCTGTGTCTTTTTTGTGTAAACCGACATCTTCAGTAACCTTGTATCTCCCATAGAACTTTAATTTAAAGTCTTCTCTGAAATTCATACCGATGACACTCTACAACCTTGTTACTGCACTACTGAATCACCCTCATTTTTTTGTGCTCAGTTCCTGGAGTAGGGACTGAACCAAATATGTTTTGAACCAGAGAGAAATGTATGGAAATTGTAATGGAATCAATTTTTCTGAGAATTTTCAAAAATCAAAATTCTCCCAAAGGTGACGTATGGGCATTTAAGTTAACTTTAAAAAAAAAAGCATTATCATTGTACAAACAAATTTTAATAAGCAGCAGAAACAAACACATGCTGTGGTGTACCATAGCTTGACATTTACAGCCTATTGCCTGAATCATGATCTTTCCTGTGGTCACCGTTGGCGTTCCTTAAGTGGCCATCACTATGGTTACTTATTGGTCCTTTGGTGTCTACGACCAGAAGGATGAGTGCTATTAAAAATAATACAATAAGCATTACAGGCTTTTATGAACCGAGTGTGGTTTTATTTGTGTGGGATATTTATTTGCAGGACAAGGAATGAAAAAAATAAAAGTAAATAAAAATAACAACAGTTCTTCAACTGCAGGAATCTCATCAGGTGGACAAAAACAAACAATTGTCAAACAGTGGCACAGCACATGGCTATGTATGTGCTTGATGATGTGAATCTTGGATACTCGACAGGTTTGCAATCAATAAATCATGGGCCTGTCACCAGAGGGGAATGGGATCATTGTTGTCAACAAAACCTTTGGAAAAAAAAAGATTTCCAGCGGTGAGCAAAGAATCTTTACCCAATATATTTGCCTCATCTCCTGACAAAGATTGCTATGCCCATCTGCAATGTACAGTCATTGCATCAAACCATTTTTTAATAAAGTGGGAAATGGGAATTTAAAGTCAAACTATAAAATATCCTGCCTCTTGTCGTCACTTTATTATTACAGTTATTTAGGGCAGCCATGGGTTTCGTGGTAATATACTATATACAAGTCAAAAGACTAAATCTTCTTGGAGGCTTTTAAACAAGATATTATTGGACAAAATTAGAGGACATGGGATAGGGGACAATGTGCAGCAGTGGAATAAGGATTGTTTATTGGCAGAAAAAGTAGGAATAAATAGGTCATTTTCTGGTTGGTAAGACTGTCACTGGTGAGGAGCCCACAGCGATCAATGCTAAAGTCGCAGCTGTTTAGAGTCTACATCAGTGATTTGGATGTATTACATTAGGTCCACTCATCCAAATTTGCTGATGATAAAAAGCTGGGTGAATAGTGAGAGCTGGAATCAAGAGCCTTGTGGGGATACAAATGGGCGAGGACATAGCTTAGCATATAATGTAGCAAAATGTAAAATCATCCACTTTGCCAGAGAGAAAAAACAAGAATATGCTTTAACATTGAGAGAGATTAATTATGTGTTCAGAGACCAGAATGTTCTCATATCGTGAATTTTCAAAGTTAATATGCAGTGCAGTAAGCAATTTCAAAAATAAATTGTATTCAAACTATTCTATTCCTCAACGCCAGATAGGAATACTAGAAAAAATGGGAGTGCACCAAAAGTGCACTATGTTCTTTCCTGATTTGGAGAAGCTTTCTCTGGAGTTTAGGAAAATGCCAATGGGATGTTTACAAAGACTAAATAACTCTTACAATTACTTTTACAATTGAGACAATGGAAGGTAATCTCATTGAAACACACAGCACTCAACGGGATTTATAGTATAGTTGTGCAAGTGTCAAAGGCCAAATGGCAAGGTCTTAAAATATGGGATCGTTTTAAAGTCAAAGTTGAGAAAAAATTCCGTCCTCTTTTTCCAATTCCCCACCCAAGAAGGCTATTAAGGTTCAGTGATGGAACATATTCAAAGCAGGCGTCAACATATTTTTGAATATTAAGGGAATCAAGGTATTTGGGATTGGTACAGGAAACCATCATATGCAAGTAATCAGCCATAATCTTGTTGAATGATGGAGCAGGTGCAAGGGGCTGAATGGTCCATTCCAGATTCAATACTGATATTTTTATGTTCAACGCCTACTCCAGAGAATGTAGTGTAAAAATTTAGGCCAATACTCCAATGTAAATACAAAGAGAGTAAATATCGTCTGTCAGATGAAATGTTGGTCGCCATCTCCTGATATTGTAAAAATTCCCATTGGCAAGGCTAGCCATGAGCTATGGCCAATATTTATCCCCCTGTCAATGTTTCTAAGCAGTTTACCTGGACATGATTGCATTATTTTTTTCTATGTCTGCCAGATTTTCTTTATTACAATGACTACCCTTCAAAACGTGCAGACGATGCAGATTGGAAGCTTCTACACAAACGAGGTGTTTAGTTTAGAGTTGCAGCCCTTCTGCCCACCAAATCTTCGCCAACCATCAATTACCCATCCACACTAGTAATGTTATCTATGTTATTCCACTTTCTCATCTACTTGCTTCCCTAGCACATCATGAGAAAATTTACGGAAGCCAATTAATCTAAAAAACTTGCACATCCTTTGGATGGAACCAGAGCACCCAGAGGAAACCCACATGAATCACAGGCAGTACATGCAAACTCCACACAGGCATCACCCAAGGTCAGGACGAACCCGGGTCTCTGGCACTATGAGGCAGCGACTCAACTGGTTGCACCACCATGCCACCTGCTTTACCAGACATTTAGCATTCATGGAGTACAGCACAACAGAAAGTGACTAGAGCACACGCAGAACAAGACAACTTCAGAAATGAATGGCAGGAGGGAAAAGTATTAAGGTTCTCAGTTTTGAGGCCACATCCACTAACATGCTAAGGGAAGAGTGCTCCTGCCCTAATCACACACCTAATTGGGTTAACAAAGGACTAAACACAGCAGTGGCAAGAAACGTTATTCTATTTGCCTCTCCACCTCCATGCCCCTCTCTCTCCGCCTCCGTGCCCCTCTCTCTGCCTCCGTGCCTCTCCCTGCTCTCGAAAACTCCATAATGTATTTTGGGAGGTATTTTCGAGAAAGGAGATGAATTAAATGTGCACATATTAAAAAGAAAATCAGGGTTCAGATATACAAACCTTCTAAAGCAAATGATATGCTACATTTTCAAATGGGAACGATGATGCAATGTAGATACACACAAAAGGCTGGTGTAACTCAACTGAACAGGCAGCATCTTTGGAGAGAAGGAATGGGTGACGTTTCGGGTCGAGACCCTTTTTCATACTGATGTTAAGGATGAGTGGGACAGAGATAGAATGCAGTTGGAGACAGTAATATTGATGGGAGAACTGGGAACGGGGGAGGGATGGAGAGAGAGGGAAGCAGGGGCTATTTGAAGTTAGAGAAGTCAATGTTCACACCGCTGGGGTGTAAGCTACCCAAGCGAAATATGAGGTGCTGTTCCTCCAATTTTTGCTGGGCCTCACTCTGACAAAGGAGGAGGTCCCAGCCAGAAAGGTCAGATTTGGAATGGGAGGGGAATGGCGTGAATTCACAGTTTTATTCTGTGCTACTTAATCGAAGGGCGAGCGAACGAGCGAACGAGCGGACAGACGGACGAAAGCAACGATCATAGAGTTGAATAGATGACATTCCGGGTCGAGACCCTTCTTCAGACTGAGTCAGAGGAAAGAGGAACAAGAGATATAGACGGTACTTAGGACCAATGAATGGAAGATATGCCTACATCTCCCATTTCCCTTTCCCTTGACTGACAATCTGAAGAAGGGTCTCGACCCAAAATGTAATCTGTTCCACTCTATGATCATTGCTTTTGTCCGTCTGAGAGAGAGATGCAAGAAAGCAGCTATGACATGTAATACACAATAAACTATATTATAAATACACAATAAACAAGTTATGCATTCTTGTAATCTTACCCCCCCCCCCCCCTTCCTTCCCAACCTCAGGCTCACGTACCCTAGTTCCTAAAACCCATTTCCATCACTGCCTATAACTATTACCAAAAATAATTTACATTTTCTTTCCTATGTGTAATCATAACATGAAAATTAGGTATCGTGGACCCAAAGATATTAAACACTACAAAACTCATCAAAATATGTTACTACATATTGAAGCAGTAGAATATGACAAAGTAATTTTAAAACAAACCACCTTTCCAGCATGTTGAAGAGGGAACCAGTGAAAGTTTCAGATAAAACTAGCATCGGCTTCTATGGCAAAGGGGTCCTGGAACAACCTCTCACTAGTCTAACAGAGGAGTACAAGTGTTCCAAAGTAAGACTCCAGATGACACTGAGGGACTCTAGAGACAAGACCATCAGTGCTGTTGCGCCGCCCCTAGTAACTGGCCGGAAGTGGACACCATCTGATGCAGTACAGCAAGCTTCATCAGCCCTGAGGCACAAAGTCATCGTGGGGCAAGTGCAGCAGGGAAGAGGAAGGCTTTGGCCTTACGACAAGTAAACCAACTTGGCGAAAGAGGCCACAACATCAGAGCGGGGGACATTGGTGGTTGAGGAGGTGCGGCGACAGGAGGAGGCCGCAAGAAGTTGCAAAGGCGGTCTCTCTTGCCAAACAGGGGCAATGGATGCAGTGGGAAGGTGTGGAGCGGAGGAAGATCAGCTGGAAAGAACTATGGGAAATGGAATCAAGCAAGAATCAGCTTCATCATCAGAGCGACATACGACGTGCTTCCATCACCAAAGAACCTCCATCAGTGGTACGGCGAGGATCCAACCTGTGCCCTCTGCCCAACTCCAGCGACCCTCAAACACATCATGGTAGCTGCAAGACCAGCCTCACGCAAAGGGAGATACACGTGGCGGCATAATCAGCTACTAAAAAAGCCTGGCAACAGCCCTTGAGAACAGGTGGTGTGCGACCAACTCATTGCCTCCGAGAGCAAGCAAACCACCCCCCCCCCCCCCCCCCCCCCCCCCTTAAGGGCAACAACCTTTGTCCTGAGAAGGACAGAAATCACCTAAACATCCTTCCACCAGATCAGAAGAAGGAAACCTATGCAGGGCCCGTGACTGGAGGATGCTGGCGGACATCAGCCGACAACTAATCTTTCCACCTGAAATTGCTTCAACCAACCTCAGGCCAGATTTGGTGTTCTGGTCCCCTTCACAGAAGACTGCTTACATCATAGAGCTCACAGTTCCATGGGAGAACTCTGTTGAGGAGGCCTATGAGCGTAAGAAGCTGCGCTACACAGAGCTTGCAGCAGAGGCAACGCAGCGTGGCTGGAACATCAACGTTTATCCAGTTGAAGTGGGATGCAGAGGATTTGTTGCGTCATCTACCATCAGACTGCTGAAGGAGCTTGGAATCCACGGTCAGGCTCTGCGGAAGACCATAAGATCACTCTCAGATGCGGCTGAAAGAAGCAGCCGTTGGATTTGGCTCAAGCGGAAAGACCCATGCTGGGCCCCAAGTACGTCATGGTGGATCTTTGAGGCAGTTTGACACGGGACACACGCTGAGGGCTGATTATCCTGCAGCGGGCCACCCTTGTGGAGGGTGTACAGTGTTAAAAGGCCGAAACACCCAGTGATGCAAGGGTACACTACTGATGATGTGTCCTGTGCCCAACTGTCCTGAAGGTTACCCAGGCCAAGATATACGTATACGTATCACCACCCCCCCCCCCCCCCCCCCCCCAACAATCAACGAATGTCGTGAAATGCTCCCCACCTACTGGCACAAGGGACTTCTTAACATCTTGTCCTGTGTACTTGATTCTGGATCTCTCAACAAAATGACTGTACTGTATTCATTGCAAGTGATCTTGGACCCATAGTGTGTTAGAAAGAAACTAGTAAGTATGTTCATATAGCAAATCATGATTAAATTAATTGTCATACCAAATAAGTGCCATATCAATTAAGTAACTTGGCAAGGGCAATTTTATTTGATCCCAAGCAGCATTTGCACTTTGAAACATGCTCCAACCAGTGTTATCAAATTTACAGTGCTGGTAGACATATTACATGAATGAAAAACAATTGTGTCTTTGACATGGATAATTTTACGTGCTTCTGAGAAGTGGGCCCACTTCTGGGCAGTGGGCAGGTGCTATAGACCTGCACAAGAAGGAAGACGCTCCCGCCCCCACAAGTCTCGGGCAGATGGGGCTCGTCAGCCTGGGAAGGCAGTCCATCTAGGAGAGGGAAAACTCTGATTTAAAACCTCCACTGCGCTGAGGCCATATCCAGTCATGGAAAAGGCACCAGGAGTAAACCTCAAGAAAATCCGGAGTCGGAGGCCCTAAGTCAGTTCGTCGTTGTCTACAACCTCGCTCTGGCAGCTCCTGCGACGGCGTTGGTGCCAAATTGTAACGGCTCTGCTGTTCCTTTGGATCGATCAGCGACGTGGAGAGGGGGGGATGTGCTGCATGGGCAACAGCCTGTCCTCCATTTGACATCACCCAGGCTTGCATCCAATCAGGATGCATCACCTATGGTCAGTCATGACCGAGGGGGGCCTACTAAGAGAAGTGTGGTCTCACGAGAGTCTTGTCCAAAAAACAACACTATGGCGATCCGTTGGTGATGTGTAGAACATTTGATTTTTATTCTCAAGCATCTGGAGCATACCCCACAACATTTGTAGCTAGTATCCATTAAGTCACAGCTGATAAATCATGTTAGAAATCATGATTTAATCAGCTGTGTTAGAAAGCAGTCTTAAATTTTAAAAGCAAGCCAAAATACAGTTGGATTTGGATTCCAAACAACAGGGCAAAGGCATTCTTGGTCAATATAACCATACTAATCAATAAAAGTAGCTCACAAGAAGTTGTTAAATGCTTTGGGCATGAGTGAAATGTCAGTGAAGGAGAACCAAGAGACCTGATTTACTCCATAATTAACAATCCGCCAACAACATTTAGAGGGTGCCAATTTAGAAACCTGGAAGTTGCTAATCATCAACATGGACAGCTGTTTACCATGGACAGCTGTTTACCCATATTTCATTAAAAAGGGATTCTCACCCCAAGAGATTTTGCAGAGTTTGAGCAATTTTGCAGATTAAAGCAGTGCATCTCTCACCACCAACTCTACCGAGGTATTTGCAGTGTCCTGTTAGCACCATCTACTGTAATGCTGATGAAAGCTTCAAGATGTGCAATTCCATTTTAGCCATGATTTGAAAAAACTTCCCTTCTCTCTCAGCAATCCAAAGGGTCTGCAACAATCCAATCCATTCTGCAAACATCAATACCCCACTCTTTATTCTAGACCCTTATTTTTCACTAAACATGTTGCACCAAACAACATTTCCAATGAAACACCAAGCTACAGGGTGGCACAGTAAAACAGATGCTGGTTTACAAAACAAAGTGCTGGAGTAACTCAGGCAGCATTCATGGAGAACATGGATAGGTCACATTTTAGATTGGGACCCTTCTTCAGACTGGACAAACTACTTTGCGCAGTTCACCAGAATGCATTCACTGCTCACAACACAATCTCATCTACACTGAGGAAGCAAAGCACAGGTTCAATCCACAAACACATATGGGGAGAAGGCAGGCACGGGTTATTGATAGGGGACAATCAGCCATGATCACAATGAATGGCGGTGCTACCTCAAAGGGCCAAATGGCCTCCTCCTGCACCTATTTTCTATGTTTCTATGTAACACAATCACAAACTTCTATAACTTGGTATTTTACTATTTCCCAATTCCATTCTGCTCCCAGATTCATACAAAACATAAATGAGGTACAATATGGAGTTCAAGAACCATCCCATCTTTTTACCAAGCACAATAGTGTCTTCTGCACTCAATTTTTAGTTCAATAACCAGATGAAGATGCAGCTGTTTCTATTCACACTTTTGTAATTATTTTGTTCCTTTATGTATCCCAGTATTTCCCCCATTTGTTTTGCATCTCTTTTCTCATTCGATTATACCCCCCACCCCACTTTGTCACAAGAGTTCCCTTATGTTCTTTCCTGTCCCAGCCAACCACCATTTGTTCCACAACCACCAGCATGTAAAATTGATGTCAATGCAAAGTTTTTGGTCATTGACCTTAAACATTTTGTCTGCTTCTCCCAGGTGTTACATTAAAGAATTCCATTGTTTCACTCCTAGTGATTTCAACTGTGTTTAGAAAAATTGCAAATCTATTTTTCTGTATTAGAACATAGAACAACAGAACACAAGAAACAGATTCTAAAGCCCGCGATGTCTGTGCTGAACATAATGCCTACTTGACCTAATTTCTTCTGCCTGCACGTACCAAATGTCCTTTGATTCCCTGCATATCCAAGTGTCTATCTAAAAACCTCTTAAATGCTACAATCCTGCACCAGCACAGGGAATCCTGCACCAGCACAGTGGATCCTGCACCAGCACAGGGAATCCTGCACCAGCACAGGGAATCCTGCACCAGCACAGGGAATCCTGCACCAGCACAGTGGATCCTGCACCAGCACAGGGAATCCTGCACCAGCACAGGGAATCCTGCACCGACACAGGGAATCCTGCACCGACACAGGGAATCCTGCACCGACACAGGGAATCCTGCACCAGCACAGGGAATCCTGCACCGACACAGGGAATCCTGCACCGACACAGGGAATCCTGCACCAGCACAGGGAATCCTGCACCAGCACAGGGAATCCTGCACCAGCACTCCCAAGTCACTTTGCACCTACTATCAAAATCATTTGGCAGATGAACTTCAATCACTGAAACTCAGGTGCTTTTTAATAACGAGCACTCAACAGATTTGCCACATGTAACCACATTTCTTTACATCGCAAAAATCGTTCTGAAGAAAATTATTTTTTAAAAGAACCCTTCACTAAAGTGGTAACAATGTGGTTACTGCTTTAATGCAGAAACATTGACAGCCGGGTTCAATCCTGCTCTGGTTTCTACCCCCACTCCAAAGACATGCAGGTTTGTAGGTTAATTGGCTTTGGTAAAATTGTAAATTGTCCCTTGTGCTTACGATGGTGTTAGTATACAGGGTGATCGCTGGTCGCCATGGACTCAGTAGGCCAAAGGGCCTAATTTTGCACGGTATCTTTAAACAAAGGTTTAAAAACTATCATGTTGCTTCCATTGGTTCCAAATACTTATCAAAATGTATTAGCATTGGTTAGTAGAATGTAACCTTCAGCCCACCAAGTCCACACCGACCAGCGATCCCCGCACATTAACACTACCCTGCACACACTAGAGACAATTTTTGGAACATTTATACCAAGTCAATTAACCTACAAACCTGAACATATTTGGAGTGTGGGAGGAATTCGAAGATCTCGGAGAAAACCCACACAGGTCATGGGGAGAACGTACAAACTCCGTCCAGGCAAGCACCCAGTTAGGATCGAACCAGAATCTCTGGTGCTATAAGGCAGTATGCCACCATAATATGCAAGAATGTATTGTTTTTATTGATTATTAACAATTATCACAAAATATCAGATTGGCAATTATCTATCTAGTCAAAAACTGTACAAAAGCAGATAGTTCCAAGTAGAATTTTAGAGCAGCACGGCTACTGGGACTGTGCGGTTCTCCTTGTGCACAAGTAAATAAAGTGTCTGGATAAAAGATGCAAGTTGTCAGAGTCCAATTAATCAGTGACGACACTATCATGTCAGAGTGTCACTGGCACCCACCACTGTGTGTAAAACAAAACTTGGCCCACATCTCTCCTTTAAACTTTGCCCCTCTCACCTTAAAGATGTGTCCTCTCGTCTTTAACATTTCCACACTGGGGAAAAAGGTTCCAATTGTCTACGCTACCTGTATTCTATAAACTTCTATCAGGTCTTCCCATAATGTCCATGCTCAGACAAAACAAACCAAGTTTGTCCAACTTCTTATGGCTACTACCCGCTAGTCGAGGGAACATTCTGGAAAACCTCTTCACACCCTCTCAAAAGCAGTCACGTCTTTCCTGAAATGCAACCAGAAATGCACACAATACTTCAAATGCAGCCTAACCAAAGTCCTATAAAGCAGCAACATGACTTAAAGACTCTTACTGACCAATATGCCACCTTTATCACTCTAACTACTTGTTTTATAACTTTCAGGGGACCTTGGACTTGAACCACAAGATCCCACTGTATATCTATCCTGTTACTGGACAGATGACATTTCAAGTTCACACCCTTCCTCAGTCTGAAGACTCTGCCTAACTGGCTGAGTTCCTCCAGTAGTGTGTCTTTGCTTAAGATTTCCACATCTGCTGTAATTTGTGTCCCAATTGAGCACAAATCTCGGTTGAGAAGATCATTCACTGACAGAATTCAAGAATCAGTGGGCAGAAGTGAGTGCAGGCACTATTAGTGAGAAGGTGTTTGGGAAGTTGAAAGGTCTGAAGGTGGATATGTCACCCTGACCAGATGGACTATACCCCAGGCTGCTGAAAGAGGTAGCTGCAGAGATTGTGAAGAGATTGGTGGTGATCTTTTAAGAATCACTAGTCAGGAATAGTTCCAGGAGGACTGGAAAAATTGCAAATGTAAATCCACTGCTCAAGAAGGGAGTGAAGCAAAAGAAAGGAAAGTATAGGCTGGTTAGCCTGACTCAGTGGTTGGTAAGATTTTGGAGTTAATTATTAAGGATGAGGTTTTGGGGTATCAGAAGCACATGATAAATAGATTCAACTCAGCATGGTTTTGCCTGACAAAACTGTTGGAATTCTTTGAGGATAGACAAAGGAGAGTCAGTAGATATTGTTTATTTGGATTTTCAGAAAGCCTTCAATAAGGTGCAACACATGAGGCTACTTGGATAGAAGACTGACTGACTGACAGAAGGCAGAGATTGGGTATAAAGGGGAACTTTTCTGGTTGGCTGCTGGTGACTAGTGGTGTTCTGCAGGAATCGGTGGTGGGTTCGTCACTATCCATGTTATATGCTAATGATTTGGATGTTGGAATTGGTGGATTTATGGCCAGGTTTGTGGATGGTATTAAAAATTAGTTGGAGGGGCAGGTTTGTTGAGCAAGCAGGTAGTCTGGAGAAGGATTTGGAAAGGTTTGGAGAGTGGGCAGAGTACGGGGTCACGGGGGAACGTACAAACTCCATCCAGGCAAGCACCCCGAGTCAGAATCGAACCAGAATCTCTGGTGCTGGAAGGCAGTAGCTCTACCAGTATGCCACCATAATATACAAGAATATATTGTTTTTATTGATTATTAAAAATTATCGCAAAATATCAGATTGGTAATTATCTATGCCAATAAAGAATGCCAATTCAACTGGTCAAAAACTGTACAAAAGCAGATAGTTCCAAGTATAATTTTAGAGCAGCACGGCTCCTGGGACTGTGCAGTTCTCCTTGTGCACAAGTAAATAAAGTGTCTGGATAAAAGATGCAAGTTGTCAGAGGCCAATTAATCCGAGACGACACTATCATGCCTGCCTCCACCACCACCCCTGTCAGAGTGTCCCTGGCACCCACCACTGTATGTAAAAAAAACTTGGCCCACACCTCTCCTTTAAACTTTGTACCTCTCACCTTAAAGATGTCTTTATGTTGAGCAAGCAGGTAGTCTGGAGAAGGATTTGGAAAGGTTTGGAGAGTGGGCAGAGTATTGGCAGATGGAATACAGCTCAGCAACATGTACAGTCATACATTTTGGTAGTAGGAATAAAGGTGTAGACTATTTTCTAAATGGGGAGAGGATTCACAAATCTGAGTTGCAAAGGCACTTGGGAATGTTGATGCAGGATTCCCAAGAGGTTAATTTGCAGGTTGAATCGGTAGTGAGGAAAGAAAATACAATGTTAATATTAATTTCAAGAGGACTAGTTTATAACAGCAAGGATGTAATGCCGAGGCTTTATATGGCACTGGTCAGCCCGCATTTGGAGTATTGTGACTGGAGTAGAGTGGATGTGGAGAGGATGCTTCCAATAGTGGGAGTATCCAGGACCAGAGCATCGCCTCAAAATAAAAGGACATGCCTTTTGGAGAGATGAGGAGGAATTTATTTAGCCAGACAGTGGTGAATCTGTGGGATTCATTGCCACATTCAGCATTGGAGGCTAAGTTATTGGGTATTTTTAAAGCAGAGATTAATTCTTGATTTGTAAGGGGATGAAAGGTTACAGGGAGAAAGCAGAAAAATGTGGTTGAGATGAAAAAATAGATCAGCATGATCAAATGGTGGAGCCATTTGATCATAGGCCAAATTACTCAATAGGCCAAATTACCTAATTCTGGCCCTACGTTTTATGATCTTATACCCCTCGCTCACCTATCTACCCTGATTCTTTCACCCATCTCCTTTTTCCCCATAATACACCCTCACCATCATGTTTATTTTCCTACTCCCACCCATTCCATCTGTCCATTCCACTCCTTCTAATGAATAGGTGACAGAAAACGGCTCCCGACCCGAATCTTCAACTATCCATTTCCCTTCATAGATGCTGCCTCACCTGCTGGGTTCCTCTAGGAACTCTCCCTTTTGCCACGGATTCCAGAATCTGCTGTAACTCGTGTCTCCTGCAGCACTATGTTAAAGAGCATTGTCCCCAATTACTTGGCTGATATTTATCCCTTACCCTGATCACATTATCATCTGTGGGAGCTTACTTTGAGCAAATTACCTGGTCAATTTCCTATCTCACAGCAGTGACTACACTTCCATTATATTTTATGTGCTACGGGTCAGCTTGTAACATCCTGAAGTGACAAGAAAGGGACATCTCGTCCAAAAATTCAATCTGGTTCAGCAGACATGATCTATCTTAGAAATTGGATAATGGGTAAATGGTTCGCAATAATTGGGATATAGACAAGAAATAAAATCTGCTAACATTAAAACCTTATTGAAATCTAGGAATACAGTCATACTAGATGGCACATAGTTTGGAGCCACACAACTTCCAGCATTTAGTTGCATTTACCATTACACAAATCCTATGAAAAACCGTCACAAATTCTCTAATTGTTAACCGCGTCCACAAGTTTCCATCACTGAGCAATTACACTCATGACTCAGAATGAATTACCAAATGCAAGGCTATAATTAAATGGAACATTCAGTAACTGAAAAATAAATTTCTTATTCAGAGAAGCCATCGATGAACCATTTGGCTTTTGCTCAACAGCATAAATATGACACATATTTCAGGCTAATAAGCTGGAAGTACCTTTCTTCAGTGACTAATCATGTATGGTCAAAAATAATTTTAAAAAGTCACTAGCATGAACTTATTCTTTTGATTCACTGTACAAACATTGGTTTCAGGTTTATCTAAAACCATTGACATAAGGTGTATCTATCCATGCATAATAAAAAAGAAATTGGATGTGGCCTATCATTTCCATCCTGCCAATATATAGTACCCTCCATAATGTTTGGGACAAAGACCCAAAATTTATTTATTTGCCTCTGTACTCCACAATTTGAGAATTGTAATAGAAAAAAAAATCACATCTGGTTAAAGTGCACATGTATAAACACTGCTGTAATTTCTATATGGTGAAACCAAAATGTATACAAATAGCCTTTAATAAAATCTGACAATGTGCACTTTAACCACATGTGATTTATTTTCCTCGGGGTACACATCTCGGAGGATCTGTCCTGGTCCCTCAACACCTCCAAGCTGATCAAAAAGGCGCAGCAGCGCCTTTACTTCCTGAGGAGGCTCAAAAAAGCCCACCTGTCCCCCCAGATCCTGACCAACTTTTACCGCTGTACCATTGAAAGCATCCTGACCACCTGCTTTACGGTATGGTACAGCAGTTGCACCGTAGCAGACAGGAAGGCACTACAACGGGTGGTGAAAACCACCCAGTACATCATCGGTGCCCCGCTCCCTGCCATGGATGCCCTCCACCGAAAACGGTGTCTGAGACGGGCCGGGAAGATCATCAAAGACCCCTCCCACCCTACCCATGGACTATTTGCCCTCCTCCATCAGGGAGGCGGTACAGGAGCCTCAGGTCCCGCACTAGTAGGATGAGGAACAGCTTCTACAACAACACCATCACACTGCTGAACTCGCAGTCCCGCCAATAGATTTCTCCAGTCTCTCTGTCCACGTTGTCTGCATTCTGTATTTATTTCTATATTGCTATTACTACGAACTGACGCTAAACTGCATTTCGTTGTACCCATACTTGTATCTGGGCAATGACATAAAAGTTGAATTGATATTGAATTGAAAAAAATTGAAATAAAATGTAATAAGGAATAGCTACTTCCCCTTTTATCAGGCTTCTGAATGGATCTTCCATAAACTACTGACTGATTCACCTTACACCATTACAGATATTGGACTTTGTCTATGGAACTGGTGCTACAATGCCAAGAACTATATACTGTACTCTGTGCCTTCCCCTTTGCTCTAACTATTGTAATCTAGTTTGACTCAATGATATTCATGTATTGCATTATCTGAACTGATTGGATAGCATGCAAAACATTAAGCTTTTCACTGAACCTATGATAATACATAACAATAATAAACCTACATTTTATTGCTTTTGTTTATTGATTTTAATTCATTACTGTGCACAAATTTAATATGTCAGACATTTAATAGCTACTGTATTAAAAATCATGCATCCCCTTTACAGTCTCTTGGCACTAACATGAGGGTAAAGCAAGCAAAGTTCTGGTCCATGTGTTTTTTTTAAATTCATTCACAAAATGTGGATATCAATCTTGAACTGAGTGACTTAGTAAAGTTCACAGCATATTTAAGACCCCATAAAAGTCAATTATAGGCCAAATCAGGTGAGGACTTCCGTATTTTCTATCTCAGAGGTTAGAGAACCAAATGGATCATTTATGACAATCCAGCAATTTCATCGTGCCATTTCTATGCTAGATATTACACTGGAAATAAATATTTTTAATTTCCCACAAAAACTGTGATGGGATTCCAAATTACAAACCCTACAAAAAGAACCACAGCAGCATGCTGTACAACTTGCCCCTATAGGAAAATGCAGCTACTCAATGTTCAATGTGGCTCCAGTATTAAGGGCCAAGGTCTTGCAATCCTTAACAGTCAGCACAGGAAAAGATTCAGATCATTAAAAAATGCATCCAGTATTTTATTCATTTGTTTTACACTGCTTCCAGTCACACAATGCAATTTCTGCATATTCATATAAATATATAGACTAAATAGCCCAAGTCGTTGTAATAAAACATTATGAGGACTGGGTGTGCATCAGTCACTGAAAGCAAGCATGCAGGTACAGCAGGCAATGAAGAAAGCTAATGGCAAGTTGGCCTTCATTGCGAGAGGATTGGAGTCTAGGAGCAAGGAAGTCCTACTACAGTTGTACAGGTGCCCTGGTGAGACTGCATTTAAGGAAGGACATTATTGCTATTCAGGGAGTGCAGCACAGGTTCACCAGGTTAATTCCCAAAATGGCGGGACTAACATATGATGAAAGACTGGGCTTGTATTCACTGCAATTTAGAAGGATGAGATGGAATCTGAAACAAACATATAAAATTCTTAAGGGATTGGACAGGGTAGATGCAGGAAAAATGTTGCCCGATGTTGGGGGAGTCCAGAACCAGGGGTCATAATTTAAGAAAAAGGGGTAGGCCATTTAGGACTGAGATGAGTAAAACATGTTTCACCCAGAGAGTTGTGAATTTGTGTAATTCTCCACCACAGAAGGCAGTGGAGGCCAATTCATGAATGTTTTCAAGAGAGAGTTAGATTTAGCTCTGAGGGCTAAGGGAATCAAGGGATATTGGGAAAATGACAGAATGGGGTACTGATTTTGGATGATCAGCCATGATCCTATTGAATGGTGGTGCTGACTCGAACGGCCGAATGGCCTACTCCTGCATCTATTTTTGTGTTTCATTAACATTTCCATACTATGAATCAAATTATTCAAATTGGGCAACTATTTTCAGCTAAGTCAGAGTAATAAAGTGGTAGATGTGTCACCCTGTCACTACAACACATCTATAACATATCTTAGCTCCTGAGTGTTTCACAGTTATCAGTACCTGCCGCATATTTAAGAAGCATAAATTTCTGTGATGATTGTATTTCCTGTGCCATTTCTCTGCATTCAGGTTGACATTAGCCTAGGCACCACAATACCACTGTGAATGATGAGCAACTTCCATAGATACAGTACATAGACAATAGGTGCAGGAGTAGGCCATTCGGCCCTTCGAGCCAGTGCCGCCATTCAATGTGAACATGGCTGATCACCTACAATCAGTACCCCGTTCCTGCCTTCTCCCCATACCCCTTGACTCCACTAACCCTAAGAGCTCAATCTAACTCTCTTTTGAATGCATCCAGTGAATCAGTCTCCACTGCCTTCTGGGGCAGAAAATTGCACAAATTCACAACTCTGTATGAAAATACAGAGTTGTGAATTTTCTTCATCTCAGTTCTAAATGGCCTTCCCCTTATTCTTAAACTGCGGCCCCTGGTTCTGGACTCCCCCAACATCGGGAACATGTTTCTTGCATCTAGCAAGTCCAATCCCTTAATAATTTTATATGTTTCTATAAGATCATCTCTCATCCTTCTAAATTCCAATGAATACAAGCCAAGTTGCTCCATTCTTTCATCATATCACAGTCCCACCATCCCAGGAATTAACCTAATGAAACTACGCTGCACTCCCTCAATAGCAAGAACATCCTTCCTCAAATTGGAGTCCAAAACTGCACACAATACTCCAAGTGTGGTCTCACCATGGCCCTGTACAACTGCAGGACCTATTTGCTCCTATACGCAACTCCTCTCATTATGAAGCTTTCTTCACTGCCTGCTGAACCTGTATGCTTACTTTCGGTGACTGATGTATTAGGACACCTAGGTCTCATTGTACTTTCCCTTTATCTAACCTGACACCATTCAGATAATAATCTGCCTTCCCGTTGTTGCCTCTCAAGTGGATAACCTCACATTTAGCCACATTATACTGAATCTGCCATGCATCTGCCCACTCACCCAACCTGTCCAAATCACTCTGCATTCTCATAGCATCCTCTTCACAGTTCACACTGCCACCCAGCTATGTGTCATCTGCAAATTTGCTAATGACTCAAGGTAAACCATGAAGCATATCAGAACAAGATAAATTTCTCCAAAAATTGCAATTTCTCGGGCAACTGTCTTGACTGAGCCTTCTGTGAGTACCTTACAACATAGCTCAGGTGTTCAATTTAAAATTGTTTTGCTATATGTAGAATGTTTCAATTTCAAATCTAATGAAGTTGCAGGATTGAAAAGCTGAAACCACAGCAGTTTATTGAGCACGATTGGTACACTTGTGGGAACGGAGAGATTAATTTACTTCCCCTGCATTTCACCAATGTGGATATACAAAGGTTCACTCAGGGCACAAGAGAAATTTAAAAAAATGATTGCTTAAACCCGTTCACTATGCAAGATTAGGTTTATGTTCCTAGCTAGGATTTCTCATCTCATCACCATTCTTTCCAATTCTCTCACTCACTTGATACTGGAAAATAATCAGAAATGGGAGGATTTTCAAATGGTCATGGATATTTTTACAATTGGAAGCTCACAATGAGAGCAGAGAAAAATTTCCCCCTCAGTCCCGCACTAAAGAATGTTGCAAAAAGATAGTAGCACATGATACAATCCTTCATACAGTATTTACATGGCATTAGCCATGCAAAGTTCACACTTAATTCACATAGCAGGCCCAGAAGATAGAATTCTGAATTGGGACAAGAGCAACATTGAAGGTATTAGATAGGAACTTGTTAACATTGATTCGAGTAAATTGCTTGCTGACAAAGGGACATCTGGAGCAAATGATGGTGAGAGATCAGGCATACAAGTCACTGTCAGAATGAAGGGCAAGACAGACAGGAGTAAGAAAGCTTGGATGACGAGAAATTGAGGCTCTAGTCAGGAAAAATAAAGAGTCATGGGCCAGGTATAGGCAGCTGGGATCAAGTGTATCTCTAGACTGGTTTAAGGAATTGAGGAACATACTCGAGGAGGAAATCAGAAGGTCAAAAAAGGGGCATGAGCTAGCTCTAGCAGATAAAATTAAGGAGAATCCAAAGAGATTTTAAGTACATTAAGGGAAAGAGGGTAACTAGAGAGAGAGAAGAGAGCCTCATAGACACTAAAATGGTTGTCTATGTGTGGAGCTGCTGGAGATAAGCAATGTCCTCAATGCTCCTTACTCCTCTGCTTTTAGTGTAAAGAAAGACATGAAGGATAAGGAATGGGATAATTAATGAAGATGTCTTGAGGACAGTCTATATTACAGTCATTGAGGTGCTGGATGTCCTCAGGCCTATGAAGGGCATATGAAGGTAGATAAATCTCCCAGGTCTGATAAGATATTTGGGAGGACTTTGTGGGAAACTAAAGGAAAATTTGAAGGACCCCAGGCTTAGACGTATGAATGTTAGACACGGGTGAGGTGCCAGATGACTGAAGAGATGCTAACGTGTGCCTGCATTTAAGACAGACTGCAAGGAAAAGCCTGGGAACTATAGGCCGGTGAGCCTGACATCTGTGGTCGGTAAGTAAGTTATCAGAGAGGATTCTGAGATATAAGATATTTGCATTTGGTTCAACTGGGGCTGATTAGGGATAGTGTGTATGATTTTGTACCTGGGGGATTGTCTCTTATGAATTTGTTGACGTTTTCTGAAGAAATAACTAAGGCAGTGACTCTGGATGAGGCAATTGCATGGGATCCAGGGAGAGCTAGCTAACTGGATACTGGATTTGACTTCATGGAAGGGTGGTGTTTTTTTATACTGGAGCCTGTGACCACTGGAGTGCCTCAGGGATCAGCATTTGTGATTTATAACAACAATGTGGATAAGAATGCACAAGGTACAATTAGGAAGTATGATGACATTAAAGATGGATATCAAAAATTACAGCAGGATCTTAATCAGCTGGGCAAATGGGCTGAGGAATAGTTAATTACGTTTATTGTAGATAAGTGCAAGGCATTGCTTTTTGGGAAGTCAAACCAGGGCAGGGCCTTCACAGTGAATGGTAGGGCCCTGAGGAGAACAGTGGGATCTAGGAGTACAGGTGTATAGTTCCCTCAAAATGTCATCAAAGGTAGATTTATAGATTTAAAAGACACTTGGACAAACACGTGGAGAGAAAAGTTTATAAGGATATGGGTCAAACACAGTCAAATGGGACAAGCTTGGATGGAGCGTCTTGATTGGCATAGATGAATTGGGCCGAATTGCTTCTGTGCTGTATGAACTCTATTTGCCATCACTTAACTTTCATAAAACCTGAAGATGAGTCCCAACCCAAAATGTCACCTTTCCATTTTCTCCACATACCTGTTGAGTTACTCCAGCATGTTGTGTCTTTCTTTGGGATAAACCAGTATCTGCAGTTCCTTTTCATTACATTTCATAAATCCATCAGCCGTATTTTGATTTGAAGTCTGGCATTGCCTAATTGTAAAGTACTTTCCTTGTTTAAAATCTCCAATGTTCCTCTGTGACCCAGAAATGTCAAAATAGCCTTATGTCATAAATTTTCCATAGTTTTACATTTTTTGTTTTCTTGAATACATTGGTATTGAAACTTTAGCACTAGGATTTTTTGGAGAGGTTATCACATAGTTCATAGGTGATTGGAGCAGAATTAGGCCGTTCTATGCCAGTCTATGCCAGAATGATGATTCAATCATGGCTGATTTATCTTTCCCTCTCAACTCCTTTCTCCTGCCTTTTCCCCAAAACCCCCTGACACCCTTAGTATTTAAGAATATGTCAATCTCTGCCTTAAAAATATCCATTGATTTGGCCTCAGCAGCCTTCCGTAATGATGAATTCCACAGAATCACCATTTTCTGACTAAAGAAATTCCTCAACTACTCTCTCATGGTATGTCCTTTTATTCTGAGACTGTGGCCTCTGGTCAGAGACTCTCCACTAGTGGAAGCATCCTCTCCATATTCATTCTATCTAGGTCTTTCACTATTCGGTAAGTTTCAATTAGGTCACCCTCATCCTTCTAAACTCCAGTGTGTACAGGCCCAGTGACGTCAAATGCTCATCATATGTTAACCAAATAATTCATATAAACTTCCTCTAGATCCTCTCCAATGCTAGCACATCCATCCTCAGATTTAGGGCCCAAAACAGCTCACAATATTCCAAATGCAGACTGACCAGTGCCTTATAAAGTCTCAGCATTATATCTGTTATGTCGTAACATAATAGCCCGATAACCAGTGTCTAGCTTGACAACACTCTATTCAATTCCTGGTCTAGAGACCCGAGCACAATAGTCCAGGGAATGCTGCACTGTTGGAGCCGTTGTCTTTTTGTTGCAATGTTAAACTAAGGCCCCATCTGCTCTCTCTCTCAGCTGGTTGCAAATGGCAGTACTTCAAAGAAAAGCAGATACATTGTATGCTGTGACCTGGTGTGTATTAATCCTCCAGATTATTGCTTCATCCTCACGTTGCTTTTTCTGAGAGCCTGCTGTAACATCTCCGCTACTTCACAAGAAGGAAACACTTCAAAAATAAATTAAGTGAAATGCTTTGCAATGCTCTGCAGTTATGAAATGTGCATTGGAAATGTAATTATTTTATGCAAGATGTTCTATCATTTGTGATTGCAGAGATCTTGTTATGGACTAGTTATATTAGATAATTCAAAGAGCAATTTAAAAGGTCATGATTACCCCGCTGAGTTTCTCCAGCATTTTGTGTACCCTCGACTTTCCAGCATCTGCAGTTCCTTCTTTAACATGATTACTCTTGGTATTATTTCATATCTGATGTTTATTCACAGAAGGGAAGGGTTGAATTTCAGAGACTTGCATGGCAGAGGTGGAGAGTTCTGGGTGCAAGAAACTGTTGTGTCTTGTCCCTCGATACTTATCTTCCCATTGAAGCATATATTAATAAAACCGACTCTCCGAAACCTTAATAAAGATTGGCATGGATCTGCTCAGTTGAGCTACATAGAGCAACAGGATCCCGGCTTTGATTCTTGACTTTAAGAACGCAGCCAAAAGAGTGCTAAAATTGGCTATCAGCCAGTGACAGAGTAAACACCTGCGCTTACCATTGCCTGACCTTTGCTGTTGATCCCTTTCGCAAAGTTTGTCTTCTCATCATTCCTGTGCAGAACGGGATTTCAGGTTGGATATTATGGCACAGTGGTAATGAAGCCTCACAGCACCAGAGACCCAGGTTCAATCCTGACCTCAGGTCTATCTTTGTGGAGTTTGCACGTTATTTGGGACTGCATTGGTTTTCTCTGGGTGCTCCGGTTTCTTCCCACATTCCAAAGACACGTGTTTGTTAGTTAATTGGCTTCTGTATATTGCCCCAAGTGTGTAGGATGTGAATGTGGGATAACATTGAAATAGTGTGAATGGGTGATTGACGGTCAGTGTGGAGACAGTGGGCGAAAGGGCCTGTATCCACACTGTATCTCTAAACATATATAACTTCCACCTTCCAGAATGTGCTTTTCTCCATCTTCCTAACCTATCCCATCAGCTATCTAGCATCTCAACTGTTCTCTCAGCACCGCAAGATGATGATTCTAATGATCCACAAGACTCAATACGCTTCAGCTCCAGCACTTGACCAACACTCTGCTGCTTGGATCTCATTCCACTCTGTTGCAACTGCCCAACATCCCTTTGCACTTGTAAAGAAGGTTCACAGACACCATTGGATCTTTACTACTTTAATGAACATACATTATTCCCCTAGCTGTATGTGGTCTGTCACGATCAATAGAGAGCGAGCTAGGGGTGTGAAGGTTACAATTATACTAACTGGTGGGGCAGTGGTTAGCATGGACATCGTCACTATCAATTAAAGGTGTATACACATATCATCTACATCCTTCCTCTACAAAAACAAACAGTGAGTGACAGGGCGACCACGTCTCATGCGCTAGGGTAAATGCAAACAGTAAGGCACGGGAATACGGAAACACACATAATCGCCGTAACGGACCGGCGGCCTGACCAGGCGATTACAGTCCGAACCTCGCCATCACCTCCTTCCCCGACGGGAACAAGCGGGGACGACACCGGGGCATGGGGGG
The DNA here is from genome assembly GCA_035221665.1 of Okamejei kenojei. Classification (NCBI taxonomy): domain Eukaryota; kingdom Metazoa; phylum Chordata; class Chondrichthyes; order Rajiformes; family Rajidae; genus Okamejei; species Okamejei kenojei. Next base: position 73,464,146 of record CM069132.1, read on the forward strand.
GGGGGGGGGGTGGTGCTACGGACAGGAGAACCCCTGGGCGATGAAAGCATCGGGGAGGACAGCGAAGAGGAGGGCGAGGAATCCGGAGAAAGCGGGACCGCAGCCGGAAGACGGACAGGAGAAGTTCAAGGGGGGGACCCCGGAGGAACGGGCAAAGCACTAGGCCGCGAAAGTGGCAGTGGGGGGTGGCATACGGAGCCGCCGGGGGAGGGAGAGGCTCGGTAACGTACCTTGCCGTCGTGGTTGACAAGGTACGAGCGAGGGGAGCCGGCAGAACCGGCGACCACGGCCAGCTTGGAGCGGCCAGAAATGGACCTCATACGGACGACCTGGCCGGGGAGAAGAGAGCAGAGGACACGGCAGGACCTGTCGTGGGAACGCTTCTGTATATCGTGTTTACGGGCAATGCGTTTTCCGGACCAAGGCAGGTTTTAGGACAGAGGGAGACAGGGACTGTTGAGACACCGGGACCGTGGGCCGTGTGACACGGGACATGAGGCGCTGAGCCGGGGAACTCAGGGCATGATCGAGGGAGATGTTGCGGAGGTTCAGCAGGGCCAGGTAGATGTCGCAGTGGGATAGGCGGTAACGTTCCAACAATTCTTTAGCACTGCGGACTGCGCGCTCAGCCAGGCCGTTGCTCTGCGGGTATTCCGGGCTGCTGGTGTAGTGACGAAAGTTCCATCGTTCTGCAAAAGCACGGAACTCGGCACTGGTGAACTGGCTGCAGGCTGACCGGGGACCCGAAGGTGGCAAAGTGGCGGCGTAGCTTCTTGATGACCGCGGAGGAAGAGAGGGAGTGAAGCTGGTCAACTTCAAACCAGCTGGAGTAAGAGTCGACAAGCACCAGGAAGTGTTTTCCGTGCCATTCGAAGATGTCGGTTGCCAGTGCAGAACAGGGCAGGTTAGGAGCTGGCTGCTGCAGGAGCGTCAGCCACCGTGTGCTTGTCCAGGGACTTCAACTGACTGGAGGGCACGAAATTGACGTTTAGGACTATCAGATCGGACGCCTCGTATGGATGTCGGGTTGTGGATGAGAGAGGCGCCTGAGACAGCGTGTCAGCAACAAACATGTCCTTGCCTTTGCGATAAACAACAGTAAAAGTGAAGCGTTGTAGCTGGAGCATCATGCGCTGGAGCCGGGAGGAGGCCTGACTTCCAATGCCTGAATTTTGAAATGCTTATTCTTTTTCCACAGAGTTTAACAGGGGTTGTCTCTACTCGTCTCCTTAATTTTCACAGGTCCAAACAATAGCCAAAAGTACTCCGCTGCCTAGTTCTGACCTCTGGTAAATCCTCGATTCTCTTCTTTTAACCCCATAAATATGAAATGCCCTCTGCAAGACCACCACTAAATTCTCACCGTGTGTAGGATGGAATGACAGATGCTGGTTTATACCGAAGATAGACACAAAATGCTGGAGTAACTCAGCAGTTCAGGCTGCATCACTGGAGAAAAGGAATAGGTAATGTTTCGGATTGGAACCTTTCTTCAGACTCACTTCTCACATCATTCAAGACTAACAATTCTCTCTTCATTTAAGGCTCATTAAAATCCAGGTACTTGATTCTACTGCCCCACTTGTAACTCCTTCATAGATGCATGTGTTTTTGTTGTGTCTGATTTAGTTTTCTCAAGAACCTTTTATTGCTTTCTGCATTAAGATAATTACAAAACTGGTCATTGTTGAAAGTATATATTATGGATATAGTGTTAAATCTCGACTGCTATGAAATTATTTGATAGGTAGATCATGGATCCCATAGGAATGGAGCATAGCACTGTACAGCAGAGGAACAGGCCCTTTGACCCACAATGCCTGTGTCAAACATGCCAAGTTAAACTAATCCCATCTGTCTGCAAATGATCTATATTGATCCATTCCCTTCATATCCATGCGCCAGTGTAAAATCCATATATATGCCAATAATGTATTAGTCTTCACCACCATCTCTGGCAGTGCATTCCAGGCACCCATGACCCCATGTAAAAAAAGCTTGTCTCACATATCTCCTTTAAACTTTGTCCCTCCTAACTTACAGCTATGCCTTCTGGTCTTGGACATTTCAAAGCAATGCCAAGGCATCTGTATTTCCTTGGACAGCACAAAGAATTGGTTGACAATAATTTTCATAATGTCATAAGTAGAGCCAGGATTTTGCCATAGATGCCATGTGCCTTTTCATGCCTTTTTTGATGATTTCTCCAGGATAATGCCCTTTTCACGATCGAGTGCGTGTCAGCCTTTTTTTTTCCCATTTTACGAAAAGGTTGTGCTATTTTCTCTAGTTGTACCATGATTATAATGACATTTTCTACGTTAATATTAATGTTATTATTAACGTGTTAACATGGTATAACTTAAAATAACATTTCCACCACCGGGGCGAAACCAGGAGCACCACCATTGGTCGTTCATTTGTTCATGCCGCTGCCTGCTGGTTCAGTCTTCTCGAAGATCTATTTAAGAAAGAACTGCAGATGCTGGAAAAAATCAAAGGTAGACAAAAAATGCTGGAGTAACTCAGCGGGTGAGGCAGCATCTATGGAGAGAATGAATAGGTGAAGTTTCAGGTCAAGACCCTTCTTCAGACTGATGTGGGGGGGGAGAAGAAAGGAAGAGGCAGAGACAGTAGGACTAGAAGGAGAGCTGGGAAGGGGAGGAGGGAGAATACAAGGGCTATCTAAAATTAGATAAGTCAATGTTGACACCGCTGGTGTGTGGACTACCCAAGTGAAATACCCAAGCTTGTCTCCTCACTACATTTACTTCTGGCTCCAGTCACAAATCTGAGTTTGAGTGATCTGTGCAAGGCATTCATTGATGCTGGAATTTCACTGTGGAAATTGGAACACAAATCTCTCAGAGGTTTTTTAGAGAAATACACAGAGGAACATATACCAAGCGAGTCATTATTTCGGAAAAATGACGTTGACAGCAACTTCAACAATGTTGTGCAGAAAATTAGAGATGAAGTTGCATGCAACAAAATACAGATCTCAATAGACGAGACAACCGATGCTGTGGGGAGATATGTTGCCATGGTGGTCATAGGTACAAAGAAGTATTTGTTGACATCGGAAGTATTGGAGAAGTCTAACAGTTCAACTATTGCTCAGTTGTTTACATCTTCACTTGCTGTACTTTGGCCAGAAGGTATAAAACATGAAGGTATAAAACATGAAAATGTTCTTCTGTTTGTGACTGATGCAGCTCAGTACATTAAAAAAAACTGCTCGTGCTCTTAAAGTTTTATTCCCCAAAATGTTGCATTTGACATGCTTAGCTCAAGGACTTCATAGAATTGCCAAGCGCAGACGTATCTTGTTTCCAAATGTCGATTGCCTAGTTTCCAATGTTAAGAAAATCTTCCTCAAAGCACCGTCACGTGTGCAGTCGTTCAAGGAAATGGCACTTGAGATTCCGCTATGTCCCTCAGCCCGTTTTTAACTAGGTGGGGTACATGGCTCTCTGCTTTACTCTACTAGGCTGCAAATTTTGAAAAGATAAAATAAATCGTCAACTGTTTTGAAGAAGAATCTGCAGCAGTCAGGATCATCAGTGAAAACTTGCAGAAAAAGTCCCTCCACCGCGATCTTGTTTATTGCTTCCAATTTTGCAAACTTCCCGCAAACTATCACTTCCCTTGAGAAACGTGGCGAAACATTAGTGAATAACTTGCAGGTTTCCAACAAAGTAACTGACGATATTCGTAAAGTACCTGGCGATGCAGGTAAGGGCATACAAGGAAAATGTGAGAGAGTGATTTTAGCTAACTTGAAGAAATACAAAACATAGCTAAAGTTCTCAAAGGTAGTTGTAATGTCAAGATACCGACATGAATGCACCAGTGACCTCAGCTGAGGGAGAAAGAATTTTATCACAACTGAAGCATATTCTGTCCGACAGACGGCATGGTTTAACACCAGATAATTTGAACAATATGCTAGTAATTATGCACAACCAGGCAACTTTGGTCATTTAATGTAGTATATTTATATTATCATTTTTAACCATATTTTGGTGGTGGAAATACATGCCTTTTTATGCCTTTTGTCGTCAATAAATGCCTTTTCTGTGCCTTTTTTGTAATTTTATTATGCCTTTTTGCCTGCCTATTTCAGTTTTTTAGTGCCTAAACACCCTGGCTCTAGTCATGTGATAGGAGCAGAATTAGGCCATTCAGCCCATCAAGTCTGCTCTGGCATTCCAGGGCAGCCAATACTCATGCATTGAGCGTGAGACACATTTCAGGAAATTCTCACACTGATCACTAATTTCTCATGCTCAAATTGAAAAAAAAAGTCACAAATAATTTAATTCACCCAAGGCTTCCAGATCTCCTCCACACTCACCAATGAGAATAGTTTTCCATCGGCGGCTTCCCCGTAAAGAACGAGCAATTTAATTGTCTTGGATTCAAGCACACTATTTAAATGGCAAAACTGCAGTACATTTGACATTCATGGAACCAAAATCTGCAGGTGCTGGAAATTCAAAATAAAGCAAAAATTGTTTTAGAGGTGAGTAAAAACCATGAGGGGAATATATAAGGTGAATGCATATTCTTTTTCCCAGGATATGTGATTCAAGAACTAGAGGCATTGGTTTAAAGCAGGGATGTCAAACTACTGCTTTAAGGGGTCCAGTCTGGCCCGCTGGATGATTTTGGGGGAAAAAAAGTGGTCTAGTTTCTCCCCTGCAGATGGTGTGAAAGGTGAGACACGGCAGTGGTCCCAGCACCGACCGCTGAGGCACTGCTCACACCTCCCATCCTCACCTCCGGCGGCTCTATCTCCATCGGCCGCTCTGTCCACACCCCATAGAGTTTCAACCCCGGCCCGCAGCCAGGAGCGGACCGGGTGAGTGGGGTGTCGGTGTCGCCTCCAGAGCTGTGGGGATGAATCTTGAGCTAAGGCTCCGCTCTGATGCCCGACCCCTGGATCACTGATTCTCAACTCCCCCTGACCCCAGCTAGACACAGAGAACCTGGGCCGGCCCGCATTCCCGGGGGGGGGGGGGTTTCGGGAGAGGGAATGAATGAAAGGGTACAATGAAAAAGAACACACAAAATCAATAAAAATGTAACACATACATCCACCACAGCATTCATCACTGTGGTGGAAGGCACAACATTTGGCCAGTCCTCCTCCATTTTCCCCCGTGGTCAGGACCTCAACCCTCTGCAGCCGCCGCTGTGGGCGTCCAGATGTGTAGACAAGGTAAAAAGTCCAGGTAAGTCCTGAATCGGTCTTCCCTACCGGAGACCGCGACTTCAGGTTGTTGAATACCGCAGGCCGGCGGTCGAAGATTTAAAGTTCCCGCCGCAGCCAGAAGCACCGCAGACTGCAGGGCTGGCGGTCAAAGCTCCCCTCCAGGGATTCCCAGCGAGGAACCCCGCTCCTGATGGTAAGACCCCGCCGCACCCGCGGTAGAAGTAAGCCGCAGGCCGGCCGTCAGAGCTCTTCTTCTCCCGGGGTCCCTAACGGGGGATCCCGGGCTGTGGACGCCGCGCCAGCTGGAGCTCTACAGACCGCGGCTTCAGGCTGCCGCGGGCCAGCGAATGGAGGGCTCGCCCGCTCCACGCCGAGTCCAGGCTGCGCCCGCCACTAAAGCCCCAGGCATGTCTCCGGGAAAGGCCGCACCAATCCTCTGTGTTAGGCCACGGGGGAGACGACATAGAAAAAGACGCCTCTCCGTGGAGAGGCGACCGAAGCGGTTTCCCCCTTACCCCTCCCACGACACACAGAGAAACATTAAAAACACGCATTTAAACACACTAAAAAAAACCCATAAAAAGTAGAAAAAACTGATACGCTGCTGGCAGGGCTGCTGACTTGCAGCGCCCCCACCAACCCGATCCGAGAAAGTGTGCAATTGCTCTGGAGAGGATCCAGGGGGTGATTTTTGAAGATCTTGGCAGGTCTGGGTTTTTTTTTTTCTACTTTAAAGAAAGATTATATATGCATAACAGCATGAATTATAATCTGATTTCCATACATTAATATACTAAGGTCATTCATGTGCTTCACCTGTTGATCAGAGCCTGGCTCTACTGTGGAATGCAATTAGGAATGTAATTTAGCCTAACCTTATTCATATCTAAACCAATTTAAAGCATAAATGTTGCATTCAAGCGTAAGCTAAAAGACTAGCTGCAGAATGCACCAGATTGCACAATTTCAAGCTGAAAAATGCAAAAGCAAATGCAAATGCAAAATGACCACACCCCCTCTCGCAATTTCTCACTCTCAACCCTCGCCCAATGTTGGCAGCCCTGCCATTCCATCATGCTGATCTCTCTCTTCCACCTAACCGCATTCTCCTGTCTTATTCCCATAACCCATGACACCCAAACTAATCATAGAGGCAGTGTGATACAGTGTGGAAACAGGCCCTTCAGCCCAACTTGCCCACACTGGTCAACATGTCCCAGCTACACTAGTCCCACCTACTTGCGTTTGATCCACATCCCCCTAAACCGGTCCTATCCATGTACCTGCCTATATCAATCATATCAATAGGTCTTATTATTGATCATATCAATAGGTCTTATTGATCATATCAAAAGGTCTTATTATTGATCATATCAATAGGTCTTATTATTGATCTTAAACTGAGCATCAAAGAACATTATGGCATTCAAGCCTAGTACATTGTTAAAATCATGGCCTTCACACCAATGTACTGCCTTAATGCTAACTCGCCTTGATTCCCCTTTTGCTCAAAAGATTATCTATCCAGGTCATGTGTACATTCAAAGGCTATACTGGCCTGCGCTACTGAATTCCTACTCTCATTGCTCTGAGAGATGCAATTCCATCTTAAAACATTTCTCAGCTATTTCTTAATTTCACTGAGCATGTACTCTGCTAAGCCCCTTTACCTCTCATTAAGAATTATGAAACATCTCCTTAATTGTCTATTGACGATCTTGCATTTTTTAGACTGATTTTTCCAGTCCACCTTAATCAACTCAGCCATCACACATTTTAAACTGCCTTTATTTAAGTTAGCTTGAGACCCAAGTTTCTCACTCTCATAAGGTAATAATCTGTCATGATAGAAGTCATGAAAACAGCCAACTCAATGTAAATCTAACCTCTACATTGGTGTTTCAGGTTGATGCATTTCCAGCCACCTTCTCTTGAATATCTCTTCCCAACTGCACCAGTACAAGTTATCTACCTATAAAAATATGAATACTCAGGTCGAAAGAAAAAGCATACCAATAAGGATATAGCTGAGGGATTAAGTACAAATGGGTAAAATTAGGTATGTTCACATATGACAGTAGTAGCAAGATATTTTTGTTACTTTCTAATACTTATTCTGTAAGAGTAGATGGAGAGATATCTAAAAAAAGTCTAATCTGTGGAGTCTTTTAAGTTCCTGGGAACCATCATCTCCAAAGACCTTAAGTGGGGGGCTACCATCGACTCCACATGCAAAAAGGCACAACAGAGGATGTACTTCCTGTGGCAGCTGAGGAAGCACAATCTGCCACAGGCAATGATGGTCCAATTCTACACGGCCATCGTAGAGTCTGTTCTCACCTTCTCCATCATGGTGGTCTGGTTTGGCTCAGCCACCAAGCATGACATCTGGAGGCTGCAGCGAATCATCCGATCAACAGAGAAGATTATTGGCTGCAACCTTCCTTCCATTGATAAATGTACAATGCAAGGGCCAGGAAGCGAGCGGGCAAGATCATCTCTGACCCCCCTCACCCCGGCCACAAACTCTTTGAATCACTTCCCTCTGGAAGGTGACTCTGAATTGGCAAAGCTGCCACAGCCAGACATAAAAACAGTTTTTATCCACGAGTAGTTGCTCTACTCAACAGCCAAAAATCTGTGGCCTCCCTTTGATCTGGTATTTTGTTGGTTCACATGCTTGATCAATGGTGTTTTATCATTAATGTCTTATTCTTATTAATGTTCAGAGTCATTCGTAACTGTCACTGTTTGTCATGTTGTTACTTGTGGGCGGAGCACCAAGGCAAATTCCTTGTATGTGAATACTTGGCCAATAAACGTACTTACTTACTTAAATAAGTATTTTTGCAAATTTCCCTGTTACCGTATTTAATGTGTTGAGATCCAGTCCAGGTTTAGCAAAAATGTCAGTGCCAATGAGGATTCATCCACAGGCACTGATAACTTGCTAATAGCTCAGATTTTCAGCCTGAACCGTTTAAAATCAAAGTAGTACTGTCATGCAGGCACAAAATAATACTAAATTAAATTAATTTGCTCCTTTCAAATCCAAATCCACTTCCCAGTAAGTGCAGACCCAGTATGTGAAATGACTGTTAATTGCTGCATTATTTTTCAACTTAAAAATATGAAAGCTTTCTGAATGAAATACTCTAGATGGTACTTTACTGAAACATTACTCACTTGTATGCAGGGTGATTTTTTTTTTGTACCATCATAATCAATGCACCACAAGTGCCCCCACCAGGTAGAGTTCACAAATTACAGTAATACTCACACACCAGTCTAAAAGAAGATTGACAGGAAATAATTTGCTGAGGGATGCGGGCAAGAGGCAAACTTGCTGGCCGCTCTTCATTGACAATTTTGTGATTGTGCCATGACTGAATTATTCTGGCAATCCAATGGCAAATTTACATTATGGAGAAATGCAGACTTGGGCACAGACTGACCGAGAAGAATTTTACCAAATTTAGTTTCCCCAAAATTGCCAAAGAATTTCTGAAGAAGGGTCTCAACCCAAAACATCACCCATTTCCTCTCCAGAGATGTTGCCTGTCATGCTGAGTTACTCCAGCATTTTGTGTCCATCTTTTAGTGTTTCTAAATCTAGGTTCTTGCCTTCTCACATCACCACAAGGTTTTGGATGAAGTGGAGAGTGTATATTACAAGATAATGCGATTAAGCGGGGCAGGCTGGATTGGTTGGAGAATCACTAACTGCCCTTGTTTAGGTTTAGTTTAGAGATACAGCGCAGAAACAGGCCCTTCGGCCCACCGGATGTTAACACTATCCTACAACCACTAGGGACAATTTTTACATTTACCAGGCCAATTAACCTACAAACCTGGGGTTACACAAAAAGCTGGAGAAACTCAGCGGGTGCAGCAGCATCTAAGGAGCGAAGGAGATAGGCGACGTTTCGGGTCGACCCGAAACGTCGCCCATCTCCTTCGCTCCTTAGATGCTGCTGCACCTGCTGAGTTTCTCCAGCTTTTTGTGTAACCCTCGATACTCCAGCATCTGCAGTTTCTTCGTTAACAACCTACAAACCTGTATGTCTTTGAAGATATGGAGAAAACCCATGCAGGTGACGGGGAGAACGTACAAACTCCGTACAGACAGCACCCGCAGTCGGATTGATCCTGGGTCTCCTGGCACTACATTTGGTGTAAGGCAGCAACTCTACCATTGTACCATTGCACCGCCAGGTAACTCTAGAACATTTATTCCTAACCAGTTAAAGATTTCAGACAAAACTATTGTGGAGTTCACTACAAGATCTTCTTAGTGACAAAGAAGAGCAATGTTAAAAGTTAAAATGTGTGGCGCTTTAAAAAAAATCTCAGGAATTCAGTGCTAGGTTTACACAATTCCTGGTATCAGTCTGCTACGATTTTAATGCAGAGAAAAATTGAATGGCATATAAATTTAGCATCTAACTAATTCAATACATTTTTTTAATGGATGTGTTGGGATAAAAGTGCCTCAGGTTCTCAGTGAACTTTAGGTACAAACATGTGCAATACATCAACAAATGGGTGAAGGAGCGTGCCACTAGCATCCAATGCATACAAACATTCAGTACTGGGAGGCCCAATGCAAAATTCTCTCCCAAAATCTTTCAAAATGGCAGACATTTTTCAATCTCCTTGTCCTCCCCTTCCTAGCTCTCCCATAGCCTACTGTCCCGCCGCTTCCTTTTTTCTCCCCCCCCCCCCCCCCCCGCCACACACCAGTCTGAAGAAGGGTCACCTATTCCTTCGCTCCATAGATACTGCCTCACCCAAAGTGGTTGTGTACCTTCAATTTTGACACCACAGTTTCTTAAAGCAGGATTTCCATAGTTATCTTAGTGGGCTGCTTGGTTGCATGCATGGATGCAACTCCAAACAAAAAAAAACTTAATTCTAATCTATAAAGCTGCAATATGAATGGATTATTATATTAACAATTACGTTAGATTTACCCGACTGGAAAACCATCTCCATGGATAGTATCATCAGTTCATTGTACTCCGCCTTTGAAAATGATTTACTAAAGTTATATTAGAATTAACCTTTGTCAGCACGTTTCTTACTGATGGACCCAGTAGAATATTTAGATGCATCCAAGAACTACAGAGCACTCAGTGACCTACCTCTACCAGCCTCAATGACTATCGAGCAATAACTTTTAAATCCACAAAATAAAGTGCTATGTTATGGCACAAATCAACTCCCGCCTCAGAAATGACCAGAATCTGCTTTAATTTGTCAATCACCATAACAGATGCTATGTCACAGGCTCCTTGTTGTGCTCTAGGCTATATGGAGAATAGAAACACATACGCCTGGCTGCTGTTCATAGACTGCAGCTCAGTGTTCAACACTATCAACCCCTCTTCCACAAACTCATCTCCAATTTCCAAGACCCAGCCCCTTTGCAACTGGATCCTTGGCTTCTTCATCAGCAGACCTCAGTGTGGATCGGTAACAGCACCTCCTCTTCACTGACCGCCAACAAAGGTGCATGTTTATAAATGATCCACAGCAACACACATAGTGAAGATCAATCTTTATTCCACAGGCAAACAGGAACATTCAAACAGCCAACCAGCCAGCAAGAGAGCGCGAGAGCGAGAGCGAGAGCTGACTGACCTTGCTAGTGAAAGGCTGTGTAGTACCATAATACCATGTAAAGGGTGGCATCCACATATGTGCAGTGGAGATTATAAATGGCATGGATTAAAAAGGGTAGTCTACAGTACACATCGGGGCCTCATGTTTAGCCCCCCTGCTCTACCCTCTGTACACCCACGACTATGTTGCTAAGATCAGTTCCCTGGCATCCATGCATTTGCCGACGACACAACTGTTGTTGGCCAAGTCACAAGTGCTAGTGAGCCAGGTTACAGGAGAGAGCCAAAACCACAACCTCTCACTCAACATCAACAAAATCAGGAAACTGATCATAGACTTCAGAACAGAGAAGTTGGAAAGTGCCAGTTTTTATTAATGTTAAATTTTTGTTTCATAAAGAATGTAAGAATCAACCCAGTAATCACAAATCATTTGAATGGAATTAAGTTCTAGCCATCACATGGGCAAGTTTGGATTGATTAGTATGGAATGGGGCAACATAGTGGCACAGCGATAGAGTTGCTGCCTTAAAGCACCAGAGATCCGATTTGATCCCGATTAAAGATGCTTCTTGTACGGAATTTGTATGTTCTCCCTATGACCACGTGGGTTCTCTCCAGGAGCTTAATTTTCCTCCCACACTCCAAAGACGTACAGGTTTATAGGTTAATTGGCTTCGCTAAAATTTGTAAATTGTCCCTAGTGTGTAGGATAGTGCTAGTGAATGGGGTGATTGCTGGTTGACGTGAGCTCTGTGGACTGAAGGGCCCATTTCCATGCTCTATATCTAAAGTAAAGTAAGTTTGCACAGATTGTAAGTCAGTGGCTGTCGGGTATCTCCCTCGGTGCCAGCGAAAGCCAAGCATCAGTCATCAATGGGTATACACAGAAAATGTTGGAGTAACTCAGCGGGACAGGCAGCATCTTTGGAGAAAAGGAATAGCTGACGTTCTGGTCAAGACCCTTATCCAGAGATGTTGCCTGACCCACTGAGTTACTGCAGCATTTAGGGTGTATCGCCATTGATGACTGGTGCTCGGCTTGAGCCGACACTGAGGGGGTAAACCGACAGCCCCTGGATAAGGCTAGAGGTGCAGCTGACGGTCCCTGGCCCGTCGGTGAACAGGTTCCTCGGGAGTTGGAGCAGAGTTGAGCTGCAGTTATCGCTTCTTCTCTGCGCTGGCTGTAAGCCTGGGGCCGCCATTGCTCCGGGCCGGTGTCCCTTCAGTCCAGGGTCATCCCGGACATCTCCAGCCACCCCCGGACAGGGATGGGACACTCTGGATGGAACGGAGACGGTCCAGTAGCAATTCAACAGCACTTGCAGCGCTGGAGACCCGGGTTTGATCCTGACTAAGGATGAAACACAGGTCTGTATACGCGCAGCAGCTCAGCTGCCGAGAATGTTTATCGCAAATGACCTTTCACCTGGGCATGCGCAGTCGGAATACTGAACTCTTATTGTACCAACACGTAATAAAAGGCCATTGCACAATTTGCCTTTTTAACTACTTGCTGCGCCTGCTTGTCAGCTAACTTTAGTGATCCATACACAAGAACACCAAAATCCCACTGTACTCCTTATTTTCAGGCCTTCTCAGTTTAATGGTCTGTTTTATTTTCTCCTACCAAAACGCATTTTACACTTTCCTACATTAAAGTCTTGTTTTCCAAGTTTTTGCAGACTCACTCATTCTATCCAACTCGTATTGTAAAAGTACACTAACAAATCTGTCAAACATTATTTATCTTTGAATTGCTAATTATTTCTTCCCCAATTCTCGACTCCAGTACATTCCCAACAACCAGTGTTAAATAAACTGACTTATAGCGTTGTGGGTTTTTTTTTGTTTTCCTCCCTTCTTGAAGAATATTTTGTGACTCCCAATATGATGGTCAATTCCTGGAGTTTTTCCAAACCTTCAATTAATAAATCTACTATCTCAGCAGCTACTTCCCTTGAAATCTTTGGATGGTCCTGGCAACTTGTCTGCCTTTAGGCTCACCAGACTTTTACCATTGCTTTGGCTTCATGATAGAGATCATTATAAATTCACCCCCCACCCCAATTAGAAACAGACACAAATTATTTGTTTAAATTATGTCTCTTATTTATTTCCCATGATTAATCCCCTGTTCTCACTCCCCAACAGTCCCTTGTTTACTTGAGCTACTCTGTTTTTGTTTATATGCCCATGGAAGCTTTTGCTGATTGTTTTGATATTATAATAAATGTTTTCCCTCCTATTAGCTTTTAATCCCATCACTGCTTGTTTCTGAGAAAAACCCAGTCCGTTGGTTTTCCCACTAACTTTTGTCACTTCATATGCTCCAATTTTGATTTCATGTTTTTCCTTTGAATTTGTGTTAATCACAGATGGTTAATTTCCCACGAGGAAGAGATTACAAATGTTTGGAGAAAGGATGGAGGAAGGTGACCAAGTGGATTACTTTTGACTCGAGACCAAGATATGAACAGACCTCAAGGCCTCCCTCTCTGCTACAAACTTGTACAAATCTGTGAAATAAAGTGCTCAAATCAGTATTTTTTGCCAAACGCCTTACATGCATTCCTCGTTACCCACTCCTCCACCACAAGCAACAATATTTCCTTATTCACTCTACCAAAAGTCACAGTGCCAGGCCCTTTAGCTCAACTCATCCTTGCCAACCAAGTTGCCTACCCGAATTAATCTAATTTGCCTGTATCTGGTCCATATCCCTCTAAACATTCCTATCCATGAACCTGTCAAAGTATCTTTTAAACATTGTATTTGTAGCAGACTACCAGTTCCTCTGGAAGAGTGTTCCACGTACTCAACACTCTTAAATTTAAGGGTACACAAAAGGCTGGAGAATCTCAGTGGGTGCAGCAGCATCTAAGGAGTGAAGGAAATAGGCAACGTTTCGGGCCGAAACCCTGCTTCAGACTGATGGGAGGTGGGGGGGGGGGGGGGGGGGGGGGGGGGGGTGAAGAAAGGAAAAAGGAGGAGCACGAGGGCTGAGGGAGAGGTGGGAAGGGGAGGAGACAGCAAGGGTTAACAGAATTGAGAAAATTCAATGTTCAAGCCGTAGAGGATGCAGATCCCCAAGCGGAATATGAGGTGCTGTTCCTCCAATTTGCGGTGTTACTCACTCTGGCCGTGAAGGAGGCCCAGGACAGACAGGTTGGATACGGAATGGGAGGGGGAGTTGAAGTGCTGAGCCACCGGGAGGTCGGGTTGGTTATTGCGGACCGAGCGGAGGTGTTCGGCGAAACGATCGCCAAGCCTCCGCTTGGTCTCACCGATATAGATCAGCTGGCATCTAGAGCAGCGGATGCTGTAGATGAGGTTGGAGGAGGTGCAGGTGAACCTATGTCGGACCTGGAAGGACTGCTTGGGTCCCTGAAAGGAGTGGAGGGGGGAGGTAAAGGGACAAGTGTAGCATCTCTTGCGGTTGCAAGGGAAAGTGCCCGGGGAAGGGGTGGAGCGGGGGGGAAGCAGATGTGGCCGATGGTGGCCGATTAGGAAATGGTGGCCGATTAGGAAAAGGGGAGATGCAGCGAGACCTGGGTGTCATGGTACACCAGTCATTGAAAGTAGGCATGCAGGTGCAGCAGGCAGTGAAAAAAGCGAATGGTATGTTAGCTTTCATAGCAAAAGGATTTGAGTACAGGAGCAGGGAGGTTCTACTTCAGTTGTACAGGGTCTTGGTGAGACCACACCTGGAGTATTGCGTGCAGTTTTGGTCTCCAAATCTGAGGAAGGACATTATTGCCATAGAGGGAGTGCAGAGAAGGTTCACCAGACTGATTCCTGGGATGTCAGGACTGTCTTATGAAGAAAGACTGGATAGACTCGGTTTTATACTCTCTGGAATTTAGGAGATTAAGAGGGGATCTTATAGAAACGTACAAAATCTTAAGGGGTTGGACAGGCTAGATGCAGGAAGATTGTTCCCGATGTTCCCATGATTAATCCCCTGTCTCACTCCCCAACAGTCCCTTGTTTACTTGAGCTACTCTGTTCTTGTTTATATGCCCATGGAAGCTTTTGCTGATTGTTTTGATATTATAATAAAAATGTTTTCCCTCCTATTAGCTTTTAATCCCATCACTGCTTGTTTCTGAGAAAAACCCCAGTCCGTTGGTTTTCCCACTAACTTTTGTCACTTCATATGCTCCAATTTTGATTTCATGTTTTTCCTTTGAATTTGTGTTAATCACAGATGGTTAATTTCCCACGAGGAAGAGATTACAAATGTTTGGAGAAAGGATGGAGGAAGGTGACCAAGTGGATTACTTTTGACTCGAGACCAAGATATGAACAGACCTCAAGGCCTCCCTCTCTGCTACAAACTTGTACAAATCTGTGAAATAAAAGTGCTCAAATCAGTATTTTTTGCCAAACGCCTTACATGCATTCCTCGTTACCCCACTCCTCCACCACAAGCAACAATATTTCCTTATTCACTCTACCAAAAGTCACAGTGCCAGGCCCTTTAGCTCAACTCATCCTTGCCAACCAAGTTGCCTACCCGAATTAATCTAATTTGCCTGTATCTGGTCCATATCCCTCTAAACATTCCTATCCATGAACCTGTCAAAGTATCTTTTAAACATTGTATTTGTAGCAGACTACCAGTTCCTCTGGAAGAGTGTTCCACGTACTCAACACTCTTAAATTTAAGGGTACACAAAAGGCTGGAGAATCTCAGTGGGTGCAGCAGCATCTAAGGAGTGAAGGAGATAGGCAACGTTTCGGGCCGAAACCCTGCTTCAGACTGATGGGAGGTGGGGGGGGGGGGGGGGGGGGGGGGGGTGAAGAAAGGAAAAAAGGAGGAGCACGAGGGCTGAGGGAAAGGTGGGAAGGGAAGGGGAGGAGACAGCAAGGGTTAACAGAATTGAGAAAATTCAATGTTCAAGCCGTAGAGGAATGCAGACTCCCCAAGCAGAATATGAGGTGCTGTTCCTCCAATTTGCGGTGTTACTCACTCTGGCCGTGGAGGAGGCCCAGGACAGACAGGTTGGATACGGAATGGGAGGGGAGTTGAAGTGTGAGCCACCGGGAGGTCGGGTTGGTTATTGCGGACCGAGCGGAGGTGTTCGGCGAAACGATCGCCAAGCCTCCGCTTGGTCTCACCGATATAGATCAGCTGGCATCTAGAGCAGCGGATGCTGTAGATGAGGTTGGAGGAGGTGCAGGTGAACCTATGTCGGACCTGGTAAGGACTGCTTGGGTCCCTGAAAGGAGTGGAGGGGGGAGGTAAAAGGGACAAGTGTAGCATCTCTTGCGGTTGCAAGGGAAAAGTGCCCGGGGAAGGGGGGTGGAGCGGTGGGGGAAGCAGATGTGGCCGATGGTGGCCGATTAGGAAATGGTGGCCGATTAGGAAAAGGGGAGATGCAGCGAACCTGGGTGTCATGGTTACACCAGTCATTGAAGTAGGCATGCAGGTGCAGCAGGCAGTGAAAAAAGCGAATGGTATGTTAGCTTTCATAGCAAAAGGATTTGAGTACAGGAGCAGGGAGGTTCTACTTCAGTTGTACAGGGTCTTGGTGAGACCACACCTGGAGTATATTTGCGTGCAGTTTTGGTCATCCAAATCTGAGGAAGGACATTATTTGCCATTAGAGGGAGTGCAAGAGAAGGTTCACCAGACTGATTCCTGGGATGTCAGGACTGTCTATGAAGAAAGACTGGATAGACTCAGTTTATACTCTCTGGAATTTTAGGAGATTAAGAGGGGATCTTATAGAAACGTACAAAATTCTTAAGGGGTTGGACAGGCTAGATGCAGAAGATTGTTCCCGATGTTGGGGAAGTCCAGGACAAGGGGTCACAGCTTAAGGATAAGGGGGAAATCCTTTAAGACCGAGATGAGAAAGACTTTTTTCACACAGAGTGTGGTGAGTCTCTGATAACTCTCTGCCACAGAGGGTAGTTGAGGCCAGTTCATTGGCTATATTTAAGAGCGAGTTGGATGTGGCCCTTGTGGCTAAGGGGATCAGAGGGTATGGAGAGAAGGCAGGTACGGGATACTGAGTTGGATGATCAGCCATGATCATATTGAATGGCGGTGCAGGCTCGAAGGGCTGAATGGCCTACTCCTGCACCTAATTTCTATGTCTATGTTTCTATGAAGGGAAGAATTGACAAGGGAGTTGCGGAGGGAGTGGTCTTTGCGGAAGGCAGACGGGGGGGGAGATGCAAAGATGTGGCGAGTGGTGGGGTCACGTTGGAGGTGGCGAAACTGGCGGAGGACTATGTGTCGGCTGGTGGGGTGAAAGGTGAGGACCAGGGGACTCTGCCCTTGTTGCGAGTGAAGGGAATGGGGGAGAGGGAGAGAGGGCAGTGTTGCGGGGTATGGAGGAGACCCTGGTGCGAGCCTCATCTATAGTGGGGGAGGGGAATCCCCGTTCTCTGAAGAATGAGGACATTTGTGATGACCTGATGTTTTCCTCCTCCCTACGGAGACCCAACCTCCTCTCTAACTGCCCCCCCCTCTGTGATATACCCATCCCTCCAACTCTACGATCACACATCCTTACCAGACTTGATACCACAGCCACATCTGCTTCCTGGGGCCTGCCTGCGCCTCCATCTCATACCTTGTTTCCAGCTCCAATTCCCTGCCTCCCAGTTCGGACACCCCAGCCGTACTATTGGTAGTACCGACTGGCTATCTGCCGCCAACTGTACAATTCTCCAAATGGGCACTAAGATCCACCCAGGTTGCAATGCGCCGGCACCAGCAGGAACTCACATTGACTCTCCCGAATCTTCGGGCCTCACTCACCCAGACCTGCAACGGACTCCACAGCTCCATGTGAGTGGACCGAGGACGAAGCATTGTGTGTTGGGGGGGGGTGGAGTGTGGTCAGGGGGTTGGGGGGGTATGGGGGCCCGTTGCAGGTCTGGGTGAGTGAGGCCCGAAGATTCGGGAGAGTCAATGAGAGTCACTTGACGCCATCCTATCCCCCTTGGTTAAATCCCTCCCCACCTATGTTCAAGACACCTCAGACACTCTCCGTCGTCTCCGCGCATTCCATTCTCCAGGCCCCCATCCTCTCATCTTCACCATGGACGTCCTGTCACTCTACACCTCCATCCCCCACCAGGATGGTCTCAAAGCCCTCCGGTTCTTCCTCGACCAGAGGAGCAACCCATACCCGTCCACTGACACCCTCCTCCGCCTTGCAGAGTTCGTCCTTACCCTCAATAATTTCTCTTTTGACTCCTCCCATTTCCTCCAAACACAAGGCGCAGCTATGGGCATATGCATGGGCCCCAGCTACGCTTGCCTCTGTCGGGTACGTCGAACAATCCTTGTTCTCGGCGTACCAGGGCCCCATCCCCAACCTCTACCTCCGTTACATCGACGACTGCTCTGGTGTCACCTCCTGCACCCACACACAACTGACCGACTTCATCCATTTCACCACCAACTTCCATCGGCACTCAAATACACTTGGACCATTTCGGACACTTCCCTACATTCCTTGACCTCCACCATCTCTATTGCAGGTGATACGCTCTGAACCGACATCCACTACAAACCAACTGACTCCCACAGCTACTGGACTACTCTTCCTCCCACCCTGCTTCCTGTAAGGAGTCCAACCCCCATTCCAATTTCCTCCGTCTACGCCAACATCTGCTCCCAGGACGAGGTGTTCCACACCAGGTCATCACAAATGTCCTCATTCTTCATAGAACAAGAATTCCCCTTCCCCACTATAGATGAGGCTCGCATCAGGGTCTCCTCCAGACCCCGCAACAATGCCCTCTCTCCCCATTCCCCCACTCGCAACAAACGGGGCAGAGTCCCCTGGTCCTCACCTTTCACCCCCACCAACCGGCACATACAACACATGTCCTCCGCCAGTTTCGCCTCCTCCAACGTCGAGACCCCAACCACCGCCACTCTTCGCATCTCCCCCGTTTGCCTTCCGCAAAGATCGCTCCCTCCGCAACTCCCTTGTCAATTTCTTCCCTTCTGCTCACCCCTTCCCCGGGCACTTTCCCTTGCAATCGCAAGAGATGCTACACTTGTCCCTTTATCTCCCCCCTCCACTCCTTTCACGGGGACCCAAGCAGTCCTTCCAGGTCCGACAGAGGTTTTCACCTGCACCTCATCTAATGCTCTAGATGCCAGCTGATCTATATCGGTGATGAGGTGAGACCAAGCGAAGGCTTGGCTATCATTTCGCCGAACACCTCCGCTCGATCCGCAATAACCTACCCGACCTCCCGGTGGCTCAGCACTTCAACTCCCCTCCCATTCCGTATCGACCTCTCTGTCTGGGCCTCCTCCACGGCCAGAGTGAGCAACACTGCAAATTGGAGGAACAGCACCTCATATTCGCTTGGGGAGTCTGCATCCTCTGGGCTTGAACATTGAATTTTCTCAATTCTGTTAACCCTTGCTGTCCTCCCCCCCTCCCACAGCCTCCTCCCCCCCCCCCTCCATCAGTCTGAAGAAGGGTTTCGACCCGAAACGTTGCCTATCTCCTTCACTCCTTAGATGCTGCTGCACCGCCGAGATTCTCCAGCCTTTTGTGTACCCTCGATTTTCAAGAATCTGCAGTTCCTTCTTTAACTCTTAAATTTAATCCTCTTTCATTGTTGACTGAACCATTCACCTTATCTATACCCCACATGATTGTTATACCTCTACAAGGTAACACCCTAAACTTCCTATGGTCCAGGGCAAAAAGACAGCCTTACCAGCATCTTCTTCTAACAGAAGCACTCTGGTCCCGATAATACTGCCAATCTTTTTTCCACCCTTTCCAGCTGAATGATATTTTTCCTATAGCTAGGCGACTCAAACTGCAATCATAAAAGACACACTTTTCAATGTCTTGGTACTTCTGCCTTGGTAGAGTGATCACAAAAAAACAATAATACTTGGAGAGGAGAAAAGTACTTCAAAAGGTAAAATCCAATTCACATTCCCTCCCACTCAAACTGTTAAGCGATCCGTAAATTCTTCTCAAGTAGAAGATGGTTTCTGTGGGCCTCCAAATACCAAAAATAAATCAAATTATATTTGAAATAAATGTCAAAGCCAAGTTTAGATGGAAAGACAATACAACAGCTGATTTAGTGCAATATTGAGTGGCTTCTTCCTTCTCTGTCCCCTCAGAGTATCATCCCACAGATCCCAATAATGAAAGACAAACTCGTTACCTTTAAGAATATTATCGTGTTCAGAAAATGTCACCTAGTAAAGTGAATTAAAGTTGCATAACAAATGCCTGTGAGAAACACATTGCAGCTGTACTAACAAAGGAATTAACACATCACAACCAAGGAATCTGAAACTGCCTACTCATTACATCTGTTCAAACCTTGGAAGTACATCAAGCATTTATATTTAAAAAAAGGCAAAATTTAGCAACTTTATAGTTTTAATTTTGAAGGAAACTTTTTTTTTGGGGGTGGGGGGGGGGGGGGGGGGGTTGTCCATTTTGCAAGTCCCATAGACATGGACTCCCCTAGATTTACCAATACTTCAATTACTACGCTTTAAGAAGTCGGGCAAACAACTCTATAGTTCAGTTCAAAAATGTTTCTTTTTTTTTTTTTAATTTATTAGAAGTACATTACATTTTAATGGTACCTTTTTACAGGTTCCCCGAATTATTAAAACATTATTTGTACAACTTCCTTTTTTTTTAAAAACATTTTTTTTTAGAAAGAAATGAGAAAGAAGTAGTGAAGAGTGAAGAAAACTAGTGAGTGTAGAGTGAAGAAAGAAATGTGAGAAAGTAAAGCAGAAAGGAGATTCTCCCACGCAACCCGTCGATGTTATTTGTTTAATATTCTTAATCAATTCAGTCAACCCAGAATTTTTAATTATATGATGATACTACGCCGCATGATTCCACAAGGTCAATAAATGGAGACAAACTCGTTAAGAATTAGTCTTTTTTTTCTATTAGGAGGAGTCTCATTTCTTCCAAATGTGCAGTTTCCAACATATTACCAATCCACATTTTGAGTGTTGGTATAGTAGCCTTTTTCCAAAATTTAAGTATGAGTTTTTTCGGTATTATTAAACCATAATTAAAAAATGAGATTTGGGACATATTTATTTACATCTCCAAAGATAATCATTTCCATGCTAGGTTTAAAAAGTTCTTGCTCCGGTCAGAATCAGAATTTATTCGCCAAGTATGTTTTGCAACATACGAGGAATTTCACCGGCCAGGTCAGTACAATTAAAAGCAACAGACTCAAAAACACATTTTAACACAAACATTATCACAGTGACTCCTACACCACATTCCTCGCTGTGATGGAAGGCGAAATAAAGTTCAAGTCCTTCCTATTGTTCTTCCTCGGTCGGGGGCCTCAAGCCCTCCGTTGATGGATGATCTTGACACCCGTATCCGGAGACATTCGGGGCCCTCATCCGCTCCTTCTGTGGCTTAAAGTTACCATCAAAGCATCTCCTGAGACTGCAAGGCCTTGATGGTAAATCCTAAGCAAGGGATCCACTCCGATGTTAAGTCCGCGCCTCGCGGTCGGGCCCACGACAGTCCGAGGAGGCGTCCAGCTCCAGCGATGGTAGGCTGCAGAGCCCGGAGAATGTGATCCGAAAAATTGTTCACATCTCCGGGAAGGCAGGAACTTGAAAAAAAGTTTTCCCTGATCCCCTCCCCCCTATAAAACAAACCGAAGTACAATAAAACAAACTTTTAACTAACGCTAAAAATAACAAAAATGTGAAAAAACAAACAGACTGCCGGCAGGGCTGCCACCTCCCTGGCGCCCCTGGTGGTCAGGTTTCTGTCCTCTTTGTTACAAGGGAAGCTAGCTACACTTCAAAATGTTATTAATTTACTGCAAATCACTGCACGCCCCTCATCCTCCTGACAGTCTAATAAACCTCTTTCCAGTTCTAACAAAGGGTCTTTGACCTGAAATGTTAACCATTTCTTTTCCCCCCAGTTGCAGACTGACCTGCTGAGCTTTTCCAGTTTTTATTTTAAATCGTAGAAAGATACATCATGGAAACAGGCACGAACACCTGACCAAGGCTACACTGACCCATCTCATTTCTATTCTCCCCACATTCTCTGCCGACCCCCAATTTCATTAATTTCTCCTGCAAGTTGGCTTTCCACAATACACGTTCCTTGACAAATGTAGCTGAAAGTAGCTTTCAGAATAGAAATTATTCAGCTTGCTTTGAGAAAGCACGCACACACACACACACTTCTCAAATACAACTCCAAGATTATGTTTTTTACTACAAATGCTTTAAAGAAAATTTATGGATCCAAAGATTCACACAACTCCTCTCAGATATTTCATCCCATGCACAAACGTCCAGTACAAAACCGGAGAACCACACGGGTGTAAATAATGTCTCAAAGTTGTTTATTGATGGGTTCACTTCACTGATTTGCAAGTTACATTATTTCTTCCTGTCCCATGCTGCTGGCAAGGGTTGATTGGGAAACCAGAATCCTTGCTGTCAATGGTTTAAATACAAATTACTTGTCAAATGCAAGTTTGGAGGGAGGGGAATGGGGAATGTAGTGGGATGGAGTTAGAGCACACCTAGTAATGCTGCTCCTGATGACATCTGCTATTGTAGTGAGAATGGCAAGGGAAAGAAGACAGCTTGCACTGATATTTTGGGATGGTCAGGCAGCCTGCCAATATGTTTGATAATGCATCACAGCTTTCTCAGCTTGCACACGAAACAGGTTCATGAGCAGAAGGGAAGGTGGAAAAAACAATTTTTCAGTTTGCCAGAGATGACCAACTGCAGCATTTAGGTTAGAAAATAAGGTTGCTTTTTTTCCACTTATTGAGCAGGGAAGTAAATTATGAAAACACCTTTCAATCAATTTCAGCCTCTTGCTTCCATGGGCGGAAATCACGGGGGGGTGGGGGCATGGGGGGCCACTCCCCTCCATATTTTGAGAGGTGGGGGACAATCCCCCCATGTTTTGTAGTGAGGATTTTGAAATTCGGTGAAAAAAAAAATCTATTAAAAATCTATCCGCTTTCCCGGGGCGGGACTGATGATTGGACGAGAGAGACGTCAATCAGCAGGCAGTGCGGGGCGAGACGGGAGGGGGGCATGATGTTTCAGCGCGGATTATTGGAGGGAGGTGTCGGTCAGAGGCGGAAGTAGGGGTGGGTGGGACTGAAGATTATAGCACGGTGATTGGATGAGGGAGACGTCCTGGTGGAGCAAAGATCATAGAGCAGAGCTTTGAATCGGCGCATTCGCAGGGCCTTTCATCGCACGGCGCGGCTTAAAATCGGCCGTGGGATCTTCCATCGTCATGCAGTCAAATTGATGCGTCCAGGCGATCGAGGCTCCTGATTCTGAAGCCCCCGCCGGACGATGGAAGATCCTGAGGTCGGTTTTAAGCCGCACCGGGCGATGAAAGGCCCTGCGAAACGGGCCGATTGAAGCCCCACGATTCGGGCAGACAAGTTTGCTGTTGCTGGAGTTCGGCAAGTCGGTCACAACCAGGGTCAGCTCTCAGTGTTATTGTCCACATGGCCCACGGCCGAAGCCTCTCGTGTGTGTGCTTGCATGCGGACCATCAAGAAATTGTGCCCCCCCCACCCCCCCACCCCCCCATGTTTTGGAGAGTGATTTCCACCCCTGCTTGGTTCTATAGAGGCCAAGTTCCAAATCAATCATTTGCTATTCTCGATTGTTACTTTAAAAGAAACATAATTAAAATTGCAAAAAGCACAATTCTGCAAAACACTCAGGGAGATTTTTCTTTGTTTTTTAAATCCTCGCAAATTGATTTTTCACACGCAAAAAAATCTAAGAGGCACAAGGGATTTATAAAATGTAATTAGGTGGCAACAAAACAAACACTATGCAATGCACTAATTTTTCATTAGTATACTTCAAAAAGAAGATTTTTCCTGATTCTGTGCAGTAACTTTATCAGCATTGCTCCTTATCAAGGCCATGGTTATCTTAGTTAAGACAGTGGAAGTTTATCTAAACTATATTGTAAACAATCTAAACCAACCCCATTCTCTCGATTACTGACAGATAGATTCTCAAAGATGCTAAAAGGTTTCATCAAAAGCAAGAACCAGGGCAGTAAGCACCTGGCAATGCCACCATTATGCAACCTCTCTTGCAAGGCACGCAATATTGGTGTCACTGGTCCTAATCCAAAGGAATACAGTGGAAGTACTTTCACCACATGGGCAGCAGTGCCTTAAAAAGATAGATTATCATTAGCTTCAAAGGCAATAAGTACAGTTTTACATGCCCAAACCAAAAGTTTTTTTCTCTCTCTGCAGAAGGCCAAAGATATAAACCCCATAAAGAAAAGCACGTCATTTTATTTCAATTTAAGAGGATTGAAATATAACATTTCCCCATCTAGTCAAAGATTTGTCTCCTTGAAATTCATTTCAAAATCTTAGATTCATTTCACAAGATAAAAAATGTGAAGCTTATGAAAGTACGTGAAATTATGGGACATAGGAGAACATGTGGTAACATCCTTTCACCCATGTTATTCAGCACCCATAACATATTACCAATCTTTTAAAGCTACAAATAAAAGTAAAGATCATGTATCATTAACACATCAGTTTTAATTTTATGAAGCTTCAACTTACAGCGCTTCTCCTTGGGATTTCTTATCCTGTACAAGGGTAAACCATCCCAAAACTGCCTCTGCCAAGTTTTTCTTTAACCAAATATCTTTGTCCAATCAGTGACCCGATACAGTCCTTTGTTAAAGTATTTGGAACAGCTTTTTTCAGCTTCTTGAAACTTCGGCATATTTCTCCTCTCACGGTGATAGGGGCAGTGTTCCTCCAGAATTTGTTTTCCAATAACGAAGGTAAAGGTAAAGGGTCTCCTAAATCTAGTGAAGTTGAGGTCCGAATGCCAAGCGATTGTTTTTGCAGTTAATTTAGCCAAGCCTTTAAGTATATCTGAAATAAATGAAACCATAAACTTAGTATTACACCAATACAAATTTGACCAAGCTAAAAATTACTACAAATGATGTGAAATAAACATCAGTGATAAGTGAATTGTCTATTATCTTATCACTAAGTAACATCAGTTAATAAGCAGTAGCAGAATGTGTGTGAAGCAAGATGCCCTGTCAAAGTTGATCGCATTCAACAATTTTGGTATGGTATTGCCATTAATAAAGTATTTGTTATGTTATGTTAAATAAGGGACAGATATTGGCCAGGACACCAGAGTGAATACTATTATTTTTTATAAAATATTATCCTGATACTGGGGCCAAGGATCAGCAGATGGAATTTAACTTTGACAAGTACCATATGATGCATTTTGGCAAGAGTGTTGTGGAAGAGTGAATTCATACATATTTCTATAATATTAGTATAACAGAGTGGTTAAGGTGTTTGACACATTTGCCTTCATCGATCAAGGTATTGAGTACAAGAGTTGGGATGTCACGTTACAAATGTACAAGATATTGGTGAGAGCACATTCAAAGCATTGTGTGCAATTCCAGTCATCGTACAGTAACAAAGGTGTAATTAAGCTGGGAAAATTCACTAGCATGACATTGGGACTGGAGACTTGAGTTATAAAGAGAGTCTGGATAGACTGGTGCTCATTTCCCTCTTGAGTGTAAGTGGCTGACAAGACATAAAATCATTAGAGGCACCAATAAGGAGAATGGCCATTGTCTTTCCCCATTCCTCCCTCCACCCCTCTCCCCAGTAAGGGAATCTAAAACTAGAAGGCAAGGCTTTTGAGGTGAATGGAGGAGATTTAATAGGGACCCAAGGGACAGCTTTTTCTATGCAATGTGGTAGGTACTTGGAATGAGCTTGGGCAGGGGTGGAAGGGATAGCAATTATGGCCTCGCTCGAGGACCCGAGAGAGGCCACGGGCGGGTTGTGGGCCAGAGGACCCGAGTGAGGCGGTGAGCCAACCCGAGCGAGGACGCATCTTCAGTGCGACTGGGCCAGGAAGGCCAGGCAAGGGGGGGGGGGGGGGTTTCCAGAACATTCCAGCATGGTGCCTTCCCCTAATGATGAATAACTTTTAAAATATAGCATGAAATGTGAAGGGAACCCGTTTATTGCGTCAAGCGAGTTAATGAGAGTAAAAATCTGTAAAAATGTCAACTCTCGTGCGTAGCTTTTTGACAAAGGGAGAATAACACATACGTACAAGATGAGACTTTTATAGGTATCGAGATTGATGATCATTAATGCCTCTGCAAATACTGCTTGACCCACATCGTTCCTCCAGCAGTTTGTTTATTTGCTCTAGATTACAATCACCTGCAGTCTCTTACATCACTTGAAGACAATTGACTGTCAATTATGTCACCCAATAAGTCTCAGTTTAGAAACCAGTAGTCTAATTACGAACGAAAGAGTGCATTCAGAAAGTATTCAGATCCCTTCACTTTTTCCACATTTTGTTACGTTACAACCTTATTCTAAACTGGATTAAATTCATTTTTATCATCAATCTATACACAATACCCCTTAATAAAAAAGCAAAAACGGGTGTTTAGAAAATTTTGCAATAATTAAAAATAAATAACTGAAATATCACATTTACATTAGTATTCCGACCCTTTACTCAGTACTTTGTTGAGACACCTTTGGCAGCGATTACAGTCTCGTCTTCTTGGGTATGACACTACAAGCTTGGCACACCTGCATTTGGGGAATTTCTCCCATTCTTCTCTGCAGATCCTCTCAAGCTCTGTCAGTTTGGATGGGGAGCATTAAAGCACAGCTATTTTCAGGTCCCTCCAGAGATGTTCGATCGGGTTCAAGTCTGGGCTCTGGCTGGGCCACAAGGGCATTCACGGACTTGTCACAAAGCCACTCCTGCATTATCTTGGCTGTGTACTTAGGGTCGTTGCCCTGTTGGAAGGTGAACCGCCATCCCAGTCTGAGGTCCAGAACGCTCTGGAGCAGCTTTTCTTCAAGGATCCTTCTGCACTTTCATCTGTTCATCTTTCCCTCCATCTCGACTAGTCTCCCAGTTCCTACCGCTGACAAACATCCCCAGAGCATGATGCTGCCACCACCATGCTTCACCATAGGTATGGTATTGGCCAGGTGATGAGCGGTGCCTGGTTTCCTCCAGATGTGACACTTGGCATTCAGGCCAAATAGTTCAATCTTGGTTTCATCAGACCAGAGAATCTTGTTTCTCATGCCTTTTGTCAAACTCCAAGCAGGCTGTCATGCGCATTTTACTGAGGAGTGGCTTCCGTCTGGCCACTCTACCATAAAGGCCTGATGTTGGAGTGCTCCAGATATAGTTGTCCTTCTGGACGTTTCTCCCATCTCCACAGACAAACTCTGGAGCTCTATCATAGTGACCATCGGGTTCTTGGTCACCTCCCTGACCAAGGCCTTTCTCCCCCATTTGCTCAGTTTGACCGGACAGCCAGCTCTATGAAGAGTCCTGGTGATTCCAAAGTTCTTCTATTTAAGAATGACAGAGGCCACTGTGCTCGTCAGGACATGCAATGCTGCAGAAATTGTTTCATACCCTTCTCCAGATCTGTGTCTCGACACAATCCTGCCTCGGAGGTCTACGGACAATTCCTTCATCTTCATGGCTTGGTTTTTGCTCTGACATGCAGAGTCAATTGTGTGACCTTATGTAGACAGGTTTGTGCCCTTCCAAATCATGTCCAATCAATTTAATTTACCACTGGTGGACTCCAATCAAGTTGTAGAAACATCTCAACGATAATCAATGGAAACAGGATGAACCTAAGCTCAATTATGAGTGTTGTAGCAAAGGGTCTGAATACTTATGTAAATGTGATATTTCAGTTATTTCTTTCTAATTACTTTGCAAACATTTCTAAACACCTGTTTTTACTTCTTCATTCTGGGTTATTGTGTAGATTGATGATTAAAAAAAATGAATTTAATCAATTTTAAAATAAGGCTGTAATGTAACAAAATGTGGAAAAATAAGGGGTCCGAATAATTTCTAAACACACTGTACATACACACGTTATTGTAGGAAAAGCATACATTTTAATGGTACTCCTTCATCCCATTGTAGTTTTTCTTTGTGAAAAGAGCTCTCTGCAAATGTAGTGGCCAGTCTACCTACTAATTCCTGCTCTTAACCTAAACCAGTTTAATACAACATTTATATCTACTCTAAGATTTCTGGTCTCACTGCATATCACTTTCTGACTTTCCATCTACTAATGTGAATTAGAAAAAAAACATTATAATCTGATGAGTAAAAGGTGAAAACAAAACCCCAGAATAAATTGCAAACCTCAACCTACCTCAGTCACCCTTGCAACCACTCTTAGAACATTTCCCAAGGTATCACCCCACATTCAGCCCCTTCCTGAGATCACAATGTTTTACTGGGTAATTGGTACATCAATGAATGCTTCATGCAGGAACAGTTGTTGGAAAAAATGCAATGATACTGGTTTGTCAGGTACACTGTAATGATTTCTATAAAGGAAAAAAAAAAGAAAAAGCCCCAGATCTTTTAGCTCAATGAATTGTACAACAGTTGAAAACATTTGTTATTGTGATAATTATTTATCTTTGTAAGTATCTTGCCCAGATGGGCTCAATGTGTTCGACACGTGCTTTGATAGGGAGAACGCTGATGTGCCTTCCTGGGTCCCCATATACCTCGATGGTATTACAATCGTAGTCACAGAGATCGACATCAGAAGATCCTTCAGGTGGGTGAACCATTGAAGAGCATCTGGACCCGATGATATACCTGGTCATGTTCTTAAAACGTGTGCGGACCAACTGGATGGAATTTTTGCAGACATCTTCAACCTCTCGTTACTGAGGTCTGAAGTTCTTCTTCTTCTTTCGTGTGGCGTGCACAGCCTAAAGTTGTAGGGTAACTTGTTCTATTTGATCTTCAGTTTGTGAACGTCAAGTTGATTGCATTAGTCGGACCACGTGAAGGTTGCAATCTTCCACCCCAGGTCTGAAGTTCCATCCTGCTTTAAAAGGGCATCAATAATATCGGCGCCCAAGAACAGTAAGATGACGTGCCTTAACATAACTAACGTCCATGTTGATGAAGTGCTTTGAGAGAATGGTTATGGCATACAAGAAATCCTACCTCAACAAGATCCTGGACCCACTACTATTTGCCCACTAACACAACAGGTCAATAGACAATAGACAATAGGTGCTGGAGTAAGCCATTTGGCCTTTTATCTATATTATACTGAATGAAGAAGATTTGCAAAAAGTGGTGAACACTGCCCAGTCCATCACAGGTACTGACGCCCCCACCATCAAAAGGGATCTATAGGAGTCGCTGCCTCATAAAGACAGAGAACATCATCAGAGACCCGCACCACCTTGGCACGTTCTTATTTCACTCCTGCCATTGGGAAGGTGGTACAAGGGCCTGAAAACTATAACATGACAGTTCAGGTACAGCTTCTTCCCAACAACCATCAGGCTATTTAAAAACTTCTGCCCCCAAATAAGCTCTGAACTACAGACTTGGGGGCATTATATTTGGCTTTGCACTAATATTGTTTGTTTTTTTTTAAATTACACATATATTTATGGTTGTCACTATGCATTAAACACTATGCTGATACAGATAACTCTCAAACGTGTTTTTATTTTCTATTGGTAATAAGATCAAAGCATCTTTAGCAACTAACATGATCCAAGTTACTATGGTTACATCTAATCCTTTACACTACTCCTTCATTGTACCTATTAAGAAATCAGCAAACTGGGTCCAATTACAAATCTTACTTCAATTCCACAACCTTGTGTGAGAAAGCAGTTACATTATTGAAGGTCTGTAGAAGGGTCTCGACCCGAAACTTCACCCATTCCTTTTCTCCAGAGATACTGCCTGTTCAGTTGAGTTACACCAGCCTTGTGTGTATCTACATTGCATCATCATTCATATCTTTAATATATGACGTTTAAAGAAACTAAATTGTGTTTAATAATGAATTGCGTAATGTAGTTTAAAAAATATTTAAAATCTATTCTAATAATCCAAGTCAGCCTTTGGAATGCAAGGGAAAGTAGCAAATTGATTTAAAAATTGGCTCAGTAGGAGACAGCAAAGAGCTATGGTAAATTAATGGGAGTTTTAGGGACAGATTATAGGGGGGTTCCCACAAGATTCAGCATGGTTTGTGTAACATATGAAGCCATGATTAACAATTCTGTCAATCTTGCCAAAATTGTCCACGTGGTTGATCACTGTAGACTGTAGGTCATACTGATTGTGTCTGCACTAAAGTTGCAAATGGAATTCGAAACCAGGTGAGGTATTGCATTTGAGGAAAATGAAGAAGCTGAAGGAATACAGATTAAATGGCAACCAAGAAGTGTAGAGAGACAAGGAACTACGGATGCTAGTTTACAAAAAACGAAAAGCTTTTGTTTGCGTGCAAACCAGTCAAAGACAGTACATGATTACAATCAAGCCATCCACAGAGCACAGATAAAAGATAATGGGTACAACATTTAGTACAAGATAAAGTCTGATCAAAGATAATTCTCCAGAAAGGTATCCAATGAGAATAAATGGGAAGTCAGGTTCACACTACAGCTGATGAGAGGACAGTTCAATTGTCTAATTAATAACTGGGAAGAAACTGTCACTGAAAATGGGGTATGCATTTTTAACCTTCTGTGCCTCTAGCCTAATTGAAGGGGGAGGGAAGTGGGAGAAAAGGGAGTGACCAGGGTGAGACTAGTCCTTGATCATGCTGATGGCCTTGATGAGGCAGATAGTTTTGATTGAAGGAAGTTTGGTTCATGTGATGGTCTGGGTTATGTCCACAATTCTCTGCAATTTCATGGGGTCTTGGATAGAGCTGCTCCAAAACCCCGCTGTGATGCATCCCGATAAAATGCTTTCTACAGCGCATCTGGTGAGGGGTGTTGGGGATATGCCAAATTGTTGTTGATAGTTGTGCAATAAGGAACTGCAGATAGCGGTTTAAACCGAAGATAGACACAAAGAGCTAGAGTAACTCAGCTGGACAGGCAGCATCTCTGGCGAGAAGGAGTGGTTGACGTTTCGGGTCGAGACCTTTCTTCAGGCTTGATATTATTTTACTTCGGGTTTTTTTCCCCCAACTACAGTTGTCAACCCTTCACTCATTACTATTCATGATTATAACTTTGAATTTGACCAGGCATTGTAAGTTGTAACCTGACTTTTTTCCAGAAAAATATCCCATACACAAAGCTGCGTGTGCGTACATGCGTGGATACTATTACTCTGGACGCTGAGTTTCCGCTTTGCACCTGCCAACACTTCTCCACCTGAAACTCACGATACAAATCTATAACGACAATACGACAGATTGGGCACTGGTGTCCCCCTCAACGTTGCACAAGGCTTGGAGCAGAAATAAATGTCACATTTTAAATCGAATTGAGAAAAAGGAGGAAATGTAATACATCGTTCTTCGCCAGAAGAAACAGTTGGCACACAGACAACAACGAAGCCAGTTTATTCAGTTCTTATCACTAAACCCACAAGAGAGAACAAAAGATTTTTGCTGGACTGTATAAAGGCAACCTTATAAAAAGATCGGCTAACACTGTCCAATTTCTCGAAATACTACGAGACACAATCTTTAACATAATATTTTGTTTCCGAATTTATTTACGGACGTTTCTGTAGCCGAATGAGTCGTTCAAGAAACAACAAACAAAAAGACGATAACCAGGACAAAAGTTAACTGTGTTCCCCAACCCAACCCAACCCAACCTCTGACTGCGATGCACAACCCTAGCCTCACACACACTTACCTCCGAGATATAAATCAGGTGAGAAGAAGCACTGCTCAAATGCATCAACTGCTGGAAAGTTACTTCATGTGATTGCATTTGCGTGTGCGTTGATTGGGAGCGGGGTCCTCGGTGCACGCCTGCATCTTGTCGACTTGCTCGCGAGGCTCCGGGGTTTAGCGTCCTGTCGCCGCGCGACGGCGTGAGGCGCGCCGGGAAATGGACTCCCCGCTTTGAGAGATAGAGCGTATTCCCCGTGACGTCACCGCAATGGCGACCGCCACCTCCACTGAGCTACTTTATTTATTAGGCAGCATCTCTGGAGAGAAGGAATAGGCGACGTTTCGGGTCGTCACCCTTCTTCAATCTGCTCCAATTCTTCAATCTGAGTAAAGGGTCTCGACCCGAAAAGTCACCCATCCCTTCTTTCCACAGATGCTGCCTGTCCCGCTGAGTTACTCCAGCAAATGTACATCTTCGGTTTAAACCAGTACATGCAGTACTCCATAGATGCTGCCGCACCCGCTGAGTTTCTCCAGGGTACACAAAAGGCTGGAGAAACTCAGCGAGTGCAGCAGCATCTAAGGAGCGAAGGAGATAGGCGACGTTTCGGGCCGAAACCCTTCTTCAGACTCAGTTTCTCCAGCACTTTTGCCTACCTTCGATTTTCCAGCATCTGCAGTTCCTTCTTAAAAATGCAGTGCCTTCCTACATTATTTATTAAACATGCACTTTTATTTGTTGATAAACTATTATTAAGATTAATGGTGAATGTTTGGAATGAAATGAATATTAAACATTCTAATTTCCATTAAAACAGAATTCGAGAAAAGCTCCGCAGTGGCTCAATTCTTTCATCATATGTCAGTCCCGCCATCCCGGGAAATAACCTGGTGAACCTACGCTGCACTCCCTCAATAGCAATAATGTTCTTACTCAGATTTTGGTCTTCTAATTTTCATTGTCTACGTCTCTATCTCTCAAAGCGGGGAGTCCAATTCTTTGTTTCTACATTCATGGAAAGATTCTAATTCTAATTTTTTCTTACAGAAAATCATTTCCAAGTTTTTAATAGATTTTTTTTAAACGTTACTGTTATTAATGATTAAGTTTAACAATAGTTTCACTCCAAATTAATGTAAAAACGTTGAACCGTGTAAAGTTACTTATGGTCGGAACTGTTGTGCTGGGGATGTGTACTCCGGTCTGATATTAACAAGGACACGACTATATTTCATTCCAGAGGGTGCGGTGCTGGTAAGATATATTGCTTTTGCAGATCATAACTACGTAATTTTTGAAACTTATTGAGAATAAAGATCCATTTCGAATAGTGCACATTTCCTGCACCTATATTACTTTCCAAATCTCGCTGATGAAGTTTACATCGCTGCACTAATCTCGCTACTTCTTTAACTCTTTTTATAGGCTGGGAATTGAGGCTTTACAACTATATAACTGGAAACCTTGGCAATTAAACACTACAGCCTCCAAATATGCTGCGACCTACAGACTTGGGGGCATTATTTTTGTCTTTGCGCTTTTTGGTTATTATGGGCTTGTATTCACTGGAATTTAGATGGATGAGAGGGGATCTTATAGAAACATATACAATTATTAAAGGATTGGACATGCTAGATGCAGGAAACATGTTCCCGATGTTGGGGGAGTGCAGAACTGAGATGAGAAAAAACTTTTTCACACAGAGAGTTGTGAATTTGTGCAATCCTCTGCCTCAGAGTGGAGGCCAATTCACTGGATGCATTCAAAAGAGAGTTAGATAGAGCTCTTCGGACTAGCGGAATCAAGGAATATGGGGAGAAGGCAGGAGCGAGGTGCTGATTGTGCATGAAAAGCCATGATCACATTGAATAACGATGCTGGCCTACTCCCGTACCTATTATCAATGTATCTATGGTGTTTACAGTGTACTATAGAAACATAGAAAATAGGTGCAGGAGGAGGCCATTCCGCCCTTCGAGCCAGCACTGCCATTCATTGTGATCATGGCTGATCGTCCCCTATGAATAACCCGTGCCTGCCTTCTCCCCATATCCCTTGACTCCACTAGCCCCTAGAGCTCTATCTAACTCTCAATTAAATCCATCCAGTTATGTGTTTGCATATCTATGTTTACATATCTGTCATGCTGCTGCAAGTAAGACTTCAATTGGTGCATTTTGAGACATGAGACAATAAAACACTCTTGACTCTTGGTTTACATTCTGGGTGTACACAGTAAAATAATTTGAACTTAGCTTGTTTTATATTGTTTATGGAGCATTTGTGTAAGCAACTTTGCCATTTTGTATGGTAAAGTAGGCCACAATATTATTACCTCAATGTAAACAAAATAAATAGGCTAATTTGCTTATGAGTAAGAGAGTTGCGCTTGCTGATGGAGACATTGAATTTGGGAGTGAACAGGAGTTAAGAATAAAAGATTGATAGTAGTTAGTAGTTTAGTTTATTGTCACATGTGCCAAGGTACAATGAAAAGCTTTTGATGCATGCTCACCAGTCAGGGGAAAGACTATACTGATTGCAATCAAGCCATTCACAATGTACAGATCCATACTAAAGGGAATAAGATAAAGTCCAGTAAATTCTGGTTAAAGATAGTTCTCCAATGAGATAGATAGCTCAGGACCGCTCAATAATTGTTGATAGGATGTTTCAGTTACCTGATTACAGCCATGAACAAAATGGCCCTGAATCTGGAGGTATGTGTTTTCACACTTCTGTACCTCTTCCCTGATGGGAGAGGGGGTGACCAGGTTGCGACTCATCTTTGATTATGCTGGCGGCTTCGTCGAGGCAGTGTGAAGTGTAAATGGAGTCAACGGAAGGGAGGTTGGTTTGGGTGATGTTCTGAGCTGCGTCCACAATTCTCTGCAATTATTTCGGTCTTGATGGAGCTATTAGAGATGATAGAGAGATTGTGGATTGACGGAATATTAAAGGGATGGAGTGGGACCAGTTGATGGAGGACGTAAGGACCAAGAGATTGCAAAATAAAGGGAAGATGGAATATGAGAATAAACTATTGAACCTGAGAGGTTCTTTAGTACATAAAAAGGAAGTGACTAGCAAGGACTCCCGAAAAACAGAAAACAGGGGATAAGGAAATGGCAGGGTGATTGAACAATACTATTTTGGTAAGAGAGAGAAAACAGAAAATGCCAAATTGTAAATGTATGTATTTAGGTTTGAAAAAGCTGGCAATAATATCCTGGACTGATTGATCAACAACGTTATTGCATTTTGGGTTATGTACTGGTATTGATAGAACACTGGAGCCATGACAGCTTGAAAGTTCATGTGCAGGTAAGGACGTTGTTTAACAGGACTAACAGCAGCAGGTAAAAGGGAGTCAGGTTCTAGTGGAGTGGCCATTCTCAGAAGAGCCACTTTGCAGTCAGAGTGCTGTTGGTAAGTAAAAGTGTAACTTTGGTGAATATCAGGCTTTGGTGAACAGGGTGAGCAGAAACAATGCAAGTTGTTTATGGTTTGCTTATCCTTGGCCGCTATTTGCATACCTTGGATATGCAAGCAAAGAATTTCACTGTGCCTCGTCATATGTGACAATAAAGTATTCCAATCCAAATCCAGGAAAAAGTGGATCAAAGGGGCAATTATTGCAGCCAGTGGAGTGGTATACTCCTCCTGTTCAATCTGGGGGAATCATGCAGCAGTCATGTGTTCCTGATAACTATGTCTACAATAAGTGTGCCCAGCTGAACTCCTCTTTGGTTGTTCAATACAGGAAAGATGTTGAGTCTTTGGAGAGGGTGCAGAAGAGGTGCCGCATGAATTAGAGGGTATTAGTCAAAAGGAGTGTTGGACAGATTTGAATTGTTTTCTCTCAACCTTCTGAAGATGAGTGGAGAGCTGATAGACAATTATGAGAGGCAAAGAAAGGGCAGACAGTCAGAACCTTCCTCCCAAGGTGAAAATTGATGTGGAGAGGATGTTTCCACTAGTGGGAGAGTCCAGGACTAGGTCATAGCCTCAGAATTAAAGGATGTTCTTTTAGGAAGGAGATGAGGAGAAATGACTTTAGTCAATCTGGAATCCACGTAATTGGATATTTTTAAGGCAGATATATTCTTGATTAGTACAGGTGTCAGAGGCTAAGGGAAGAAGGCAAGAGAATGGGGTTAGGAGGGAGAGATAGATCAGTCATGATTGAATGGTGCTCCTGATGACCCTTATGACATTAAAATGTCAAATATTAGATGCATGGTTTTAAGATGGGAGGGGAAATGTTTACAGGAAATGTGCAGGACATTTTATTTTCCAGAGACTGGTAGTCACCTGGAAAGTGCTGCCAGGGGAGGTGTTTCTGGCAGATATGATAGTGGAGTTTAAGAAGATTTTAGATATGCACATGGATACGGAGGGATAGGGGTTACAGAAAACAAAAAGTGAGAAGAATTGAGTGTTTTGCAGACTTGCTGCTTGTGATTAGTGGAGTACAGTAGGAATTAATGGATTTACACCAGCAATTCACAATCTGTACCAAGTGAGTGGTTGAGACCATGACAGATAGTGCATGATGTAGAAAAGTGAGAGACCATCTACAATGCACAAAACAGAAAAGCAAAGTATATATTTAAAATGGTCAGAAAATGATGAGGACATTGGTTCCATTGTACACAAGTCATTGGATGCACACCCATGCCCCCCCCCCCCCCCCCCCCCCCCCAGAGATGCTGCGTTACTCCAGGACTTACTCCAGTTTGTTTTGAAAACTGGCATTTGCAGTGCCTAGTGTCTCGGGTCTTTATTATTATTGGTTTTGTATTTGTTGTGGTGTTGAGTTCATGCGCCTGTAAATGCCTCGGGTAAGTTCCGTGTTCCTCCCCGGTGCGTTTGCAGGGTTGCGGAGCCACCGCCTATTCCCGCCGCAGGGGCGGAAGCGCAGCGCGGCCCGGCCCGATCCCCGGCCTGGACGATGCTCGGCGCCCTGCTCCGTGCGGCCCGTTCCCCTCTGTCCGCCGGCTGGCGGCCCCGGGCCTTGCTGCGACCCGCCGAGGCCTGGGGCCGGGCCTGTGGGCCCCGCGGCCTGCGCCCCATCCCCGCCGCCGGCTGCTGCTGCTGGCGCTGCGGAGCCGCCCCCGAGCCCCCCGGCTTCTTCTGCCCGTCCTGCCAGGCCCTGCAGCCCCCGGACCGGCGGCTCGATTACTTCCAGCTGCTGGGGCTGCCGCGCCGGTTCCCCCTGGACCCCGGGCGGCTGCGGGAGGCGCACCGGCGGCTGCAGCGGGCCCTGCACCCGGACAACTTCGGCCGCAGCTCGGAGGTGGAGCGCCGCTACTCGGAGCGGCAGTCGGCGCTGCTCAACGAGGCCTTCGCCGCGCTGCTGCGGCCCCTGTCCCGCGGCCTCTACCTGCTGGCGCTGGAGCTGCCGGACGAGCCGCCGGCCGGCGCCGAGGCCGAGGCCGAGGCCGACCCCGCCTTGCTGGGCGCCGTGCTGGAGCTGAACGAGCGGCTGGCCGAGGCCGAGAGCCAGGCCGACGTCCGCCGTGTGGCCGCCTCGGTGGAGGCGCGGCTGCGGGAGCTGGAGGAGAAGGTGGCCCTGGCCTTCGAGCAGGGTCGCCCCCGGGACGCTGGGCCGCTGCTGCGCCGCATGAAGTACTGGAATAGCATCGGCGACCGGGTGAAGGAGCGGCTGCTGCCCCGCTGAAGCAAGGCCCGACCAGGCCGGACCAGGCCGGCAGCCGGCGCCTGGGGTAAAGTGTCCACCCTCGCCCCAGACAGTGAGGGATTCCTGGACACCAGTCCTGCCACTGGTTACGGTGGCAATCAGTTGGGTGGAAACGTGGTTCAGTGGTCGTGCCTTGAACCAACATTTACTGTTGTACACATTCACCTTGGCATCCCTCTCTGATCTCGGGCCACCAGGTCTTCGTAACCTTATCAAATCCATTCAGTATTTTTGACTCGTGCCTAAAATGTGACCTTTGTTTCCATCTTTTATGGCCATTAGCAGCTGAAAGAGCTTCTTAGTATACCATCTTCTCCTTGCCATCCGCATTCATATTCATATTTTAGAAAAACACAAAGTGATGGAGGAACTCAGCTGGTCAGGTTGCATCTGTGGAGGGAATGTGCAGGGTAACGTTTTGGGTTGTTGCCTGAAACGTTGTCTGTCCAGTCCTTCCAGAGATGCTGCCTGTCCAATTAAGTTTGTGTTTTGCTCAGGGGATTGAACTTGCTACAAAAACGGTGCCTCCATTTCTTTAATGAACTTGGCCAAGTAAAGAACATTACTATCTTTGAAACTTGATTAAAAATTCAAAACTTTTGCTTGAAACTTTCTTGGTTTTGATTTTAAAGTATCTTGTACTACAAATGCATATTTTCTGTGTCTCTTGCTACTCTTGTCAGATCATTCCACAAGCCACGAAAAAAATCAGAAATCCCTTAACTGTCCACATCCAAGGGATAAAGCATTCTTTAACATTTCCCAAACATTCATTACCCTTTTAAGAGCAATGCATTTTCTGTGGTCCAGTCTCCTGTTTTGTTCTATGCAGAGGAGGCTGGATCTAAAACGATCTTGAAAATATTATAAATCATGAAAGCATCAGCTTTGATTTAACTTGACTACCTTGTGATTTCCATTTTAGCTTTACAATTTGCAAAATCAACACATTTCATTTTAACACTACTCTTTTCTGCAGTTTTCTGCCAAATCCATCCAAAAAAAAAAACATCTCTCAACTCACAATAGACAATAGGTGCAGGAGTAGGCCCTTCGGCCCTTCGAGCCAGCAGCACTATTCACTGCGATCATGGCTGATCATTCCACATTCAGTACCCCGTCCCTGCCTTCTTACCATATCCCCTGACTCCGCTATCTTTAAGAGATCTATAAGAACTCACCTTCATCAGCTATCTAAAATCTCATCCATGAGAGAACTTACTTTGAAAACTTTACTGATTCCATCGCTTTTAACATTCATATTAAATATTTCACAACCTTGGGTTTCCAGTGTGATGTCCCAATTAAATTATTTTGAGTGCACTTATTATTGTAAACTATTATATTTTGATGACATCCATTTCTTCACCACTCCCTTGTGGTAAAAAAATAAATGCTTTTTCCTATTGCCAATTTATGCACAATTTATCTTCACAGTATTTGAACTCTTGAATTGGCACCATCTGGTTTTCTAAGCAACAATATATTTTAATAGTTGCAACTAAAAACATGGTATTTTTTCATGCGGCATCTGTGAGGAAAGAAGCAGAGTTGATCTTTAATAGTTCTGCTGAGCATTTGAGCATCTATTTGATTTCAGATTTCCACAATCTTCCTTTTATTTCACAATTTCCACAAAACTTTGCTTTTACAATCAATATAGGCTGCTTCAGCTTACAAATAAGCAAATATGGACATTACAGTAAAACTTCCAGAACTTGCCCTTTGACAGATTAGAGGGGCATAGATGGCATAAATGTGGCTTCCCCCATGGTAGAAGTTAAACATTCTCTTAATTTTCTGTTCGGCTTCACTAAAATTATTCAGTATAAGAAGTTGCAAAATATAGATTATTATAGTTAGTTCAGTGTGTACGTAGCTGCAAATAAGTGCTTTTGTATATCATACATTATTTACGTGATCTGACAATTCAAATTTGTTCTGTTTGTTACTTAGGATGAAGCAGATTGCATTGGAACATGGGTATCCATGGATTGATGTCCTACATTGGAGAAAATCATCAATTTTTTAATAATATAAAATTGCAAAATACAAAAATTGTGATTGATGGTAATAATTTATTTCACAGACTTTACTTTGACTCTGGTTTGGATCTTAAGTATGGAGGTGAATACGATACATTTACAGATACCATCTATAAATTCTTTGAAGCTCTATCACTCTGTAATATTTCACCATATGTGGTTTTCGATGGTGGATGCGACTGCTCTGATAAAAAATTTGAAACTATCAAACAACGTGCCAAGGAAAAAATCCTCAAGGCACACACAATTTCAAGAGGCGGAAGAGGGACTGTGTTGCCACTACTTACTCCAGAAGTTTTTAAACAAGTTTTAATGCAGTTGCAAGTACCATTTGTCCAGTGTCATTCTGAAGCAGACCGTGACATTGTCACTCTTGCTAATCAATGGAACTGCCCTGTCCTAACACTGGATAGTGACTTCTGTATCTTCGATTTGAAGGCTGGTTATTGTCCTCTCAATTATTTCAAGTGGAAAAATATAACTGGTCTTAAAGATCATTCTGATTTCTATATTTCGGCCCAGTGTTTCTCAATAGAAAATTTCTGCAACCATTTTAATCACTTGAACAAAGCTCTCCTTCCACTCTTCGCAGTGTTGAATGGTAATGATTATATTAATCTTCCTTTCCTGGAGAACATTTTCACCAGAGTGCATTTCCATGCAAGGACTTCTTCAGCAGGAAGGAAGAACACACGTATTCAAGGACTCCTGAACTGGCTGGCTGAGTTTTCTGAGCCAAAAGAGGCAATAGAAAACATTCTGAAGCACCTCAAGCAAAGTGAACTCGAGAAGGTCCGAGCAGTTCTGTACTATCATATGGATGAATACATTCAGTCGGAGGTGGATCTTGCAATGTACTTTCAGAACAAGGAGATAGGGCCCCATGTTCCCACTGTGTTGGCAAACAAAGCCCCAGAATGGATTTTAGTTGCCCTGTTTAAAGGAGAGTTGGCTCCATTTCTGAGTGACTGCTTGACCTTGAGAAGAACATTCCTACATGCTCAGGTGGAAAACAGCCGCAGGAGCAGCAGTCACAGGTGCTCATTGTACATTCGGCAGGTTATTTATGGATTGCTAATTTCCGAGGAGACTTTTCCTGATGTAACATTGGGTTTATCTGCTAAATTACCAGGAAAGGCCAGCCTTAGTACTGAAGAATTCGGAAAAGTGCATTATGTGCAAGAATATGATAGGCATGAGCAGACCTTAAGAAAAACCAACATTCAAGCAGTAGGGAAAAGTTTCAACTCCGTCAAAATACATTCATTGCAAAGACTACCAGAAGTAAGATGATTTAAAAAAAATAATAATTTAAGTAATTCTTTGTAAATTTCATTTGGCATAATTTTCTCACCAATTCTCATGAATTAAATTCACTGGGGACTTCCTGCTGTAACACACCTTTGCGACTACACATTCTTCATCAGAGACATGCATTACAACTTTTAAAATGCAATTTGGTGTGTCTGAGCTGTTGGTGAATGCACCACTTTATTGTCCATCCCTAAATGAGGTCAGGGCCAGTTGCCTACTGTAGCCATCCAAATCTTTCCGATGTAGATATTCCCACAGTTGGGTGGGGAGTTCCAGAGTTTAAACTGAGTGATAAAGAAAGAATTGTGATATATTTCCAACTTAGGATGGTGTGTGCTTAGGAACATGAAGGTGATACTATTCAAATGTGCCTTCTGTCCATGCCCCTGACCACGATGTTTCCGATTAGGGATGTGGTGGCAGAGTAGCTTGGGTAATTACCAGCAGCCTTAGTGTGGGACCTTAGTGACCTTACCTGTCAGGTCAAAGCGTAGCCTTGCAACAGGTACCATGTGGTCCAGTTCAACCTGTGGGACATGCTCATCCTTCATGGAAAGTCTGCATTGGCAAACCTGGCAAAAGAGAGTCAGAGCACTAAAGACGACTTGGCCATCCACTGCAGCCAAGAAGTCTCCAGCCGTGATGAATTTTCTGGACTGGTCTCTGACTTCTACAGCTGAGAGGGTGGGGTTGTTACAGTACAACAACTTCTCCACCTCATTCACAAACAGGTTTTTGTGCAGCCCTCTTAAAGCAGAATTGAGACTGCACAACCCACCATCGCCGTTACCGACGGGCCACGACCAGTGTGGGTGATTGCGGGAATTAATATTTGGAATTGTGGAGGATGTGGCAGTCAAGCAGGCTGCTTCATCCTGAATGTCTTGAGTCTTTTTGGAGCCTAGCTTATCCAGACCAAGGATATTCCATCTCATTCCTGATTGTATGGGTGCTGGAAAGGATTTGGGTTGTTGGGAGATAAGTCACTCACCATATTTGCCTCTGACCTGATTTTGTAGACATAAAATGTACCTAGCTGGTCCATTTAAGTTCTTGAATAATGGCAATCACCCACCACCTTTTCCCACAGTAACTCAACCATGAATGTATTGCCCCAATGCCCATTTTACCAGTGGTTATACTTGATGAAATGCTCCCCAGATGTCAAGGCGTTCCTACCTCAATGTTCAAGCTCACTCCCACCCCCAGACTCCCATGTTCAGCCTTGAGACGAGGTCCAAGTGCTGCATTTTAATTTTAGTTTAAAACTGGTCATAGCGCCAGACATTTAAAAAAAATCATTGGAATTTCTGGGCAATAGCCATCTGTAGAGTTTCATCTCATCTCTAAGCCATTATTGACATAGACATTATTTTTTTAACTTTGATTTTTCTATACAAAATGAGGCAGGTTTTCTAGATCTGCAGATTATATGTAGGAAGGAACTGCAGCTGCTGGTTTAAACCAAAGAAAGACACAAAAAGCTGCAGTAACTCAGCGGGTCAGACAGCATTCTCTGGAGAAAAGGAATAGGTTACTTTTCGGGTCGAGACCCTTCTTCAGACCAAATGGGTGACGTTTCAGATCGAGCCACCTCTTCAGAAAGGGTTTGAAGAAGGGTCTAGACCCAAAACATCACCTACACCTTTTCACCAGAGATGTTGTCTGACCTGATGAGTTACTCTAGCTTTTTGTGTCTATCATCTGTCGATAATCTGTTATGCATCAAAAGATCAAAACCATCTTCTGGGCTTCCTTCACTCCCAAGATCAGAATAGCCAATATTACAGTTTAGTTTATTGTCACTTGTACCAAGGTACAGTGAAAAGCTTTTGTCACGTGCTATCCAGTTAGCAGAAAGACAATAATATGGCGGGCGAATAAGCAAGCCAAGCGTGGAGAATCAGAGATCTTTATTGTCAAAGCAAAGAAAACAACACACAAGCGAGTGGGGGAAGGTTGACCCAGGGTTCATTATATATAGTAGGGCACATCCCTATACCTCGTGACAACTCCTTCCCGCCATTCCCCAGTCACGTGGCCCTACCCCCTACTGCCGAGGGTTTGTTTAGTAAGTGGCCTAACCACCAGGTGGTGCCACAATAATTACAATCAAACCATTTACAGTGTGTAGAATCACCATAAGGGAATAACATTTAGTGTAAGGTAAAGCCAGCAAAGTCCGATCAAGGATAGTCCGAGGGTCACCAAGGAGTTTAGATAGTAGTTCCGCACTGCTCTCTGGTTGTGGTAAGATGATCCAGTTGTCTGATAACAGCTAGGAAGAAACTGCCCCTGAATATGGAGGTGTGTGTTTTCACACTTCAATACCTTTTGCCTGATGGGAGAGGGGCAAAAACCCCTATTACAACAAAGGTCCATATTGGATAAGAGTTTTTTGTGTGCTTGAACTTGTGGCTTATAATGGGCGATTTCTTACTTTAAGTCCACATTATTTGATTGAAATTTGGCAGCTGAGTTTCAGCGAAAACCCATACATTTTACATTTTAATTAAGTGGAGGCCACTTGGCCCCTTAAGCTTACTCCATTATTTAATACAATTGTGATCAACCTGTACTTTGCATTCCTAATCTATTATAGCAAAAATACAATTGGATGGAGCTGGGCCCTAGCTTGTTTAAAATATAGTGATGGAAATGCTTCCATTCTAACTTCACATATTGTAAAATTGTTTAGTGCACGTGGAAATTGTATTTATTGTTGCCAAAAATTGTTTTGTAATAGTTTGTAACTTATAATTTGTATACTTAGAATATTTACATGACATGAGACATATCTAATGTTTCTGAAGAAAAATTATATATCTGTTTACTAATAAGTTATATCATTTAATCATTTGACAGGACATCATTTTGTTCATTACACATTCGAGTTACATGAATAAAATCATACATGTAATCTTTTTACAGATTTCTATCCTGGATAGAACCCATTTTCTTTTGGAGACCCTGAAAGTGAATGCTGATGTGCACACTTTGCCAGCCAACCTTCATTTAACAGTTTATATTACCTGCTACTGGATAGCTCAGGCTGAACCCAAAGTGACATTGCACCATCTCCAGGCTCTACTGCTTTGTATTGTAACTGGAGAATTACATAAACTAATATACAAACCTGGTAACTATAAGTCACAAGAATAAGTTCTTTCTGAATTGCATTTGTGTTTGCATGCTTTAAAGCTGGAGAGTACATATTTCAGCTTGGCCCTATCACCACAATAAACTAATTTCACTGAACTTTCATCAGCTGTTAGCTCCTGCTTAAAATAGGATTACATTAACCTGTCTGTTATGAGTATATTTTTGTTACTGAAGGGTCAT
Source organism: Okamejei kenojei (assembly GCA_035221665.1). Lineage (NCBI taxonomy): Eukaryota > Metazoa > Chordata > Chondrichthyes > Rajiformes > Rajidae > Okamejei > Okamejei kenojei. The sequence goes on from CM069132.1 coordinate 73,508,144, forward strand.
TGACAGATATGGAATGGAATTCCCTGTTAATTGTGCATTTATATACCAACATAATATAGCACATATTAAGGCTCGTTACAATTTAAAGTGAACTGTATTGGGGAAATTTAGTTTCATCTCTTACAAGTAAGCATGACAGCTATATGTGTGAAAACACGTACATGGATTGAAAAAATGAACAGGTACCTTGTTTTTGATAATTTTCTTAAGACTTGTAGGAGGAGTTTGTAAACAAAATGTCTCTGCACCACTGTTTGGGTGAGATGCTTATAAGGGCAGTCCTGTTGTGTAGATGTGAACACCGACGTAATTCTGCAACAGAAAAGTACTAATTTAAAAGGAAAAACTGGGCATTTAAAAATAGGGAAAGGGAGAGGAAAAAAACAAATAGAAAACTGTGAAGACTGTGAAATGCATTAGTGTAGGAAATACCAAATAGGTCTGTTTTTCCTTTATAGGCTGGCACAGTGGTGTAGTTCCATCTGGTGTCTGTGGGAGTTGGCACATTCTCCCTTTGACTGCGCGAGTTTCCTCCGGATGCTCCAGTTTCCTTCACATCCCAAAGATGTGTGGGATTGTAAGAAAATTGGCTCTGTCTGAATGTGTGGGGAGTGGAGGAGCAGGTAGAAAGGAAATGAGGCTGAGTGCTATATTAGTGAATGGCAGTGAAGGCTTGAGGGGCCATGTAGCCTACCTCTGCTGCAAATTATGTTCATTAATGATTCTTAAGATCAAATAAAAGGTTTAACTATGTTTTTACTCAAACATGTCTAGGGAACGGGAACTCCACCGAGAATGGCAGTGAAATGGTGTATGAAAGACTTTCCCAGCTGAGACAAAAAGTGCAGCAAATGGGAAATCTGAATGTAGATGTAGCTCACGTCTTCTGTCAATGGCAGAGTTGTCTTTTAATGGGAATCTATTTAAATCAGCTCTTGTGCTGTCCCCTTCCAACACCAGATATTACACGGTAAGAAATGAACAAATGTTTTCTTGGTTCTCAGCAGAACAGTGTTTAAAATGTATAATTGTGTTAGGTGGCTATAAGTAAGCATACCACATCTGATGCCTGGAAAGACAAAATAGAACTTGGAACTCGTGGAGATCAACAGACCTAGAAAGAATGAAGAGCTAAAATAAATTAAAAAAAGAAAATAAATAGAAATTAATGAGTTCACAGGATGAAATCTGTGAACCAAAGTTCTGGAAGGAGTGGCATGGGATGTACTAATTGTCATTTCCAAAATGGTTCCTACAATGTAAAAGGCAGCAAATGCCACTCAACTTAGTATGAATTACAGAAAGGGGAATTAGATCAGTTAGACCTATGTCAGTAGATTAGATTAGATTCCTTCATGTCATTCAGACCTTTTGGTCTGAACAAAATGTTTGTTACCTTGCAGTCATAACATATAATAAATTAAAACAAAACACATAATAAACACATTTAACATCCACCACAGTGAGTTCACCAGGCACCTCTTCACTGTGGTGGAAGGCAAAAGTCTTAAAGTCTTTGTCTTCTTCCCTACTTGTTCTCCCTCTGCGCTGAGGTGATCCAGGCCTCCGATGTTCTCGTCCTCTAGGCCCGCGGCCGAGCCTCCGAAGCCGGGCTGCCACCATTGCCGGAATGCTGGAGCACCGGAGCTCTGAAGCCGGGCCGCCGCTGTAGCACCACTGGAACGCCGCTGGAGCACCGGAGCTCTGAAGCCGGGCCGCCGCTGGAGCACCGGAGCCGCTGCCGTCGCTGGAGCTCTGAACGCTCGCCACAGCTCCGAGGCCGCCAGCTCCGCCATTAGGCCTCAGCACGGAAGGAGACGATAGACACGACAAGAAAAGGTCGCATCCCCCCAAAGGGAGAGACCAAAACCTTGTTTCTCCCCCCCTCCCCCCCCCCCCCCCCCCACACACAAACACAACCTTACAAACCAAAATTCCAACTAAAACACAAGACAAAAAAAAGAAAAAAACAGATGGACTGCAGGTGAGCCGCAGCTGCCACGCAGCGCCGCCACTTCCAGTACCAAGGAAATGCTAGGATTTATTATTAAAGAAGCAATGCAAGGCCACTTAAAATAGGATTAGACAGAATGAGCATTATGAGTAAATTGTATATGGCAAATTTGCTAGTTTTTGTTCAGGTTGTATCCCAAAAAAGATGGATGTGTTGGAGATAGTGAATGTGATATATTTGGATCTCACAGGGATGCTACATAGGTTTTTAAACTAAAGTCAAAATAGAATTGAGGTTAATTATCAGAAAATAGCCATTTTTGGGATGGGATGTGTCAGAAGGGTTGGAACTGGGCCCAATCTGTCCACATTCCTTTCCACTCTTCCACCGCAGAGTGGATCAAGTCACTCAAGTTTAAATTATCTCATCTAATTGAAAACAAATTATTACAGGAAGAGGCAGGATTGAAGCTCTTGCAGCTGGGATATATAGAACTCGAGGTTATTCTTAAGTTAAGGGATCACCATGCAAGAAATTTCTTGAGAGTACTAAATCCTGGTTAGAGAATACCAAAGAGAACCATGAAGGCTCCTTCACTGAGTAATGGCAATGATGATTGATGGATTTTTCAATGTCAAGGAAACGGGAGGGATATGGACTCACAATGGGTAAAGGATGCTGGGTAAAAGATCAGTCATAATCTTTTTGAATGATAGGACATTTACTCTTATGTTTTGATTTCTTCAATACTCAAGAAATTCTCTAATAGAAATCTTGTTTCTATCCTGGAAAGGCTCTACAGTGGAACCTTAATTCATCGTTTCTACCAAGAGCTGAAATCAATGGCTTCCACAGAGAATCTACTGGAAGGTTCCATGGTTGCAGATGAAATGTATTCCCAGCTCCTACATGCAGTGACTGCCACAGTACCAGCAGAATTCTTTAGTACGGGGAAAAAGTCCAAGTCTCGTGGCAAGTTGAAGAAAAAACAAACTATTGTGACATCAACAGACAAAGGTCATCAAGGGCTCCCTTTGGGAAATGATGCAAATAGATTTGCAGCCTTGCCAAATGAGAACTGTGCCTAAACCTTATTAATGCTGTGCTATTTTGACTTATCTGCACCAAAATCTTTGGATTCTACAGACTGCAGTAATTTGCCATTTTCAATAGTTAATTTTTTGTAGACCAGTGATCATCTATACAGTTTTTGATGGGAAATATTTTATAAATGTAACTTAAATTAGCAGTGTTGGATTGTTCATCCGTTAATGCTTTTATGAGGAACTTTAACAAAAACAGCACATATATGGATGCATTGTTATTGCAACATAGGTTTCCAAATAAATATTGTAAACTATCCAAACTAAACTTGTCTGGGAAACAAATCAAACAGTTGAACCAGCTTTTTGGAAATTAATAAAACATTTTGGCTGTAAATTATCTTTCATAACTGAAATATTCTGTTTATATACTGTAACTGTAACATTTGAAATGGTGCACAAGCCAAATAAATACCATAATTGATAGCTATGAAAGTCTACAGGTCGGTCATAGTCTGTACATTCCTTTTACACGGATCCCCCAAAATGTTGTATAAATCTTCATATTTTTCACAGCACGGTAGGCCAGTCAGTCATTAAGTCTATGCCAGCTTTCAAAGCACTGAAATCCCCCACTTATTTCCCTGCAAACCATTCCATCTCACGTGCAAAACAGCACTGATTATCTTACCACCCACTGATATTACGGGACCACTTACAGTTGCTGACAACATCTAAGGTCAGGATCAAATCCAGTTCCCTGGAGTTGAGGGGCAGCTCCACCATGCTGCCCGAGGCTGAAACAAACCAACTGTCTTTGATTTTGATGGTTGCATTCTCATGCAAGTTTATGACTAAATTTCAGTTAAAAATTCTCATGAGGAGATAGAGCTAAAGGTGGAGTTAGGTCCATTTGTGGTTAGTAACGACCTCGTTTATCAGAACACCCTCTGCACTCCCACTTTCCAGTGCTCATCTGGCATCTAGCAGATACTCCATTTCAGAACTGAATGCATTTCAACAATTGGTGATGTTGCTTTCTATCTCACATTGAAGGACCCCAGTGGGTGGTACACGATTTGATATTGTCTTAGCTTTAAATGGATTGCCAATAACATGTTTGATAATTAGGTTCTGAAACTGGCAAAGCAGTATAATTGTTAAGTACAGAATTTTACTGTACCTGTCAAATTGTTCCACACTGAATGCCCATGAAAGTCTGAAAACAGTTCAAACTGGTTCTGTTTGGGAATGGAATAAAATAATTCTTTAAGACGTTTGCGTTTGTTTGGACATTTCAGAATCAAAACAACAAATATTCCATGTACAATATGTACAATGCAGAATCTAGACTGTAGGAAAGAACTGCAGATGGTTTAAATCAAAGGTAGACACAAAATGCTGGTGTAACTCAGCGGGACAGGCAGTCGCTCTGAAGAGAAGGAATGGGTGACATTTCAGATGAGACCCTTCAGACTGATGTCAGGGGAGTGGGCAGGACAAAGATAGAATGTGGTCAGAGACAGTAAGACTAGTGGGAGAACTGGGGAGTGGGGGGGGGGGGGGGGGTGGAGAGTGGGAAAGCAAGGGCTATTTGAAGTTAGAGAATAGACAATAGGTGCAGGAGTAGGCCATTCGGCCCTTCGAGCCAGCACTGCCATTCAATGTGATCAAGGCTGATCATCCCCAATCAGTACCCCGTTCCTGCCTTCTCCCCATATCCCCTGATTCTGCAATCTTGAAGAGCCCTATCTAGCTCTCTTGAAAGTATCCAGAGAACTGGCCTCCACCATCCTCTGAGCAGAGATGCCAACCTTCCAGAGCACAAATCAGTAATCATAAGGCTAAAAATCAGTAATTTGGAGACAAAATCAGTAATTTTTTGCGCGAAGCAATTTTTTTTCTGCATGATGGCAAGCGCGGCTCCCACAGGCAAGCGATAGCGCATAATGTTAACATTAACATACCTGTATGTTCATTAGTTGGTATTACATAAACATGTATTAACTCACCATTGAAAATGCTCTATTGAAAGACTGGATGAACGAGTTCATTATCAATATGTCTTGATATGTTTATACACACACACTCACACATATATACGCGCGCACACACACACACACACACAGACACACTTACACACACAGACACACTCACACACACAGACACACACTCCAGTGATGGAAATGGGTTTAGGAACTAAGGGTACTCTGGGTCCGTGAAGCTGAGGTTGGGAAGGGGGGGGGGGGGGGGGAACTCTGTCTCTGTCTGTGTGTGTGTGTGTTGGCTGCAGCCATCGTCTGCTTTAGTGAGGGAAGCAGGTCGGTGATTGATCAAAAGGCCCCTGGGAGACTGTCTGATTGGCTGCCAAGTGACCAGCGCATTATGTGATTGGACACAATGCCCTTGGAGACGGCGGCTGATTGGGCGGGAGGAGACCGATTTATTGATTGGACGGGAATTTTAAGGGTAGCTGGTCGTTGATTGGCCACCAAATAATCGGGCGCGAAAAAATAAAAATAGGAAAACAATAAAATCGAAATTACGATTTAAATCGGAAGAATATCATGCCTGATCTGCAGCAAAGATACTAGTATCCGCTCTAGTATCTTTGATCTGCAGTTCCTTCCTATTGAAGAAGAACCCTGGCCCGAAACAACTCGTAATCCATTCCCTCCACAGATGCCGCGAAGCCCGCTGAGTTCCTCCAGCACTCTGTGTTTTTTTATTTAACTCTTGAAATTTAAGTTAGACATACAGCTGGAGTAACTCAACGGGACAGGCAGCGACTGGAGAGAAGACTGTTTTTCAGACTGAACTGAACTCTCGTCGGTGAGAGTACTTGTGATTATCTGCAGAAGGATCTCGACCAGAAAAGTCATCCACTCCCCAGAGCCGGCGCCCGTCCCGCTGAGCCACCCCAGCCCCCCCACCCCCCTTATAATTTCCGTACTTTTTCTATAGCTGCCACCCATTTGATGTCATCCTGCACCCTGCTCCTGGTCCCGGCCCGCGTCGATCTGCGTGTGTGCGTGTGCGTGTGTGTGGGAGTCTGAGCGGAGAAGCGCCGGCACCAAGAGTGAGTGAATGCATGGACAGACGGACGAAAGCAACCATCGTAGAGCGCAATAGGTGACATTTTGGGCAGAGACCCTTCTTCAGACTGACAATCAAGGGAAAGGGAAACGGGAGGTATGTCTTCCATTCGTTTGTCCTTAGTGCCATCTATATCTATTGTTCCTCTTTCCCCTGACGGTCTGAAGAAGGGTCTCAATCCGAAATGTCATCTATGATCGTTGATCATTCCTTTCGCCCGTCTGTCCGATTGTTCGCTCGTCCTTGGATTAAGTAGCGCAGGATAAAGCTGGGAATTCATGCACAGGATGGAAACTGGAAACTGGAACGTAGGAGAACGTCGTCCCTCTGCGTACCCCCCCATTTCCATCACTGGCACTCACACACTCACACACACGCACTCACTCACACACTCCCAAACACACACAACAAGTATGTGCTAACTTAAAATCGGCAAAATCCGGGATTTACGATATGAAAATCGTGCCGCCCGTAATTGGCCAATTTTCCGTAGAAATTACGGGAAATCCGTACCAGTTGGCATCTCTGTCTGAGGCAGAGAATTCCACAGACTCACAACTTTCTGTGGAAAAAAAGTGTTTCCTCGTCTTCGTTCTAAATGGCTTACCCCTTATTCTTAAACTGTGGCCCCTGGTTCTGGACTCCCCCAACATCGGGAACATGTTTCCTGCCTCTAGTGTGTCCAAACCTTTAACAATCTTATATTTTTCAATATGATCCCCTCAACCTTCTAAACTCCAGAGTGTACAAGCACAGCCACTCCATTCTCTCCGCATATGACAGTTCCGCCATCCCAGGAATTAACCTTGTAAACCTACGCTGCACTCCCTTAATAGCAAGAATGTCCTTCCTCAAATTAGGGGACCAGAACTGCACATAATACTCTAGGTATGGTCTCACTAGGGCTCTGTACAACTGCAGAAGGACCTCTTTGCTTCTATACTCGACTCCTCTTGTTATAAAGGCCAACATGCCATTCGCTTTCTTCACTGCCTGCTGTACCTGCATGCTTACTTTCATAGACTGATGAACAAGGACCCCCAGATCCCGTTGTACTTCTCCTTTTCCCAACTTAATGCCATTTAGATAGTAATCTAAAGTTTTTGCTACCAAAGTGGATAACCTCACATTTATCTACATTAAACTTCACCTGCCATGCATCTGCCCACTCCCCCAACCTGTCCAAGTCATCCTGCATTCTCATAGCATGATCCTCACAGTTCACACTGCCACCCAGCTTTGTGTCACCTGCAAATTTGCTAATGCTACTTTGAAAGTCAATGTTCATACCACTGGGATGTAAGCTACCAAAGCAAAATATGAGGTGCTGTCCCTCCAATGGGCCTCACTTTGACAATGGAGGACCTCCAGGACAGAAAGGTCAGATTGGGAATGGGAGGGGGAGTTGAAGTGCTGAGCAACCGGGAGATCAGGTAGGTTAAGGCAGACTGAGTGGAGGTGTCCAGCGAAACGATCGCCAAGCTTGCACTCGGTCTTGCCAATGTACAGAAGTTGACACCTGGAACATTGGATACAGTAGATGAGGTTGGAGGAGGTGCAAGTGAACCGCTGCCTCACCGGGAGACTCGGAGCGGGGTTGGGGTCCTCAGAGCGGTCTCTGCATAAAGCAGAAAGGGGCGGAGATGGGAAGATGTGGCCAGTAGTGGGATCCCGTTGGAGGTGGCAAAAGTGTTGGAGGATTATATGCTGTATGCGACGGCTGATGGGGTTGAAGGTGAGGACGAGGGGGACTCTGTCCTAGTTGCAAATAGGGAGTGGGGAAGCAAGAGCGGAGTTGCAGGATATCGAGGAGACCCTAGTGAGAACCTGATCTATAATGGTCGAGGGGAACCCCTGTTTCCTAAAGAATGAGGACAGCTCCGATGATCTAGTATGGAAAACCTCATCCTGGGCGCAGATGCGGTGTAGACAGAGGAATTGGTAGTAGGGAATAGAGTTTTTACAGGAAGCAGAGTGGGAAGAAGTGTAGTCTAGATAGCTATGGGAGTCAGTAGATTTGTAGTAGATCTTGGTCAATAGTCTGTCTCCTGTGATGGAGACGGTGAGATCCAGAAATGGTAGGGAGATGTCGGAGATGGTCCAAGTGAATTTGAATGCAGGATGGAAATTAGTCGTGAAGTTCATAAAGTCAGTGAGTTCTGCATGGGTGCAGAATCTAGAGTTCTGGGACCGAGTAAAGCATGGGAACAAGCCCTTTCCCACATATCACTTTTAAACTTTACTCAGAAAAATTAAAACCAACATTTTATCAAAATTAATCCTATCTTTGCCTATCTTGTTGCTGCTAATTCATAGAAACATAGATAATAGGTGCAGGAGGAGGCCATTTTGGCCCTTCGAGCCAGCACAGCCATCATCCACAATCAGTAACCTCTGCCTGCGTTATCCCCATATCTCTTGATTCCGCTAGCACTTAGAGCTCTATCTGACTCTTTTAAATACATCCAGTGAATTGGCCTCTACTGCCTTCTGTGGCAGAGAATTCCACAAATTCACAACTCTCTGGGTGAAAAGGTTTTTTCTCATCTCAGTTTTAAATGGCCTCCCCTTTATTCTTATACTGTGGCCCTTGGTTCTGGATTCCCCACCATTAGGAATATTTTTCCTGCATCTAGCTTGTCCAGTCCTTTTATAATTTTATAAATGGTGGTGCAGGCTCGAAGGGCCAAATGGCCTCCTCCTGAACCTAATTTCTATGTTTCTAGCAGCTGTCACTCACCTTTTAGATTCCTTCACTTTATGCCTCTCACTATTGCTTCTACATGTTGCCATTCTCATTTTTGATGTTTCCCTTGTCACTCTCTCACTGCAGTTTTCACCAAAGGTCATATACTTTGATTTTCCTTTGACTCAAATTAAATAAAGCTAGGGAAGCTTGCATGTGTTAAAAATGATGTGTCTTAAAAGCATAGAATTTTTCTAACCTGTTCTTAAAAATTGAGAATGACATTGTAGCTATTGAAGTGTTAAAATATAGAACATAATAAATTGGCTCTCAAAATATCAATAAACCATAGCTCCAAATGTTAATCCCTTTTGGAAAATTGAGCCTTTCCTGCTTCACCATTCCCTTATTGCAACCCCCCTCCCCCACCCAACGCTGCCTCAATCTTTCTTACATAGCTTGATAAACTTTACAGACTTTTGTGAACATTAAACTAAATCTTCTCGTTTTTATTGTGAAATTTTAAATTGTATCTTAACTGAAAACTTGCTTCTTCAAAAACAGGTTAGAAAACTAGAAAACCAAGATAATCCATTGATCCATTGTGACTAAAGTGCAATCTCTTCATGTACTTTCATCACTGTATCACTTTCATCTCATCACTAGTTTCTCAGCTGACAAAATGCAAATTCACCTTAGGTCAGGTCAAGAAAAAGAAATTACTACACACATTTCCTGGAGAGCCCTTAATGAAAATATTAAATACAATATGCTGGGATAACTCAGCAGGTCAAGCCTCACTGTGATGGCAAAAGGTTTCTGTTTAGGGTTTTGAGAGTTCTTGCAGCACCTTTTTTCTCTTAGATTCAAGCATCTGTGGATGCTTTTATCTTCAGTGAGATAATTAGATCGTTAACTTTGTGAAGTCTAATATTTTGGTGATTCGAGACTTTAAATTACTTTTTTCTCATTTTAAATTTAAGCCCCTATGCGGAAAAAAAAAATCACATTAGGGGATATTTATTTATTTATTCATCCACTGATCACTTACCTTACTTTGTTCCTACGTCACCTCTTTTTTCTCCAGAATTCCCCTCTTCCCACCCCCCCCCCCCATGCCATGAGTATTAAGAAGGGTTCCAAATCAAGACTTGTTTGCCCATTCCCTCCACAAATGCTGCCTGATTCAGTGAGTTATTCAGCACATTGTTTTGCACTTTGTGTGAATAGTGACTAATAGAGCAACTACAATAATACATTAATGCAACCTTAAACAGACCCATCACAGCATCACTAAAAAGGAACACACAATTAAACACAAATCATGTGCTGTACTACAAAGCTGTTCCTAAAATATTTCATCTGGGGTCTTAACATCATCATATTTTTGAAACTTCATTCCTATTACACTTGAAGTAGAAATGGCCATTATTAGGTATTACTGATAGATTCAGATTTAAATGAATCACACCATGTTCATCTTCAGCCTGCCTACTTATTAGTAGCTATATGATATCCTTCGGACTGGTTGTTTGTGATTTGAACTATGAATTGGAGTGGGATATCCCATTAGTCACTACAATCTAGCAGCTGGAATTGAAAACATTAACCCTATTTTGCCAAAGTCAAATCAAATACCTTCTTCACTTGAGAAAATGCCCAGACATAAAAAAATGTTTAGAAACCAGCAGGAACAACGATGGTCCAAGGTAATGGAGAACAAATAATACTGATTCTTAAATTGTACATTTAAAACAGCATAACTATTATTTACTAATAGATTCTAGTGAGGAAGATTTTTTAAGGTTTTTGTCATTAGAACATGTACCATAGAAGGCCATTCAAACAACACAGGAAAATAAATCTCATAAAATGTTCTAAAATCATAATCAAAGACTAGAAAAGAAAGACTATTTCAGACTGTTCAAAATAAATATGACATTAAAATGGTGGTCTTACCTCATTTCCATATGCTGCATTCTGTACCCCACATCTGAGTGAGGACACACAAGATTTGCGGAGGATTTAATGCAGGTTCAAATTACAGGCACAGCATACAGTATATTCCAAATGCAGAAGACAAAAAGATGGTCTAATTAGTGCATGATGAACTTGATTGGAAAAAGACTGGCAGGAAGTTTCTTGGAAAATTACAGGTCTAACTACACAGAATTGAACGATTATTCAAATATTACCATTTGTTATTTTTCCTTTGGTAATACATACCCCTTTAGTCCACCTTTGGACCAAGATGATGAGGTCTGGCATTATGTTGTACTAGGAGCAGATGACATGAGCAGATTATTGATGAGGAAATGCTATTTAACAGCAATTGTGGAGAACGCTATTATTTTGCTGATGAGTGAGAGGATTGATTGCATGGTAATTAGAAGATTTATTAATCCTTTTCTTATTATGAGTAGGCATTTCACCACTTTTTCAGAAATACACCAGTTTTGTAGCATCACCGGAAAGGTTTGCCTCCAGACAAAGGACTTTAGAGATCTTGGAAACAGACCCTTCACCCTGCCGAGTCCCGGCCAACTCGCAATCACCCAGTCATATATGCCATTGTTTTCTTGGCTGTAATTTCTTCCCCAACAGTTCAACAGATTTTTAACGTAAAAACTGCCATCATCAATTTGTTAGGCCAAACAGTTCAACCAATATCCCAGAAAGACAATGACATCTGATATTAATGACTATATCTCAACCTTGGAATGCTATGATCTTGAATTGCAGAGAAAATAATGTCATTCAGTGTGCGATTGCTTCTGGCAGGCATTGTGTTTTCTGTTAATGTGTTGTAAAGTAGTGGCTGTTGTTGATGGCATGGGAGCAAATAAATCAGTGTTAAGTTGATTTAACAAACACAGAGGAGAAACTAGTGTAATTTAATGTTAGATAGACACAAAATGCTGGAGTAATTCAGTGGGATAGGCAGCATCTCTGGAGAGAAGGAATGGGTGACGTTTCATGTCAAGAACCCTCTTCAGTCTGAAGAACTCAATTGCTGGAGTAACTCAGCTGGACAGGCAGCATCTCTGAAGAGAAGAAATGGGTGACATTTCGGGTCTTCAGTCTGAAGAAGGGTCTCGACCCGAAAAGTCACCCATTCCTTCTCTCCAGACATGCTGCCTGACCTGTTGAGTTACTTCAGCATTTTGTGTTTATTTTAAATTTAAACCAGCATCTGCAATTCTTTCCTACATGTAGTTTAATGTTAGCTGTGTTTCAGTATCTGTTGATGTCAGGCTTTCACTGCTAAATAATGTTAAAGTATGATAGGGAAACAAGTCTTACAAAGATCATTTAATTACAAACTGTATTTTTCCAATACTGTACATTTCCATCACAGATAGAGCCTTAAAAATGACATCCTTAGCCCAAATACATTATGAAAAAATCACTACCTACATTTCCCAACATCATTGCAATTGCCATGTCTTACAAATAATGATAATTTGTCATCACAATTCACACAATCAACTCATTCAATTACTAAAACAGGATACATGGATCTATAAAGCAACAAAATTGCAGGCCAATATTATTTTACAGACTGTCGTCATTTCCGATTACATATGTGTAAACATATGCAAACTTAATTTGACACTGAACTGTACACATTTGCATTTTTTCTGTTAAAATACATATATACACTTGTGATACAGCCTCTAAATTTTAAACCATGGTTTTCATAGTGGTCAAGACCTCCAATGTTCATGAAACACAAACACAAAAGTACATCCGCTATTTAATTGTTAACATTATTTTATATTAAGAAAATAAAATGGCTGCAGACATTTTTCTTCTTGTGGCTCAAATTTTGTAATAAATGGAATGCTAAATGCATATGAACACCTAATTTGTGCCACTGAAATCCACACCACTATATAAAATAACATACTATTTATTGATAAATAATGTGATTGAAATTAGGAAAAAAACTTTCATTTTATCCAGTGTACTGCAGACTCTACACTACATCTTTGCAGTGATTCTTTCTCATACAGAAAGCAAATTGTTACGCATATTTTAAGCAGCAAATCACACTGCAGGGAAAAAAATTGCATCCTGTTTGCACTGTGCTATCCCAACAGGTAGATTGAGAGATTCTTCATAGTCCTTATTTTCAACACATCTCTTCATTCTTTTTTAAATTAAGAGTGCCATTTTGTCAATTCAAAGTTCAACCTTCATCACAGTCCCATGTCAATAGGTATCTCATAATCTGCTTGTTAATGCCATGATACCGGCATCATACATCTAAAAAGGATTTACTTTGTTTTGGAATTTTCTCTTTTCTTCTCTCCAAGCTCTTCATGATCTCAGATACTATGCAAACTGAGGAAGTTAGCCCCACCAGGAAAAGGAGATCTAAAATGAAAAGATGATAAAATGTGGTAGCAAGTCGTAAAATTATGACAATTTCAGTAGCAAGGCCAAGTGATGAAATGCTTACTAGATTACGAAGTGTTTCACCTTGCATTTTTACAAGAAATCAGTGAAAAATCGACAAACATTAAATCTAATATACTACAATCCCCTATGTCTGATTGGAAAGCGTACACTTGAGAGAAGAATGGGGTTCTTTCAAAGGGATGGTATGGTGATTGTACCTTGATCATCCCTTATTGTACTAGGGACTTTGGCTGCAAAAATGCTTGGCAGGGAAGATTTAGATGAGATATAATGGAGTTTTCTTTTTAATCATGATTTTTATTAAATTAATATAAGAATCTTTCCTGGGGCAGAAGGTTTAATAACCAGAGGGCAAAGAAAATTAAGATGACATCAGAAAATCTTTCTTAAACACAGCATGCTGATATGATCTGGAAAATACTTAGTGGTATGGTTTTAGAAGCAAACTCAAGAGAATTCAAACAATTTAAGAAGCTTAGGTTTTACAAAGCCAGGAACAAAGAGCATGGACAAGGCTAGCTGAGCCATAGCTCACGTACCATGTTGTTCCAGTAAACAAATTGCAAAAAGGATGAGACTACACAAAAGAGGGCTCCGATGAGATTTACACAAATTTTGCCAGGCGTGGCTGTTTAACACACAGAATAGACTAAGGAGAGATTGAAGTATATCATATTTTACACATCTTAACAGTGCAGATAGAAAGGACTTATTTCATTTGTTAAGAACCCGCAGAGATTTGGAATAATTAATAGAAGAAACAGTGGGAAGTTGAGATGAAAATCTTTCACAGAAGATGATGCGAGTCCAACGCTGGTTTGTAATCTATGCAGCCTTCATCATATCTTGAAATCAATAAACATATATTAAGTGGCACTAACATTAATTATTCTTACAAGTCACATGGTGACATGTAAATTACTTTGGCAGTTAATGAAGCAAGATTTCAAAATATCAAATAAAAACACACTTGGATGATAATAAATCCTATCAAGCTTGCCAAAAGTCTAACTGCCAATGCATAAAAACAAACTCCCTGATATAAGAAGTACATCCAAAATCAGAAATGAAGACTCACCTAGTACACTGAGGCTTTCCGTCTGGAAAACCCTCTGTAGTGGTGGGAAGTAAATTACCAGCAACTGTCCCATGATGGACCCAAGAACAGCGTAACAGAACATTACATTACTGCATAACCCAATCTCAAAGACAGATTTTGTCTGCGGATGGGGAAGTGACAAGAAAATGCAATCAGAGCATGAACATCATTCATTCTTTGAATTAACTATGCAATAATTTAACTCGGTACTCGTGGTATAACTATAATATTTATTGATAACTTTACATATTAACACACCACAGGAATATTTCTATTCTGTTGGAAGCACAGATGTGGGCAAATTTACTAAAGCTTTAAATAAGTGGGATTTTGGCTATATTTCTCAAGGCTGATTTAGGCATACTTTATTCATTTCACAAATGTACCAGACATAGAGTCTAACCAGCCTGCCTTGGCAATCAATGGTATTACAACCACCAAGTTCAACCAACATTAAAGTCCTGGTGGACTATGGAACATGGCTACCTCATGGTTGCCTGCCAAGATGAATGGAATACAAGTATACACCATTTCTTTATTACTGTTGGGTCTAAAATGTGGAACTGGCTTTGAAGCCTTGTTAAAGAATCTGCTCCAGAGCTGGAGTGGTTCAACATCAGGAGTCATCTCCACCTTCATGAACAATTAGGTGTGGGTAATTAATGCTGGCCATATCCAAAATAAAGATCAATTTCTTAAGCTAACGTAGTTAGGCAAATGCAAAGAAAAATACTCCTTTTTTGCCCAAGCATCTGAAACATAAAAATACACCTTGATCCCAATGTTTTTATACTCTACCTGCGACCTGGAACTCCATGCATTGAACATGTCAAAGAAAACAAAGCAGGTGAAGGTCATTGTTGTGTCTCGAGGTGTTATTACATTATCCTGTAACTGAGAAATATAGATAAAATATTCAGAACTCAGCACAAGCACACCATTTGATTCTCAATTCAAATTTAAAATCTTTAAAGCGACAACTGACATAATAAATTGAACCAACAGATAAATTGTTGTGTAACTAAAAATACTGTGTTTCTTTAAAATATAATTATTGCAAGTTAGCTTTAATGGAGAAAACTAATCAGTCTGCTCATGAAGAGCAAAGATGGTATAATCTGCTAGAAATCACTGAAGTTGGTTAGGAGTTACTTACTTCTCTCCAGAAAACAAAGAGTGTCCCAGAGACAATAGTCAGCGATGAAACTAGAATTTTAACAATCAGGCTTCTGGTCAGAATGCTGTCTTTCACATTTCTTGGCGGCTGTCTGATGACATCTTTATCGACAGGTTCTACTCCCAGGCTAACCACAGAGATCAATAGAAAAATAATTTGCCACTGTAACAAGTTGGCAATTTGCAAGATAGAAGAGTTTAGAAAGCACACTAGAATAACATCCAACTCTTTAAGACGTAAAAGGTACACAGAGCTGCAAATTGTTTAAATGTATTGTAGTGAATCTGAGAACATCTGTATGAACTTATTAGTTATCTATTATAAAGTCTTCAAAATTTAGTAATATTGACAATGTGCGTGTTATTTGAAAAAACACCAAATCAACTAGATTTCCTGCTGTTTTCATATTTAAGACTCATTTTTACAATCTTTTTTACATCCATTTTAGTAAAAGCAATAAATTCTGGAAACAGTCAGCACATCTCTGAACAAAGAAATTGAGTTGACATTTTAGGTTAATCGCCCATGAGCAAAACTGGGGAAAAGAGGCGTAAAAATTAGGAGGGGCGTCGATAGGGTGGTTAGAAAATTTTGATTCCTATCATGGAAACATCAAAAACCAAAGGGCATAGGCATATGGTGAGGACTGAAGAGTTTAGAGGAAGAGTCACTCCAGCTTTTTGTGCCAGCAAGTGCTGATACATGGGATTAACATTGCTGAAACCTTGATGGGTTGGCACAGACGTGGTAGGCCCTGTTTCATGCTGTACAACTATAAAAAAGTTTTAAGTTGCACAGACGAGGATGGATAGGTCAAAAGGAACCATGATAAGAGAAGGCCAGGGTTGCTACGAGGATAAGCTGTAGAGAAAGTCATCTATGTTGATATGTTGATAGGAGCAATTACACATAAACAGGGTGAACAAAGGAACAGGAAAGCTACGAGATGAGGGTGCTTAGAGAGTGAGACCAAAAGGAGAATAATGTTTAGTTTAGTTGATTATTAATTGTAGTGAAACTGATGAAAAGCTTTTTTGTTGCACGTTCCCCAGTTAGCAAAAAGACTATACATTATTACAATCAAGAGGTCCAAAGTGTATAGATACAGGATAATGGAAATAACCTTTAGGTTAAGATAAATTCCAGTAAAGTCTAATTAAATATAGTTTAAAGGTCTGCAATGAGGTAGAAGGGTCAGGACTGATAGTTCAGTTGTCTGATAACAGCTGGGAAGAATTTGTCCCTGAATCTGTAGGTATGCCTTTTTAATCTTCTGCGCCTCTTGCCTGATGGGAGAGCGGAGACGACGAAGTGACCAGGGCGAGGTTGGTCCTGGATTATTCAAGGGGCATTGCCGAGGCAGCGAAGTGTCAATGGAAAGGAGGTTGGTTTGCATGATACATCTAAACATCTGGGCTACATCTATACCTCTGCAATTTCTTGGGGCCTTGGATGGAGCTGTTCCCAAACCATGCCATGATGCAATCTGATAAAATGCTTCCTACAGCACATCTGTAGATGTTGGTGAGGGTTGTTTGGGATGTGTCAAACTTCCTAGTGTTTCTAAGGAAGCTGTAGTAAATGTCTGGTACATTATGTTGTGCTAAAGGAGAATAAAACTGAATATTATAGAGGGATGACATGGAACAAAATGGGCCAATTTTGAAGCAAACATAGAAAGCTAATAAGCTGAAGATGTAGAACACATGATCATTATATATTGCCGTGACAGAAGGAGCATTTCCTCTAATTCAGGCAATGTTATAACTGCAGGAAGATACAGGTAGGGTGGAGGTGACCACTGAGCTGTGACCAAATCTGTGTTTAGCTTTCTCCAATGTAAACAAGAGTGCATAATCAGTGTTACATGATTATGTTAGCATGAAAGAGGTGCAAGTGAATTATTCTTCCATCTCAAATGACTATTTGAGTTCCTGGATAAAGGCAAGAAGAAAGATGAGATGGCATGGAATCCTGTATTGCATGGAAAACTGTTGCATTGTTTCTAGGATGGAAGCTGACCAAAGAATTATAAAGGGAATGGTCATCTCAAAATGCTGCAAGGAGGTAGACAAAAGTGCTGGAGAAACTCAGCAGGTGAGGCAGCATCTATGGAGCGAAGGAAATAGGCAACGTTTTGGCCCGAAACCCTTCTTCAGTGATGTGGGGCTACCGGAAATTGGAGAAGTCAATGTTAAAGCCGCAGATTGCCCAAGCGGAATTTGAGGTGCTGCTCCTCCAATTTCCGGTGGTGCTCACTCTGGCCATGGAGGAGTCCCAGGACTGAAAGGTTGGATTCGGAATGGGAGGGGGAGTTGAAGTGCTGAGCCACAGGGAGATCAGGTAGGTTAATGCGGACCGAGCGGAGATGTTAGGTGAAACGATCGCCAAGCCTACGCTTGGTCTCACAGATGTAGATCAGCTGACATCTAGAGCAGCGGATGCAATAGATGAGGTTGGAGGAGGTGCAGGTGAACCTCTGTCGCACCTGGAACGACTGCTTGGGTCCTTGAATAGAGTCGAGGGGGGAGGTAAAGCGACAAGTGTAGCACCTCCTGCGGTTGCAAGGGAAAGTGCCCGGGGAATGGGTGGTGCGGGTGGGAAGGGAAGAATTGACCAGGGAGTTACGGAGGGAGCGATGTTTGCGGAAGGCAGACAGGGGGGGAGATGGGAAGATGTGGCGAGTGGTGGGGTCATGTTGGAGGTGGCAAAAATGACGGAGGACTATTTGTTGTATGTGACGGCTAGTGGGGTGGAATATTGAAGAATGAGTAACTGAATATGTAAGTATAATCATCAGAGCAAATGCAACTTGGAGTAACTGGAAGAATGGAATGTGAAAGAATAGGTAAATTTGCATAAAATAATTAAAGTAATGAAAACGCAGAAAGTGCTGGAGTAACTCAGCATCCTTGGAGGATATGGATAGGTGACATTTTGGGTCGGGATCCTTCTTTAGGCCAATTGGAGAAGGGGGTAGAAAGCTGGAAAAGAGGTGGGGTTGGGTCAAAGCTGGACACAGTAGGTGGGTGGATACAGGTGAGGGAGGTTTGATTGGCAAATCTGCGGACAAAGGCTATAGTGATGCAGAAGGCCCAGAACAAAAAGGTTGTTATGGAATGGGAATGGGAGTTCAAATCGTTAGCTACCAGCGGGGATCCAGCAGACCTAGGCAAATTGAACGTGTCTGTACAATAGTCGCTTAGTCTAAACTTGGTCTCGCCCATTTAAACGAGTGCAGTGAAGAATGAAATGGGAAAGACAGAAGAACATTACAGCATATTACAGCTTAGGAAATGCACACAAAACATGTGATTAACAAGGTAATTTAATAGCAAAAATAATTTAAAATAGATGCATAAAGATTATGGAATAGAGTGTGAAAGAGATTAATTTAAGTCTTGTTGCAGGGAATCTGCATCGAGCAGGAGGGACTATTGTCACCCCATGTCATGCAATTTGCCATACACGGCACTGTGGGAATAAATATCACTGCTTGAAACAAGTTGTCAAGCTGCAAAGGGTGCAGAGAAGATTTTTGTGGAATTTGCCAGGACTCGAGGCCCTGAGCTCTCGGGAGAGGGCGAGCAGGCTAGGGCTCTATTCCTTGGAGCACAGAAGGATGAGGGGTGATCTTAAATGTACAAAATCATGAGAGGAATGGATCAGGTAAATGCATAGAGTCTCTTGCCCAAAGTAAGGCAATCAAGAGCCAGGGGACATGGGTTTAAGGTGAGGGGCTGGGGGGGTAGATTTAATGGTAAACTTGAGGAGTGACTTCTTCACGGCATCAAACAGTGATGGATGGATGGAACGAGCTGCCAGAGGAGGTAGTTGAGGCAGGTACTCACGCAATAATTAAGAAACATTTAGACAGGGAAATGGATACGACAGGTTTAGAGGGATATGGGCCAAACGGAGGCAGGTGGGACTAGTGTAGATGGGACATGTTGGCCGGTGTGGGCAAGTAGGGCCAAAGGATCTGTTTCCATGCTGTAAGAGTCTGTAAGTCAGGCGTGCAGAGTGTAATTTCATTACATTACAAACTTTTTACCTCTGTGCTGGTGGTCCATCCATAATTATGTTGATCCATAAAATCTGCATTGCATTCAGTGGATTGGGAAAGTTCATCAATGTGGCAAGAGATATCAATGTTAGAGCAGCTATGCTCCTGGAAAGTAAATAAATTGAATAAAATTCTATGCAATTACCATACGCAAAGCAATTTCAATTATGACAAAACCTATTGCAAGTTGAAAACAGAATTATTTACATGAATGTTGTGATGTCAATGTAGCACTCGATAAATAACTTTGCCCAACAGCTATATTTCTTTATTAATCATGATTCGTTTCTAACAACTCAAAAGACCATTATATCGTTTCCAACAAATCTAGGGTTCAAACACATACAAAGTGTTGGAGTCAGCGGGTCAGGCAGCATCTCAGGAGAAAATGGATAGGTGATGTTTTGGATCAGGTCATTCAGAGTGAAATGTGAAGCCAGTGCAAGGGAAAAAGGTAGAAGGGAACGGGGACAAATTGATGCATACCCGAGTTATGCACAGGGAGGAGGGGAGGGGGGGTTCTTTAGCAACTTGTCAGTTTCTTTGTTGAACTAAATTAAGGCGCATGTTGTAATCAAAAGCGCTTGAACAATGGGATGGGAAGAAAGCCAAACTTAAAGAAAGAGGACAAGGGAGGAGGTGGAGGACAAGGGAGGGGGGTGGAGTGTTATCTAAAGTTGGAGTATTCAACGTTCTTAAAGTTGCATTGTAAGCTACCCAAGCGGAATACAATGTGTTGTTCCTCCAGTTTGCATGTAACCTTACACTGGCAACTTCAACAACTTTCAATTCCCTGGCTGCCATTGTCGCATCATTATGAATTCTTCTTTTCTACTGCATTCTCCACAACGATGATCTCAGGGCCTTCCAGTTCTTCCTCCTACAAAGACCCGATCAATTCCCTTTCACAAACACTCTCCCCTGCATGGCCAAACTTGTTCTCACCCTCAACGACTTCTCTTTTGACTCCTTTCTTCTTCCCCCACCCCCACATTAGTCTGAAGAAGGGTCTCGACCCGAAACGTCGCATACTTCCTTCGCTCCATAGATGCTGCCTGACCTGCTGAGTTTCTCCAGCATTTTTGTCTACCTTCTCGTTTGACTCATCTCACTTTCTTCAAGTTAAAGGTACAGACATGGGCACCATACCCCAACTCATTCTCTGCTACATTGACAACAGCATTGAGGTTGCCATTGGCATACGTGCAGAATTAGTTGATTACATTAACTTCACTACTACCACCCTGCCCTCAAATGCACTTAGACCAAGTCAGACACCTCTCTCCCCTTACTCAATCTCTCGATCTCCATAACAGGGTACAGTCTCTCGATTGATATCTACCTTAAATCCATTGACTCCCAATTAACTTTACTACACCTTCTCCTACCCTGCTTCTTAGTCATCCCTTACTTTCAATTTCTCGCAATGTCCTTTTCTTGAGTAAACGTGGTCCCCCCACCCCCGCTGTTGTAGACAGATCTCCTACCCGTGTCTGCTGTATCCCACGTTCTTCTCTTGCTTCACATCCCTCCAGATAGAATAAGGATAGTCCCCTGGTCCTTACTTTCCACTCTACCAGTTTCTACATCCAGCATGTCATTCTCTAACATTTCCGCCACCTCCAACATGATCCCACCGCCAGTCATCTCTTCCCATTCCTACCTGTTTCCATAGAAACCATTCACTCCGCAATCCCTCTGTTCAGCCATCCCTTTCCAGCCAAATCAACCCCTCCCCAGCTATTGTCCCTGCATCCACAGGAAATGTAACACCTGTCCTTACACTTCCCTCATATTCATACAGGAACCTCAGCAGCCCTTGACACACAGGTTTGCATGCACCTCATCTACTGCATTTGGTGTGCTCAATTTGGCATCCTTTACATCGTAAGACCATGCGTGGACTGGTGACCGTTTCACCGAACACTTGCGCTCGTTCTGCCTAGGCCTGCTGGATCTCCAGGTTGCTAACCATTCCAACTGCCCTTCCCATACCGACCTTACCGTCCTCCTGCGCCTCCTCCATTGTCAGAGTGAGGCCGCATGCAAACTGGAGGAACAACACTCTCCCTTCCCCAACTCTTTGAGCTTTTCCCCCTTACTGTAATCAGCCTGGAAAGGATCCCGACCTGAAACGCCACCTATCCGTGTCCTGCAGACATGCTGCCTGGCCCATGAAGTTACTCCGACACTTTGTGTTTTTTTTTTTGTAAACCTGCATCTACAGTGGGGACCCGGCGTGGGGGGACCGCCATGAGAGAGGGGGGAATGGGGAGAACAGCAAAGAGGAAATTGGTGGTGGGGGGGGGGGGGGGGGGAGATTTGTAACTTTATAAGTGTCCTTCAAGGGTGACTATTGCATGCCTTGGCAAGGTTTGCAAGCAAAGAATTGCACTGTGACTTGTCACGTGACAATAAAGCACTCATTCTTTCAGTTCCTTGTGTGCCCAAGGATGACAACTTGGAGTAATATATTGTGCACTACTGACGAACCTGGTCAGGTTCTTCTGATTTCCTGTCTCAGGGTCGTTCAATGCAATGGTTAGTCTCTGGCGTTGTTGCTTTTGATTATCCCGTCGACACCTTTTTATACATTTCTCTGCACATCCCCCAAATATAGCCTGGTTTGTTACTGCCTATTGCATGCCTGTAATTCAACTCCGTTTTATTTGAGTACTTGTTTCTTTGACTTCTTTGAATTCCTACTGGCTCCATTCGATAATTATTTTATCCATCGGTTCTGTAATTATCAAGGTGTGTGCTCGCACTTCTACAATTTGCTAGACTAGTCATTACACATGCCTGTTTCCTGTACATCCTTATCTGCTTGCTCAGGCTCAACTCAGAGCTGTGTCAGCACAACTCTACTTTGTCACATTGATGCCAGCTAAATGTTGATTACATGACATTGCCTCAATATGCTTCTGTTTTTCCTCGCTGCCCACCACAGTGGCTGCTTTGATCTACAATTGATCAACTTGATTGCTGGATCACACAAATTAAAAAGGCAGTTGAAGCTGAATCCAAGCATCAGTATGTGCAAAATATAGCATGTAAAACCTATGATACATATTTTTAAAATTAGGTTTTTGAGTAACATAACGCAGTGTTGGAAGTAGATATGATAGTGGTGTTTAAGAAGATTTTAGATAGCCACACGGAAGTGCAGGGAATAGAGGGATATGCATCATTTGTAGGCAGATGAGATCAGATCAGCTGGACGTCATGTTCAGCATAAATATTGTGGACTGAAGGGTTCCTTCCTGCACTGCACTGTTCTATGTCGGAAGGAACTGCAGACGTTGGTTTAAACCGACGATAGACACAAAAAGCTGGAGTAACTCAGTGGGACAGGGTGCATCTCTGTAGAGAAGGAATGGGTGACGTTTCGGATGGAGAAGGATAGAAGGGTCGGGAAGAAGGGTCTTGACCCAAAACGTCACCCACTCCTACTCGCCAGAGATCCTGCCTGTTCTGCTGAGTTACTCCAGCTTTTTGTGTCTGTGCTGTTCGAGGTTTTATAAATTCCACACATAATTATTAAATAAGTGTCCTTTTTGCTACTGATCACATACAAACATTTTTTTTAAATGTCAACGTGCTGTTTCCTTGTCACTGGCAAATGATTACACTTACGTGCTGAGTTGGAATCTAACAAAGTTTTTAATATTGTTGTAAATTCCTTTGCCCTCTTCAATTGCAGACCTAGAAAAAAAAAGTCTTACATTACAAATGTGTCTTAATAAATTAGAGTTTCTACAAATATTTACTGTGGATACCAAGATACGCCACAGTTAAACAAAATTGCTCTGTTCAATAGAAATGTGATCTCTAAAGCCTGCATTTTTTTAATGAAGCAGTCATTTCATAAACACAAACCTGATGACTTACATTATGCTCTCATTAAAGTTTTAACAAGAGCATGGGATCATAAACTGTATTTCAATCTAACGTGAGGAGAAATTGCATATTTAATGTGATATTGTTTACCCAAAAAAACCTGTTGAAGTTGTTCACATTCTCATCCTGATCAGGGCTCTCGCTTAACTTTCTTTCCCTGTTGCCAGCCGGGCAACCTTGGCAGCATTTTAGGTTGCCAAATGACAGTTTAGGTGGCTTGCATGACGCGTGTGATAATGTGCTCGGACAAAGAGCGTAGTTACCAGTCGGAATTATGCTCAATGAAGCATTCACATATTATTTCTGCTTCAAATAAAGTCACAATCTAAACATATTCACCAATCAAGACATGATATATACCACAATAACATGCAGCAAAATTATAATACAGTATCTCAACTCTTTTTACACATTGCAATTAATGCAATTTCTATTATTTCTTTCCACTTCCAAACAAAAATGTGGTTGGTTTATTCAGTGTATGATCAACTTGTGTCACTAAATCCTGGACCATGATACCATATTTGCTTAACCATGCACACTACAGATTGATGCAAGCATGTTTTCTGTGAAGGACCGAAAATTACCATGACACGGCCATAGAATGGGTCGTTATTGCTATTGGTACAGAAACACTCTCGCTTCCCACATAATTTATCCACAACAAAATATACAGGTTGCAAGGAATTTTCTAAAGGCATTTTATGATAATAGCTGTTAAAACTGACTATACTCATCTGACAGATAAAACATTACACTAACAAGAGATGGCCAAAGGACATAAATGGAGCAAATGTTCTTTTGATAATATATTTAAAGGTGTCAAGGCGACACATTACCGGGATTAGATGTATGTGTTGCGAACAACAATGAAGATACCCAGTTTGTAAGCACCAAATTTAAAAAAAAATTGTTGATAAACGCTTTTTTCATCATTCCCACTTCAGAATTAAAGTTAAAATTTAAACTGAAATATCTCCTGACCAAATTTGTGATGTATATAATCGACCGTAGAAGTAAAACCTGGATAAATCCAATGTGTAGTTGTGAATGTTTTTCATCAAAATAACAGTACTGATACTCCATATTAAAAGCATTGATTTGCCGTTAAAATGAATTCTGTAATAACGTGTCAACGGTAGCAGTGACAATCGAACACTGCAGTTTTAATGTTTCACGTGTTCACAATTTAATTAACCATCTTATGGATTAAAACAATAATAACATTGGGAATTAAAACATATTTGATTGCATTCCGTTATCGAACATAGTCAATGTTCGCTCTGAAGACATTTCCAGCACAATAGGGTCGGGGGGGAGGGGGGGGGGGGGGGAGGTGAATCAACGCAGGATGGATATATGGTGGGGGGGGGGGGGGGAAGGTGTTGAGAAGGCAATCGGTGCGGAATGGATGGACTGAGACAGGGGAATTATTGCGTGTTGGTTGGAGTAGGTAAAATTGTGAGGGGAGAGCACGGGGATGACAGTGGGGTTGAATGGGGGGGATCTGTGTAGGATGGATGGGGGGTGCAGTGCAGGAATGAAGGGGATGGAGCAGTGCATGATGGATGGGAAGGGGGGGTCAGTACAGGATGAATTGGGGGACCAGTGTAGCATTGATGAGGAGTGGCAGGAGAATCAATGCTCGAGTGCCGAGTGGGATAGGGAGATCACACATGAATAGATTGGGGGGGGGGGGGGGGGGGGGGGGGGTAGATGAGGAGGGTAGCACACGGGATGTCTGTGAGGACTGAATAGAGGCAGGAATGGGGATCAGTTTGGGATGGAAAGGAGGGTCTCACGAGGGGGGGGAGGGGAAGGGGAGGGGGGAGGGGGGGGAAGGGGGAGGGGGGGGAGAAGGGGAGGGGGGGGAAGGGGGAGGGGGGGGAAGGGGAAGGGGGGGGGGGGGGGGGGGGGGGGGGGAGAAGGGGAGGGGAAGAGGGGAAGGGGAGGGGGAGGGGGGGGGTGAGAGAGGGGGAGGAAGGGGCAGAGGAGGTGGGAAGGAAGGTCAACGCTCCTCGAATTGCATCATCGCTGCCTTGGCCGTCCCTGTCCATCGCCAAGTGCCGCCGCCAAAGGGGGAAGCAGTTGGGATCTCCTCGCCACCGCCTCCCCTCCTCCGCCAACCAACAGGAAGGTGCGGGGCCGAGCGGTGCAGATGCTTCAGACAGCGGAAGGAGGCCTCTCTCCGTCTCTCCCTCCTCCCAGCCTCGCCGTGCGAGAGGGTTTGTTTTGAAAGCGCCGTTGGCGGAGTGGCAGGCAGCGGCCACTATCAGGCCGGGCGGGGGGCGGGAGGAGGAGGAAATGGAGCCGCTGTCCAAATGGAGCTGCTGCTGGTGCGCGGGGCCAGTCATTCGCTCCGACCCTCCTCCATGCCACACCTAGCATCTTTCCCACGCATTACAGCTGTCGCTAACACAAAACGTCACGTTCCTTTTCTCCAGAGATGCTGCCTGACCCGCTGAGCTACTCCAGTTTTTTGTGACTATCTATATAAACCAGTATCTGCAACGGCAAGCTGGGCAAAATGACTCGGCGTTTAGGTTGCCCAGCAGCACTTTGGGTGGTCAGTGGCACCCGGGCAACCGCTAATTTCGAGCCCCGCTGATGCATAGTTTCGAAGGTGAGGAGCCAGCATAAAGGTGAGGAGGGGAGAGGCAATTACCGGTAGGCGGTGGGTAGACTGCGGGATGATGGGCAGGTGGAGAAGGGTGGGGAAGGGTTATGGGGGGAGTTGCGGTACAGAGGCTGGGGGGAGAGGGGGGAGAAAAACAGGTGGAAGCACAAAGGAGAAAAAAGGTCAAAAAGTGTCATGTGAGGAAAGGGTGATGGCCGAGACAGAATCTGGGGGGGGGGGGGGGGGGGGGGGTGGATAAGCAGAGGGGCAGAGGTGCTATTTCTAGACTTTGATAAGCAGGCGGAAAAGACAAAGCTGATAAGCAACTGGAAATACATGGTGGGGATAGGAGATCCTGGGAGAAAAAATGTGTGGGTAATAGGCGGGTTGAACCAGACTGGAGAGGGAGGGGTGAAATTAGACAAAAGCGAGTGATGGAGGTATAGAGAAGGGGATAAGAGGACATAACTAGATCGAAAAAGGGGGTAAAATAAGACAAGAGCGGGAGAAACAGAGGGTGGGACATTCATACCTGGCACATTCATACTAGACAAAATATAAACTGTTTTGTTTTCCTTTTTTTCCGCTGATCATCCCCAGCCTTTGTCACCCAATAGTAACCCCTGACCGAACCTGGCTGTCCACCTATCACCAGCCAGCCCCTGCCTCTCCAGTCCCCATCTCCCCTCTACATGGGCTATCCTTCCTATACTCTCTCAAACCCGATTCAGGTCTTGACCCAAATGTCGATCATTAGTTTCCCTCCACCGATGCTGCCTGTCCCACTAAGTTCTTCGAGCAATTTGTTTTTTGCTCCAGCTTCAACTATCTGCGGTCTCTGGCGCTGTTTTGGCTATGTCACGTGTTTGTTAGTTCAAGTTATAAGCTTGCTGATAAAACCATACAATCACATATAGATAGCTACTAGACTAATTGGGATCCGTTGGGTCCCATGTTCACATGGGAGGGCTGGTCCCCCAATGCAATATTCCACCTCTCCACCAATTCCAATTTTGGTGGCCAGTGGGGGGGGGGGAGGGGGCGCTTTCTGGAGCTCTAGTATGGGTGTTGTGGGCTGAAGGGACTGGTTTCCAGAGGGCTAGTATGGACATTGTGGGCCAAATGGATTCTTGGGGTGGCAGCTCAGTCACTCAAGCCTGTTGTGCTGGTAGCTCTCACTCACTCACAGCTGGTGGGCTGGCAGTTGACTCACGGCTATTCCTTGAAATTCCATTTCAAGCAGGGTGCAAGGCCTCCAAATTCTAATGTAGTTTCCTACCATTTCACGCAGGGTGCAAGGCCACCAAATTCAGGTGCAGTTTCCTATCACTTCAAGCAGGGTGCAAGGCCACCGAATTCAAGTGTAGTTTCCTACCACTTCAAGCAGGGCGCACTGAATTCAAGTGCAGTTTCATATCACTTCAAGCAGGGTCCAAGTCCACCAAACTCAAGTGCAGTTTCCTACCACTTCAAGCAGGGTGCAAGGCCACCAAACTCAAGTGCAGTTTCTTACCACTTCAAGCAGGGTGCAAGGCCACCAAACTCAAGTGCAGTTTCATGCTACTTCAAGCAGGTTGCAAGGCCACCAAATTCAAGTGCAGTTTCATGCCACTTCAAGCAGGGTGCAAGGCCACCACATTCAAATGCAGTTTCATACCATTTCAAGCAGGGTGTAACCACCATAAAACCACACAAAACACCACACAAACACCACACTCACAGTTCAGTAGACATTCAGTGGGGTTCAGTTGATTCACAGCCCAGACAGAGTCGTGACCTCTCCCTCTCCCATCTTGCAGAGACTTAGCCACACCCACACTTCTGGGTTTTATAATCTCTCCCCCCAAAGGGGCGTGGCCTTCATGCAGAGATGCCAACCCTAAATTTAGTTCACAGTAACATTCAACCCATTTGTCCGTAACAAATGGGGTTAAATGCATTTCTCTCCGTACTCACTTGGGGTTGTTGCCGGCGGGTCTGCGCCTGCGCACTGGTGCAGATCAGCGGGCTGCCGGCGGGCGGGTGCGGCACATGCGCACTTGGCAAGGTTGCCGGCGGGTGGGCGGGGGGGGGGGGGGGGGGGGGGGGGGGGGGGGGGGGCCCGGTGATGGGGCTGCCGCGAGCGGCCGGCTGGCGGCAAGAAAGTGCCGCTGATCGCGCGGGCCGGCGCCGCCCGGGGTCTAGGCGGGCGTGGCGTGGCTCGAAATGGCGCCAGGCCCGGCAACCCTTCCCCCACTGCGCACGAGCGGGCACTGGGGCCCGGCAACCCTCCCCCACTGCGCACAATGGGGCGCGGCCACTGGGGCCCGGACAAACCCTCCCCAACTGCGCAGGCGCGGACACTGGGGCCCGGCAACCCTCCCCAACTGCGCAGGCGCGGACACTAGGGCCCGGCAAAGTGCCGCTGATCGCGCGGGCCGGCAAACCGGGGACACATGGCGCCGGCGTTCACCACGGGAGGAACACCGGCGCGGCGGTGTTCCGTAACAGCATGTTTGGCTGCCGGAACACCGTAAAAAGGTTATTTCGCCGGGATAAAATACGGCGAATCCGGGACACTTGGCATCTCTGCTTCATGGCGTGATTGACAGGAGAGAGATTCTCAACATTTTTTAAACATGAATAACACTTTTCTTTTTCATTGATGGGAAGAATCCTCTGCACCTGATGAGCGGAGGGGAACTGAGTAAGATGGCCAAAATCACAGTTGTAAGTGGTAGCGTTTTATCTAGTTTGTCCGACTTTTAATCGTGCTTCATTTCAAACCAACCACCACCCACCACCATTTGCTGTGCTTCATTTCAAACCAACGACCACCACCCCCGAGTAAGATGGCAAAAAATCACAGCCATAAGTGGCAGCGTTTTTTCTAAAATCAATATACAGAACAACAGGAAGTGGTCAAGATTAGACTTTTAGTAATATAGATATACCTCCGCATACCCAGTGAAACAATAAACCACCAATTGACTGACTGAAAATCCTCACCTTATTCTGTCTCCCCAAACTCCTGTTAAACTTGCCTGATTCACGGGAAAATTATTATTTCATTAACAACTTTAAAAAGTGAACTAAAAGTAGGTTAGGTACTAATATCTAATAATCCAGAAAATCTACTAGTCTGGCACTGAAGTCTGAAGGGTGCAGAATTATGGAGCTTTACATACACAATGAATGATCTAATTATTTTTTTTCCCCTGAAAGTGGCATCACTGATAGACACGGTGAATGTACACAATTTCTTTTCACAGGGCAGGGGAATAAAGAACTAGAATGCATAGGTTTAAGGTGAGAGGGGAATGATTTAATAGGAACCTGGAGGAATACCTTTTTTGCAGAGGGTTGTGGGTATCTGGAGGATGCAGCTGAAGGAAGTAGTTGAGGGAGGTACAATTACATTAAAAAAATGTTTTAACAGGTACATGGATAAGAAAGGTTAAGAGCGATATGGGACAAACTTCGATGGCCATCTTAGTCGGCATGGATGAGTTAGGCTGAAAGCCTGTTTCCATGCTGTATGATTCTATGAACCCATAACTTAAATAAAAAATATTGCATTTTTGTTTGTAAAGGTCATTAATCGCATATATAAAATGACTTTCAACTTTAACTGAAGCAAAGCTGAAATGAACGAGAAACATGTGGGAAACTTCTTTGGTTTACAATAAAGACATACAGTACAGCATTAAGAATAGTTAGAATGATTGGAAGCACTACTCACATTATAGTCTTAAAATCGTCATCTACCAGGATCATATCAGCTGCTTCCTTGCAGACATCGGTTCCAGTCTGCCCCATAGCTACACCAATATCAGCAGCCTTCAAAGCAACAGCATCATTCACCCCATCACCTGTCATCGCCACCACAGCACCATTGTTCTGGAGAGACTGGAATTTGGGGGAAAAAAATAATAAATGTGGAATTTTCCCATGGAGAAACTGCTGCCTTTCTTATTTCAAAAATATCTCACTGGCTGTATTACAAATTTAGTTTTTTTTTTTAAACTTAGTTCATTTACCATCCACTACACATGCAACAGCTAGGTTTTGTAAGGCTAAGTCAGCAGTGGAGCTGAAAGAAAGCCACTTGGCAATGAACATCAAAGTCTCCATCCTGGCGTGTATGCCCCTTCTTCCCCCACGCCTCCTCCAAGAGGGCTGCTAGCAATTTAAATATTGATATCAACTAACAGAAAAAACCTTTCGGTAATCAGCAGGAAGCTTTCTTGCTAAAATGTCATCTGATGCTGTGAAATTTAATTGCGCTTAGGATTAATATTGTTGATTAACATACAGTGGCTACTGAGATTAACTTTGTTTTAATTTTCCAGCTGCTGTGGATAGCTATGACACAACTGATATGATACAATTTCATAACACCAGAGACCTGGATTTGAATCTGACCTCAGGGTTCTGTCTGTGTGGAGTTTGCACATCGTCCCTGTGACTCCATGGGTGCACCGGTTTCCTGCCACATCCCAAAGATGTGTGGGTTTTGTAGGTTAATTGGCCTCTATGAATTGCCCTAGTGTTTAGCAAGTGGAAGTGAAAGTGGGATAATAGAACTAGCTCGAAGGGTGATCGATGGTCTGCATGGACCATAGGGCGTGTTTCCATGCTATATCTCTGATATCTAAAATTGTAACTACAGACCATGTAGGGTTCTCCATTTAACATCCAATAACAACCCATTGCACATCCCCCTTTGCCTTTTTTTTTGCTGTGTGGATGTAACCACCATGGAACCATCAAATCACGGAAGGCATAGGAACCTGCCATTGTGGATTTGACTAGCTTTTCTCAGCAAATTCAGTTTATTCCAAGATTCTTTGCAACTTTAGAGTTTGTCACATCGCAAATCATTTCAAGAGAGTTAAATTTAGCTCTTGGGGATAATGGAATCAAGGGATATGGGGAAAAAGCAGAAACGGGGTACTGATTTGGATGATCAGCCATGACCATATTGAATGGCGGTGCTGGCTTGAAGTGACAAATGGCCTACTCCTGCACCGATTTTCTATGTTTCAATATCTAAAACAGGTTGCGGAGGGAACAATATGCCATTGGCATTGTTGAGTCAGAGGAAAAGCCACAACATGCAGAAGACTACAAGACTTTCCCCCCTCTCCATGCAGCAAGTTAACAATCTCACTGTACTGCAGACCCTCTCCTGCAATGGCAAACAATGAAGACAATTGTGAATATTCCAGTCATTCTGGTGCACTGAAAAAATGATTTTCTATGTGAAAAATATTCAAAAAAACCAATGGTATTTTATTGCAATGCAATTTTCTTTAAATGGGAATGGCCTCCAATTACCACAGTTGGATATCTGGGGATAAACCTTTGGATTATACAATACGATAAACTTTATTCATCCCTGGAGGGAAATTGGTCTGCCGACAGCCACAACACACAAGGTACACAAAATCTGAAATTAAAAGTGAAAATAAAAAGAAAAAGACAAGCGACTGTTGGCTGGCTGCCGTGTGCACAGCGCCTTTACTGGAAGATATAAACAAACACAGACTTATCTCCTGGACAGAGGATTCTGGACTTATCTCCTGGACTAGAGCCCCCCCCCCCCCCCCATCTTCCACACAGGGTCCCCCTTTGATCATGGCAGTCCCCCCAACCCTATTTTTCTTCTTATTATGATAAATGGATTAGACCAGATTTTCTCTGCAAATTCAGTTTAATACAAGATTCCTTACAACTTTAGAATTTGTCCCATCGCATTTCAAGAGAGATTAGATTTAGCTCTTAGGAATCAAGGGATAAGGGTAAAAAGCAGGAACGGGGTACTGATTTGAATGATCAGCCATGATCATATTGAATGGCGGTGCTGGCTTGAAGTGACAAATGGCCTACACCTATTTTCAATTTCTAAAACAGGTTGAGGAGGGAACAATATGCCAGTGGTGTTGGTGAGTCAGAGGAAAAGCATTGTAGGTGCGAAAGCAAACAACATCAGATCAAGAGTCAGTAGATTTTGAGGCCTTGATCAAAATTCTTCATGCCGAGGTATCCAAACATTTACTATAATGTTACTCCAAGTACCTCAATTGACTTGTTCTCAATTTTTCTCCAACTCCAGATCAACTACATTTAGGTGCAATATTCACATTAGGAAGAATGTGCCCAAAATTAAGAAAAGTAATCATAACACATGAACTGATTTAAAACTTTTCAAATGGGGTGGATTGCACACCTTTTTTCTAAGAATTCTGACACACCCATTCCGTATACTCGAATGCCATTCAGAATAGTAACTACTGAATTAAATGGATAAGCATAAAGACATTTAATTCAACTACAGAGTAACATGTCAAGACCCCACAACAAATACGGCATCATTCTCAAAGAAGAAAATAACCACCTTCACCATTTCCTGTTTGATTGTGATGGTTACCTTTATAATTTTAAGCTTGTGCCTGGGGCTGGATCTGTAAAAAACTGCTATCTGTGAAAATACAATCAAATCAAAAACATTTTGAAATTAGACATGAACTCTAGCACATCCAATATCCAAAGCAAAGCAAAGCTGAAGGTTAATTTCCAAAATACAAATGCAATAGATTGCTTTCATTTATCCGTGCTACAACAAAATGCGCATACAAACTATTTTCCGTGCAAGCATAAATCAATAGTAGGCTAGAATTTTGCACTCACTGAACAGCACACACTGGCACTCCACTCAATAGCAATATATATTTTTTGTACATGCAGGGATAGATTATTTAATTTCTCATTTGTTATTACTCTTTAGTCATAAACATTGAATGCGTACCAGTTTAGAATTGTGCTGAGATGCTCTTTGAAGATAACTGTATTCATCAGCCATTCCCAGTTGCCTGACAAAGTGTTAATAGGTTTGCCTTCTTGGATAGCAATCATTTCACCATGGAATGGCCTAACCAAGCTGCCTTTAATACTTCAGAGAAGCTGTTGGGTATGTGCAACAATTCTTCAGCTTTAATGGAAACGTGTCTCAGTAGCCGAACACAAATTCAGTAAAACACCCGGTTCCATTTATAATGTAGTTTAGTTACATTTGGTGCCAGGATTCAAGATGTCACGAACCGAATTCAGAACATCCTCGAGAGAGAAGGTTAACAGCCGGCAGTAGTTGTGCACGTAGGCACAAACGACATCGGGAAGCAGATGAAGGAGTTTCTGCAACGCGAGTTCAGAGAGTTAGGAAGAAGACTGAAAAGCAGGACTTCTAGGGTGGTTATCGTTGGATTGCTTCCAGTACCTCGTGCTAGTGAGGACAGAAACAGCGAGATATGGGATCGGAATGTGTGGCTGAGGGGTTGGTGCAGGGTGCAAGGATTTAGATTTATAGACCACTGGGATCTCTTCTGAGGTAGGGGTGACATGTACAGAAGGGACGGGTTATCCATTAACTGGAGGGGGACTGATGTTCTGGCAGGCAGGTTTGCAATGGCTAAACTAAATAGTGGGGGGGAGGGATTGACAAACTGGGAGCATAAAGATGCAGTTGAAGGGGAAGTGAGTACAGGAAAAATTATAAAAGATTCCCGAATTAATGGGATGGAAAGTTCAAGGATATACCTCCTATCGAAAAGACAGATAGGTGGGCAGAGGCGGTGTGGTAACTCTGTTGGTGAGGAATTAAATTCAGTCCCTTGCAAGGGATGAAATTTAAACAGGAGACGTGGAGTAAGTATGGATAGAGCTAAGGAATTGTAATGGTAATAAGACCCTAATGGGACTTACAGTGGCTTGAAAAAGTTTTCATATCCCTTGAACTTTTCCACATTTTGTCACGTTACAACCACAAACGTAAATCTATTTTATTGGGATTTTATGTGATAGACCAACACAAAGTGGTGCATAATTATGAAGTGGAAGGAAAATGATACATGGTGTCTATATTTTATTACAAATAAAAAACTGAAAAGTGTGGCGTGCAAGAGTATTCTGCCCCCCTGAGTCAATACTTTGTGGAACCACCTTTCGCTGCAATTACAGCTGCAAGTCTTTTGGGGTATGTCTCTACCAGCTTTGCACATCTAGAGACTGAAATGTTTGCCCATTCTTCTTTGCAAAATAGCTCAAGCTCAGTCAGATTGGATGGAGAGCGTCTGTGAACAGCAATTTTGGAGTCTTGCCAGAGATTCTCAATTGGATTTAGGTCTGGACTTTGACTGGGCCATTCTAACACATGAATATGCTTTGATCTAAACCATTCCATTGTAGCTCTGGCTGTATGTTTAGGGTCGTTGTCCTGCTGGAAGGTGAACCTCCGCCCCCGTCTCAAGTCTTTTGCAGACTCTTAACAGGTTTTCTTCCGCGATTGCCCTGTATTTGGCTCCATCCATCTTCCCATCAACTCTGACCAGCTTCCCTGTCCCTGCTGAAGAAAAGCATCCCCACAGCATGATGCTGCCACCACCATGTTTCACAGTGGGGATGGTGTGTTCAGGGTGATGTGCAGTGTTAGTTTTCCGCCACACATAGCGTTTTGCAGTTAGGCCAAAAACTTCAATTTTGGTCTCATCAGACCAGAGCACCTTCCACCACATGTTTGCTGTGTCCCCCACATGGCTTGTGGCAAACTGCAAACGGGACTTCTTATGGCTTTGTTTCAACAATGGCTTTCTTCTTGCCACTCTTCCATAAAGACCCGATTTGTGGAGTGCACGACTAATAGTTGCCCTGTGGACAGATTCTCCCACCTGAGCTGTGGATCTCTGCAGCTCCTCCAGAGTTACCATGGGCCTCTTGGCTGCTTCTCTGATCAATGCTCTCCTTGCCCGGCCTGTCAGTTTAGGTGGACGGCCATGTCTTGGTAGGTTTGTAGTTGTGCCATACTCTTTCCATTTTCGGATGATGGATTGAACAGTGCTCCGTGAGATGTTCAAAGCTCGGTATACTTTTTTATAACCTAACCCTGCTTTAAACTTTTCCACAACTTTATCCCTGACCTGTCTGGTGTGTTCCTTGGGCTTCATGATGCTGTTTGTTCACTAATGTTCTCTAACAAACCTCTGAGGCCTTCACAGAACAGCTGTATTTATACTGAGAATAGATTACACACAAGTGGACTCTATTTACTAATTAAGTGATTTCTGAAGGCAATTGGTTGCACTGAATTTTATTTAGGGGTATCAGAGTAAAGGGAGCTGAATACTTTTGCACGCCACACTTTTCATTTTTTTTATTTGTAAAAAAAATTTGAAAACCATGTATCATTTTTCTTCCACTTCACAATTATGCGCCACTTTATGTTGGTCTATCACATAAAATCCAAATAAAAATACATTTACGTTTGTGGTTGTAACGTGACAAAATGTGGAAAAGTTCAAGGGGTATGAAAACTTTTGCAAGCCACTGTATCTACAGGCCCCCAAACAGTAGCCTGGATATAGGGTGCAAGTTGAATCAGGAATTAAAATTGGCATGCAGTAAAGGTAATGCTATGGTTGTTATGGGAGATTTCAACGTGCAGGTAAACTGGGAAAATGAAGTTGGGACTGGACCCCAAGAAAGGGAGTTTGTGGAGTGCCTCCGTGATGGATTCTTAGAGCAGCTTGTATTGAAGCCTACCAGGGAGAAGGCAATTCTGGATTTAGTGTTATGTAATGAACCAGGTTTGATAAAGGAACTTGACGTTAAGGAGCCATTAGGAGGTAGTGATCATAATATGATCAAGTTTAATTTACAATTGTAGAGGGAGAAGGGTAAATCGGAGGTGTCAGTGTTACAGTTGAATAAAGGGGGCTATGGAGCCGTGAGGGAAGAGCTGGCCAAAAGTTGACTGGAAAAATACCCTAGCAGAGATGACAGTGGAACAAAAAGGCAGGTATTTCTGGGGATAATACAGAAGGTACAGGATCAGTTCATTCCAAAGAGGAAGAAAGATTTGAAGGGGAGTAAGGGGCGACTGTGGCTGACAAGGGACGTCAGGGACAGTATAAAATAAAAAGAGATACAACATAGCAAAGATGAGCGGGAAGCCAGAGGATTGGCTTAAAGAGCAACAGAAGATAACTAAAAAGGCAATACGGAGAGAAAAGATGAGGTACGAAGGTAAGCTAGCCAAGAATATAAAGGAGGATAGTAAAAGCTTCTTTAGGTATGTGAAGAAGAAAAAAATTGTTAAGCCCAAAGTTGGACCCTTGAAGACTGAAATAGGTGATTTTTTATGGGGAACAAGGAAATGTCAGATGAGTTGAACAGGTATTTTGGATCAGGCTTCACTAAGGAGGATACAAACAATCTTCCTGATGTACTGGTGGCCAGAGAATCTGGGGTGACGGCGGAACTGAGAGAAATCCATATTGGGCAGGAAATGGTGTTGGGTAGACTGATGCGACTGAAGGCTGATAAATCCCCAGGGCCTGATGGTCTGCATCCCAGGGTACTTAAGGAAGTGGCCCTAAAAATTGTGGATGCATTGGTGATAATTTTTGAATGTTCTATAGATTCAGGATCAGTTCCTGTAGATTGGAGGGTAGGTAATGTTATCCCACTTTTTAAGAAAGGCGGGAGAGAAAAAACAGGGAATTATAGACCAGTTAACCTGACATCAGTGGTAGGGAAGATGCTGGAGTCAATCACAAAAGATGAAATAGAGGCACATTTGGATAGCAGTAACAGGATCGGTCCGAGTCAGCATGGATTTATGAAGGGGAAATCATGCTTGACTAATCTTCTGAAATTTTTTGAGGATGTTACTAGGGAAATGGACAAGGGAGAGCTAGTGGATGTGGTGTACCTGGATTTTCAGAAAGCATTTGATAAGGTCCTACATAGGAGATTGGTGGGCAAAATTAGGACATATGGTATTGGCGGTAGAATTCTGACATGAATAGAAAATTGGTTGGCAGACAGGAAACAAAGAGTAGGGATTAACGGGTCCCTTTCAGAATGGCAGGCAGTGACTAGTGGAGTACCACAAGGCTCGGTGCTGGGACCGCAGCTATTTACAATATAAATCAATGATTTAGAAGAATGGATTCAAAGTAACATTAGCAAATTTGCAGATGACACAAAGCTGGGTGGCAGTGTGAACTGTGAGGAGATGCTTTGAGAATGCAGGGTGACTTGCACAGGTTGGGGGAGTGGGCAGAAGCATGGCAGATGCAATTTAATGTGGGATAAATGTGAGGTTATCCACTTTGAATAGCAAAAACAGAAAGGCAGATTACGATCTAAATTATGTCAAGTTGGGAAAAGGAGAAGTACAACGGGACCTGGGGGGTCCTTGTTCATCAGTCGATGAAAGTAAGCATGCTTGCAATGAAAGTACAGCAGGCAGTGAAGAAAGCGAATGGCATGTTGGACTTCAAAACAAGAGGAGTTGAGTGTAGGAGCAAAGAGGTCCTTCTGCAGTTGTATAGGCCCCTAGTGAGACCGTACCTGGAGTATTGTGTGCAGTATTCATCCCCTAATTTGAGGAAGGACATTCTTACTATTGAGGGAGTGCAGAGTGGGTGTACAAGGTTAATTCCCGGGATGGCGGGACTGTCATATGCTGAGAGAATGGAGCAGCTGGGCTTCTATACTCTGGAGTTTAGAAGGATGAGAGGGAATCTTATTGAAACATAAGATAATTAAGGGTTTGGACACGCCAGAGGCAGGAAACATGTTCCCGATGTTGGGGGAGTCCAGAACCAGGGGCCTCAGTTTAAGAATAAGGGGTAAGCCATTTAGAACAGAGATGAGGAAACATTTTTTTACACAGAGAGCTGTGAGTCTACGGAATTCTCTGCCTCAGAGGGTGGTGGAGGACAGTTCTCTGGATACTCTTAAGAGAGAGCTAGATAGGGCTCTTAAAGACAGCTGAGCCAGGGGTTATGGGGAGAAGGTAGGAACGGGGTACTGATTGGGGATGATCAGCCATGATCACATTGAATGGCAATGCTGGCTCGAAGAACCAAATGGCCTACTCCTGCACCTATTGTCTACATGAAACTCTTTCTACATTACACAAGGAAACCTATTTGTACTTGAACACAGCAAAGTATTCCACAGATAATTAAATGCCTGATCAGAGCTGTGCTACGTGGCTACTAACAAAGGCTACAAGTGTAAAGACTATACTTTGGATCATTACAAATTTTCATTTTAATATCTAAAAATACCTCATTGTATCAGTGTCTTTGAAGTATTATATGTCTGAAGTACAACAGCATTTAATTAATCAAGGTTTTTTTTTGGATTACTTGATAAAGTTCAAATATCTCTTGGACTGCAGATCTCAAATTGTGCTTTGTTGCATTTAAAATGCTGCACCACAAATAGAAAAGTACCATATTACAGGACCCAACATCCTCCATTCTGATCGTTGCACCCCTCATTTATCACTGTTGTACAATACAAAGGACTGTTAATGGATGTTTATTCTATTAACAATTATCCTGGATAAATAGGTTATATAATTTATTTAGTTACTGATTTAGTGAAGTAACATTAATCCCACAAAACAAATGCAAATTTATTGAGTGTACGTAAAAGAAAATACTACAATGCTAGAAATGTGAAACAAAGCCAGAAGATACTGGAAGTACTCTACAGGTTAGATAGTATATCTGAATGTGGACTATTGATTTGAATTGTTAACTCCTCATTCTTCAGAGACATTGACAGACCTACTGAACATTTTCACCATTTATTACTTTTGAAGCGTGAAAGCTTATTCAAATACTGCAAACAACCTAAACACAACAGATTGAAAACTAATAGTTTCAGCCTGTGGATGGGCCCTATTCATGTCACGGCCCTATTTCAACCAATCTTTCCACCACCACACACAAGAAGCACAAGACAGACATCATTGTATGCAGTAGCGGCAGATTTTTATATCGTTCAAGAGATTACTCCCTCTAGCCACTAAGGAGACTACATGGTTAAGGAGAATGTCGTAATACGCATGTGAGCTCTCCGTGAGACCTTCAGAGCTTCTTCGCAGATAAATCTTCATAACAGTCTTTTGATGAATAGTTTCTTTATTGTTGATGAAAAGCAATAAGGTACGCATCCGACCGTATACTCCGACTCATACACTTTAATCTTTGTCAAACTCCAGCATATCGCTTTAAACATTAGAAAACTCCTTGTGTCTCCGTTACACTTCACATGATCAAAGGGTATGCCTTCCTCATGTAAGTCCGAAATAAACAAAAAACTAAACTTCTGCGCAAGAAACGTAGCTCCAAACACGCCCTAGAGTACGTAATAAATCCCACCCACATAATAACGGGCAGTCTAAAAGTTAAAGGCAAATGCCATAATTAATGACACGCAAAACAAGCCAAATGGCCACTACATGCAGCTCTGGCTGAACAACTTCTAATCTTGTGTGTGGATTCGATAAGAAGAAGAAGCCCGTGGATGGATGCTGCACAAGTATGTAAATATTCCAAAGCTGTGGACATTACGAATCTGAAACATCTACCACGCCGTACCACCACTGTAATGCAGTGCATCGATTCTTTGGCGAATCTCATTCTAATATTCATCCATACTTTGCAACATACCTTTGGCGCAATCTGTGAAAGCTGTTGAATATCCAATGAATCTAGTTCTTCTCCTGACAGTGTTTGGGATCCCTTGGAATATAAGCCCAAGCGGGTTGCTACATACAAGTAAAGCATATTTTAGAATAATATTATATTCTATCATAGTCCATGCACAAGTAAAAGGACATTTGTATATACCCAAATAATTTTGTATTTCATCACAGTATTAAATAAAGGCATCAATATTTTTATTTTCATTCTATGTCAACACATTACTTAACGTTTTGATGTCTATAATTTTCTAAATTATGCTCTTCTGCTACTCAGAAACATTTAAAATACATTTTGGACATGTATGGACCAACAATGCATGCATGATCAGTCATAAAATGATCAGTCAGTACTTTAAAATTATTGTTTAAATGTTAAATTAACATTGCCTGCCTCATTAATTGGTTCCTTAAAATAATTTTCAGTTATATTCATCCAATGCAAGTTTCTCCAGTCCCAAGTCCCTAAACATACCTACTGCCTGTCTGACATCAAACATTTCCTTAGCCCAATCACCATCTGCCGACTTGCACAATTTTCCTAAACACTCTTCATTTTGATCATGCCTTCAGCTTCCTCTCCCAGTTTCTTTACCCTTTCAAGTAAAGAGATGCTTTAGACGTTAGAGATACAGCGTGGATACAAGCCCTTCGGACCACTGAGTCTGCGACAACCAACGATCACCCCGGGTCTGGGTTAATGAATTGTGAGGCAGCAGATCGACCAGCTGCACCATTGTACAATCAGACCAATGAGTAATACAAGATTGAAACAAAGAAAAATAAAGACATTGTGACTTGAGAAAAAAACTCCAAATAGTTGAATTAGTACCAAGAATTTAATATAGCGACATTATGCTAGGAAGGTTCCTAATGCATACCGCTGAATACATGTGAGTACCTAAGATACTTCTCAAAGTATCAACATGTGTTGGGTGAACTGGAACGGTGGATATAAGAGCTTGCCTGAAAGCTGTCATGCAAACATTTTGCTTTAGAGATTTCATGATTGCAATGGATGGAGCTGAAACATTTTTCACTTGTTTTGGTCTTAATTTTAAAATTTTAAAATTTTGGTTCTTTGCATGCGTTTCTTTGATTAAAACTAATATTTAGCAATACTGGTGTAAATGTAGTAATTCAAAATCTTTTGTGAAGAGTTTTTCAACTTTCAGTGGTTATAATGCACAGTAGAAAATGAATTTCAGTTAAAAAGTAGATGTAGGAACTTTTGGGATCGACTTTCATACAATACTCATTCTATGACAATAAAATAAAACTGATACTTTTGCAGCTCAACAATGTTATTGTACCAGACTGGCAGGTTTTCTGCATTTTTGGATATCACTCCTATTAACATACAAGCACACCTTTCATCCACTTTTTTCCCCAAGATGTTACACGGTATTATTTTAAAGTGTCCAATGAACCAGATGGATTTCAAAGTATTGCTGAAAATAGGGACCTACACAACAGCCCCCGCACCATCCATACCCGGCCATAAATTTAAAGAAAAAGCACGAAACAAGGCCTTGGCGAGTCGATTGGGAATAGCAGAACAACTCGAAGAGATATAACCATCATTTCTATGATGGTCTCTGCATCCAATACTATTTTAAAGTATGCAGAAGGGTGCAGAGAATGGTGGAATCAGCCTGGTATATCATGGGCACAGCCCTCCCACTACCAAAAGTATCAATAGACAATAGGTGCAGGAGTAGGCCATTTGGCCCTTCGAGCCAGCACCACCATTCAATGTGATCATGGCTGATCAGTACCCCGTTCCTGCCTTCTCCCCATATCCCCTGACTCTGGATGCTTTCAAGAGAGAGCTAGATAGGGCTCTTAAAAATAGCAGAGAATCTGCCTCCACTGCCCTCTGAGGCAAAGAATTCCATACTCGCCACTCTCTGTGAGAAAAAGTGTTTCCTCATCTCCGTTCTAAATGGCTTTCTCCTTATTCTTAAACTGTAGCCCCTGGTTCAGGACTCCCCAACATCAGGAACATGTTTCCTGCCTCTAGCGTGTCCAAGCCCTTAATAATCTTATATATTTCAATGACATCGCCTCTCATCCTTCTAAACTCCAGAGTGTACAAGCCCAGATGCTCCATTCTCTCAGCATTTGACAGTCCCACCATCCCAGGAATTAACCTTGCAAACCTATGCTACAATAGCAAGAATGACCTTCCTCAAATTAGGGGACTAAAACTGCACACAATACTCCAGGTGTGGACTCACTAGGGCTCTGTACAACTGCAGGTGGACTATATTTGCTCTTATATTCGATCTCTTTAATTTTCTATAAGTATCTATGCCTATAAGTATCTACAAGGTACTGCTTCAAGAAGGCTGTATCTATAGTCAACCATCTGGGTCATGTGCTCTTCTTGCTGCTACCATCAGGCAGGGGTACAGTAGTCTGAAGTCCCACACTACTAGGTTCAGAAACAAGTATTTTCCTACAACTACCAGGTTCTTGAACCAACTTGCACGAGCGTAATCCCATCTCAGTAGCAGAGCATGACGGACCACTCTACCATAGACCTGTTTTCTAATTGTG
The DNA here is from genome assembly GCA_035221665.1 of Okamejei kenojei. Taxonomy (NCBI): domain Eukaryota; kingdom Metazoa; phylum Chordata; class Chondrichthyes; order Rajiformes; family Rajidae; genus Okamejei; species Okamejei kenojei. Next base: position 73,550,312 of record CM069132.1, read on the forward strand.
TGTTTTGCACTAATGTCTTGTTTTTTGTGCAGTTTATTATTTTTTAGTCATGTACAATGCATGTGTATTTTTGGTGTGTTGTTTGAGTGTTGTTCATAGTCACGTGTACCGAGGCACAGTAAAAGGCTTTGTTGCGTGCTCACCAGTCCATGTGCATGTGAAGCTGTAGTGTGTAAGTTTGTCATTGTACCTCTAACTCACCATAATTGTACATAAAACAAACTTGACTTGTCTTAAGTATTTTTGAGATGCAAGGGACTGATAAAAATCCAAAAAACACAGAATATAAACAGCTGTAGTTTTCATGGACCAGTTCTCTCAAACAGAAAAATTAAATCATTGCATTAAAGGGGCATCTTTTCAAATGCAAGTACCAGTTGTCATTTTTAACACTAATATATAGAGCCAATATTTACCTATGGCAACTGCCGTCTCTTGTGAATCTCCAGTGACCATTTTGATTACAACCCCTGCATTAATTAGTGTAGCGACAGCTTCCTTTACGCCAGACTTTGGTGGATCAATCATTCCCACCAGCCCTAGGAATGTGAGTTGTCCAAGTTCAGGTCCAGAGGCTAACGCGAGTACTGGATGTGAAAAATGTCAAATATCATTTGAGGTTTAGCACATTTCTATATTTACCCGAAATCAGCAATACAAATATTGTCACGATTTGTCCACTTCCCATGGATAACATATTCTCACAAAAGCAATTGAAATGCACGCTCCTTAACATCATTTGTACACACCTATCTCTACAAAATATTCTGAACATTATAGAAAGTTAAAAGGTTAAATAATATGCACGGATTAAAATTTTAAAACATTACATAATGAATTTGGGGCACGTGATGCGAGTTTGTGTCTTTATCAAAAATGTTACCAAAAGATTTTTTTTTTTAAATAATCTCTTCCGCATTGCCTTTAGGTGCTGTCCCACATGGGCGGACTAATTGGCGCGTTTAGAAGAGTTTAGGAGAGTTTGAAAAAATGACATGTTGAAGACCTCCTTCGACTATGTTGTAGCTTCGTCTAGCTACGACTAACTTCGGGAAAATTGGACACCGAATAGTGGAGAGTGAAGACGACCTCCTTCGACTATGATGAAGACTATTTACGACTACCTTTGACTACCCACGATCACCTACGACTAACATGCCGACATACTCCGGCTGACTATGACTAAACATACGAGTAAAAAAAAGTATCGATTTTTTCCATGGCAACCTTTTTTTACTCGCGGGCATTTTTCAACATGTTGAAAAATACGCCGCGACCTAGCTGAGGTCTTGAGTACGCGGGGACCATTCTGGAGCATGAAGGAGAGTTACAAAGACCTCCTACGACCTTGTGACGACCATGTTGCGAGTACGAGTCGAGGGCAAACTCGCCAGAACACGCGGATTAGATCGCCCAAGTGGGACAGCCCCTTTACTTTCCCATCTTCTCAATTACCTGCTTACTACACTTCAGTTTTATGGGGATCAGAACATGTCTTTTGCTTTGACCAAATGCATGAGCAGGGTTAGGGATCGGCAGAATCAACATCCAATAACCACGCAGATACAACTCCAGTAAGAAAATTCTCACTGATTTTACCATAATTAAATGCTAATGCCAAAACAATCATTCATGCTGTTTTAAATGGTAGGGCGAAAACAAGCTAATGCAGCGCAGATTAAGAATCAATTTGAAACACTGCCCAAACTATTTTAAGTACCGTAGTTACTTGGGATATGAGCAATAAAAAACTAGTATCCAATTAACAACAACAGCAGACATGATCAGGCAGAAACTGACAAGAAATCTCAAATTGACCAATATTGATCGTGAAGGCAATAAAGGTATTTACATGATATAATTCTGATTAAAACAAAACAAAAATGTGTTTGTAAAGAGTGCAATAATACTGCAAATGGGAACTACTGATCTACTTTTCATTATATTCCAACCCTGTGATAGTACCTCTTCTGTGCCCAACAGTGACTTGACTAGAGAACAGTGACTGGTCACTGGAGTATGGTTAAATGCCGGCTTGGTCTAGAAGTTATAGCTGATGATAATATACAAATCCATCTTCAGAAAACAATTCTCCTGCCATTCACTATTATTTTGCTCGTGATTAACATAGTATCCTTATATTATTTCAGGGAATTGTTTTTTTTTTTACTGGCCACTTCTCATGATGTCATGTCAAGACTATCCCACTCAATTCACTCTCATTTTATCTCTAATTATTTGATCAATGTTTGAAGAAGTGAAGGCAGCTAGAGCAGGGTGGCCAAGGCAAAACTCAACATTGATAAGCAGATTAAAGACGTGTTACTTACTAACACGATCAACAAACTTTCCTTCTCTTTACTGACAATTGAGAATTGCATAATCTAATCTGGCCATTTAGCCAGATTGGATTTGTCAGGACATACCTGATCATTTTCCCACAATGTTCAATAGATGCTGTTGAAACCACATTGGAAGAGCTTGGCTAGAGGTGTAGTTGGTTCTATAGCACAAGTCTTGCAAACTGCACTGAAATGAATCAACTTAGCTGAACACTGGCCTCCGTGATGGTGGAGATCTCAGAAGGTAGCCATATGTTATCATGTATTTATCAATAGCGGCTAGACCGAGTTGCTGATATTTCAGTATTCTCATGTTGAGCCCTACCATCGTCCAGGATGGGAATGTTCTTGAAAGATTCACTTCCTGTTAGATGTTGAATTAGCCACCATTGTTAACAACTGGATCTGGTGATGGCTTTGGAAGCAACTGCGGCTCATTCAATAATGATTGCCCACAAATAAACTGAAAACTCAAAGGTGACATTGGCAGACACATGACTGGTGACTGGCAAGGTTTCAAATGATGCCCCCCTCCCCCAAGCCAGTGCCGAGGTGAAGAAGAGACATAATATAATGGCAAAAGGGCAGGAAGTTAAACCACTTTGATTACACGATAAGAAAGAACAAAATTAAGTGGAGAAAAGTAAAACATTGAAGGGAAAGTAGATAAAGGGGTATCATCTCAGTTACATGTAAACGTTCAGTTTGAGTTAAGATTAAGAAATAGAGGCAATAAAGTTAATGATCCTAATGTTAATGACAAGGTTCATGAGCTGTTGAGGAACAAGGGAGTGACAGCTCAGAAGAGATTCAAGAATATGTTGAGTATTGTTAAAAAACTGCGCTTCATCCATACTTTTTAAAACAAAGGTTTTGGGCGAATAATTGAATTTGATAAAGGACAGCGAGGACCGATAAATATTATAGCTATACCTTTTATCACAAACATGATAAGGCTAAATTAAGTTAAAAAATAAGAAGATATTAAATTGGTTCCTGGGCTAGCTTACAGCTTATATTTAGTCTCAAATTAGGCTTTTCTCCAGTAGAATAATACAGAAAGACAAGTCAGGTTACTGTGTATTGCATTAATGAATGACTTTAAAATGCATCTAGTATTTGGTGAAAAAGGAAGCCAGATTAATCTCAGTAAGGGGTATTGGGACAAATGTCCAATGTTTATGAGTGAGGTGGTGACGAGAGAGGAAGTTAGATTGATCCCAGTAAGGGGCAATGACAAATGGCTGAAGCCTTTGATGTGACAAGACCACGCAGGCGCATCCTGTAGTGATCTTTATTCTCTGCACCTCTGACCATGACTAATGTCTGTGGAATGTGTTAAGGTGACAAAAAAACACTATATAAGACGAGGGTACACAAAAAGCTGGAGAAACTCAGCGGGTGCAGCAGCATCTAAGGAGTGAAGGAGATAGGCGACGTTTCGGATCAAGACCCTTCTTCAGACTCAGACTATATAAGACGATGTATTTCTGTTGTTCAGAGAAGTGGACTGAGGACAGCCAAGTGAAAGTATTGCTCACTTGACCAGAGTTCTTGCTCACTTCCATCGGCCGATAATAAGTAAAGTTTTGAACTGGTCTACCAAACAGTTTGTGTGTTGTCTGGTTATTAAGTAGTGAACCCGTTTAGTTGTTATCTAAGTAACATTTTTTTCATTGGCGTAGTCATGCAAGCCTCGCTGGGACCCCATCAACAGCTGACTGTGCAAGAGGTTGCAGAGGTTGTCGGGATTGGAAGGGAGATAACTGAGCTCTATCGGCCCCCTTGTTTGACCGACTCCCTAGAAACTCCTGGGAACCTCTGAGATCCTTCGTCAGATGTTGAATTGGTTCCCTGCGAGGTTCTTCGAAACAGACAAAGGTAAGACCAATTGGGCTTTGTGTATGTATTTTTTAAGAAGGGCTTGTGTTTATTTTTTAAGGAGGAATTGTGTATGTGTTTTTAAGAAGGGTTTGTGTATATTTTTATGGAGGGATTGAGCGGTTTCTCTCTCTTCTATCTCTTTTTTTTGTTTTCCTTCTCTCTCTCTCTCTCTCTCTCTCTCTCTTTCTGTCTATCTCTCTTTGTTTTCTCTTTCTCTCTCTCTCTCTCTCTCTCTCTCTCTCTCTTTCTCTCTACAAAGGGCTCGTCGGCCTTGTTGAAACATCCGTAGTTTGTCGGGTTGAGATACAGGGGACGAGGTGTGCCTGGCTTACTGAGACATCCGAAGTTGTCGGGTTGAGAAATAAGTGGCGTTTTTAAAAGAGTTAAGTAGTCTGCCAAGTTGAGAAACTGGGGTCTCGATTAGCAGGTCTGCCTGGTTGAAATACTTGGGGCGTTGTTTTTTTTAAAAAGAGGGGAATTGAGGTCTGCTTTTTTCTCTTTCTCTTTCTGTCTCTTTTTCTCTTTCTCTCTTTCTCTCTATCTATCTATGGGTAATGCTCTGGATAACAGTCCAACATATGTGTTATTTGAATCCTAAGTATAATAAGGAATTTAGAATGTTAAGTTACAAGTTGACCAAACGGTTAGGGGATGAAGCCTGGTCGGTTGGGGGCACCTGGAATGTAGAGACAATTATATGGGAAAGGAAGGTAGGAAAGAAATGGAAGAAAGAGATAGAATTAAGAAACAAGGATAGCACTATGAAAGGATGGAAAGTATTATAACTAGAATGGCAGTGGGCAGAGGAACAAGGATAAAGAATTAACAGGCAGGAGATGAGAAACAGGTGATGGTTAGTAAAAATAAACCCTGTACTGGTAAATCCTCTGGAGGAGACTTCATGTCTGGCACGACAACCCTGTTTGGTAGTGAAAATGAGGAGTCTTGGGAGATGCCCACCTCCCTACATCCCACCAGTAGCGATGGCTTCCTTACCTGTAACAGCTCCGTCAGTAATATCCCTATACCTCGAAGTTCCGACCTTACAAAGCTCCCCAGAATTGGAAGCATGGGAATGCCTTTCTGTGCGTAATTTGCTTAAGGCACTGTTGCTACCAGAACAGCGGGCCATTATTAAATGTGCTGTACACACTGGTGCTGGGGTCCCTATAACCAAAGGCAGTGCATTTGCTGATAGAATAGCCAAACAAGCAGCCTATGCATCCAAATGTGTAGTGACAGCAGGTAAACAGATGCTAGCAAAATAAAACGGTCCTGTCAGATATGAGGGAGGTATGTACATTACAGAGGGACACCTCTAATATATAATAATAACAACTATGGAAACTCAGCGGGTGAACAGGATTTACAACTTTTTATTGATACAGGACAGGCTGCTGTGCCTACCCCCTGGAGGGTGGGAGGAAGCCACCTACAGGCCCTGGACAATTAACTAATTATGTATGGACAGCAATCAACCCATGTCTTGCCAGATCTGCATTCCCAGGTTAGAGGAGCTGTGCTAAAAACCAGTGAGCACAGGGACCAATTCATAAAGGGTACAAGATGACTATGTGCTGGGACAGGAAGAAATTGAGACTGTGTTGAAAGGAACAACCAAGTGCTATCAAAAACATAAACGGCCGTGAGGCGGTGCAGGCTCGAAGGGCTGAATGGCCTACTCCTGCACCTAATTTCTATGTTTCTATGTTTCTATCATCGTTGTTGGATACATTTGATTGACTGTGAACAGTTTGTGGAAACAAGAAAGGACAATGGGCTATTGACCCTCCTTTTATTCTGGGGTGGCCCACATGGACTGGACTTTCTTCAGAATGGCAAACTTGCGGACCCACATAACCATTTTTAAAGGATGGTACACACTTCCTTTTAAACAAGATTGGAGTCAAACATGACAAGCGCAGCAAAGATACCCTGACTACAGACAGTAAGAGATCTGCAAAGGGCTAGTTAAATCTACCTGGTTTTGCCACCACCAAGGCACTGGTGTATTTTTGGGAAACAGCATGTTTGTGACAGGGCATTGTTATGTTACATATGCAGTGTCACACAAGAGAAGCATGAACCAGTTACTCCAGCACATGGGGAGTTCCAAGCAAAGCCTAACGAAGGCTGAGCAATTTATTATGATCCTTTTCCTGTCCTGTGGTAGTATTATAGTGTCATGGGGACTAATTAGAATGGCCTTAGATTTTATCCTAGCATAAGAGGGACGTGCAATAATAGGTTGAGAATGTTGTACAATTAATTTGCCTGATGAGATGCTTATGGCCTTTCGTATGTACTCAGCAAGGACTGTAGTTATTATCAAGATTTTGATAAAAGGATGGAATGATAAGGCTAAATCAAGTTAAAAAATATAAGAAGATATTAAATTGGTTCCTGGGCTAGCTTGTATTTAGTCTCAAATTAGGCTTTTCTCCAGTAGAATAATACAGAAAGACAAGTCAGGTTACTGTGTATTGAGATAATGAATGACTTTAAAATGCATCTAGTATTTGGTGAGAAAGGAAGCCAGATTAATCTCAGTAAGGGGTATTGGGACAAATGTCCAATGTTTATGAGGGAGGAGGTGACGAGAGAGGAAGTTAGATTGATCCCAGTAAGGGGCAATGACAAATGGCTGAAGTCTTTGATGTGACGAGACCATGCAGGTGCATCCTGTAGTGATCTTTATCCTCTGTACCTCTGACCATGACTAATGTCTGTGGAATGTGTTAAGGTGACAAAAAAAAAACACTATATAAGACGATGTATTTCTGTTGTTCAGAGAAGTGGACTGAGGACAGCCAAGTGAAAGTATTGCTCACTTGACCAGAGTTCTTGCTCACTTCCATCGGCCAATAATAAGTAAAGTTTTGAACTGGTCTACCAAACAGTTTGTGTGTTGTCTGTTTATTAAGAAGCGAACCTGTTTAGTTGTTATTTAAGTAACGTTTTTTTCAAACAAATGAAAGTTATTGTATTTTAAAGTGTAAAACAGGTTGCAACCTGCATGTTTATATTCCGAATAGAGTTTTATACTTCAGGAAAAAACCCATGCATTACCTCGGAGTCCAGCAGTACCCATATACGTTTCTTCCTGTTGATATAACTCCTTCTGTTGTTGGGTGAGTGGCAGGGTTTGCGAATGGCTACTGTAGCTAGAGCAAAATCGAATTACTTGTTCGTGAGCTCCTTTCATAAAATAAATCTCTGCTTTATCCTTTGGTGAAAGAAACACGAATGAATAGCTATTATGACACTTGCAAATAATTGTCACAATTTGCTTTAAGCAATGTCACTTATTTCGATTACTTCCACAGCAGATCGTTTATATTTGATATCTGTGTGAGCTATAAAAACAGTCAAAGCAAATATTTATGCCAAATTTACTCCTGATTTTTGAAGAGGTGACCAAGAGGATTGATGGGGCCAGGGTGGTAACCACTGTCTACATGTCTTTTCACTAGGCTTTTGACAAGGTCCCACATTGAGGACTGGTTCAGAAGGTGAAATCACACAGGATCCAACGTGATCGAGGTTGATGGACAGAGTCGGAGGGTGGTGGTGCAAGAATTTTTCAGATTTATGGAGGCCTGTGATCAGGTGCGCGCTGCAAGGACCAGTACTGTGACCCGTTGTTTATCATATATTAAACTGGGGTATGACTTACTAAATGAATGGCAGGGTCCTGGAGAAAAGGGACCCGAAGGGATACAAGTACACCATTGCCTGAGAAGTGGCGACACAAATACATAATGCGTTGAAGAAGGTATATTGCTTGCCTGCCCTCATCGAATAGGGCACTGAGTACGGGTTGGGATGTCATGTTACAGCAATAGAGGACTGCATAAGACATTGTTAAGGTCTGTAATATTATATATAATTCTGATCACCATTCTATAGGAAAGCTGTGACTAAGCCAGAGGAGATGGAAAAATGTTTCACAGGGATGTTGCAGAAACTGGAGGGCTTGAGTTATAAGGAGAGAGTGAATAGGTTGGGACTGCTTTTCCTGGACTTTACAAGGCTGAGGTGACCTTAGAGATTCATAGAATGAAGAGAGGCAAAGATAAAGTGGATGGTTCAGCCACTTTTCAAGGAAGGGGGCTCTAAAACTGAGGGGAAATGTTTTAGGTTTCCACAGAGTTGTGGTTTCATGGTATGAGCTGCCAAAGGAAGTGATAGGTATGGGTACAATTACAATGTTCAAAAGACACTTGGACAGGTTCATGGATAGGAAATATTTTAAAAATAAATGGCCCAAATTCAGGAACTTGGGGTGAGCTCCGGAAGGCACATTGGTGGGTATAATGAAAACTGAATAATGATCCCTTTTGCTCAAACCATTGTCTTTATTTTAGATCAGCTCTAAAATTGTAATCAATTTCAAAGCCAGAGAATATGAAACACCAGAAATGAGAAGAGGAAAGTTTTGGCCACTAAGAACTGAAAGCCTATCCGTAGCAAAACCTACCGCCCAGGAAAATGATTCACTCTTAATCCAAATTTTTTGATTAACAATATAATTTTCAAGTAACACGAAGGACCATGTTATGAATGACATTCAGCTATATAAGCAGAGTAGATCAATACGACAGCAGTTGGAGATGACAAGGGTGAGAGCAGGTAGAAGACCACAGGGGAAATCCAGGAGGAAGACGAGGAGGAATGTTGGAGACAGGAGAAGGGAATGGCAGCTGGAGAAGAAAAGGTTGAGAGAGGGTAGATGGCCGGCAAGCAGAGTCCAGGAGGAGTTGGGGGGGGGGGGGGGGGGGGGGGGGGGGGGCAGGAGAGAAAGATTTTGGAGTTGGAAGAAGGGATATCAACCCTCTCGACTTCTCCACACTCCTTACCTACTCCAATCTCACACTCTATTAATGCGCGACCATCCACACACTCAGTATCAATCCCAATATTGTTGTCAAAGGAAAGTGCTGTTGTGGTCTGGCCGGCAAACCTCTACCGTGAGGAGGCCAGGCATCAACTCTTGAACATCTTCTCATACTTAATCTTGGACTATGATCCCTTTGAGGAGCATCAGGTCACCATCTCCCAAATTATCACTGATCTTGTTGCCTCCAGCAATCTCCCCTCCACAGCCTCCAACCTTATTGTTCCCGAATCCCATATCTATCTCCTTCCCAATTTCCAGAAGCAGACCCATTTCCTCTGTATGCTCATGCCATAAACTGATTTCCCACCCCCTCTTTTTTCAAGCTTTCTTCTCCCTACTCCATCCTGAAGAACGCTCCTGACGCAAAATGTTGTGCATTACTTTGCCCAACCCACTGGGTTATCCAGCACTTTGTTTTTTGCTAACAGAGTAGAATTCCACTGTTTCATTGACACACCCTGCTGAAATACTACACAAGCAAATAACCTGATTCACTACCCATCTCCATCCAGCTGGGAACAAAAAATAGACTTTAAATTATTTATCTGACGAATATGTATACCAACACCATAAAACCTGTCCTGCATGTCTAATCGCATAAATTCCTCTCTTTTAAATATGTTCTAAACTCAAAAGGTTTTACATAATATTCCATTGGGAATTTCCATTTTTTTCTCAGACTCCCATGACCCCGTCAACAAAGCCACCAAATTGTTTGGTGCAACATCAAGAACATGCATTAGAAACACAGCAAGTCCCCCATGGAAGGCAGAAAGAGTCGACCATCTCAAACTCCTGCCGCATTTGTGGAGGAGTCAGTGGTTTGCACATTGGCCTCATGAGGTACCTCAGAACTCACACAATTGAAGAGGAAGGAAGTTATCAAGGATATTAAAGGGCAACCTAAGAAGATAACAACAATGAGAGATTCATTTTGGAACATTATGGATATCATACAAATGCCAACCCAAGAAAAACTGTAGAAAGCAATTGCAAAGTATATGATTATAACAAGCGATATTGTTCATCTTTAGGATGAGATCATTACAATTTTAAAATGCAGCAGCAGCAATTTATTTTTGCACAAAGGAGAAAGGGAGATTGATGGCTCCACAAACTCTATGTACTAAACTTGTGCCGTTGATGCATGAAGTGAAAATGTTAAACAAATACTGTAGTAAGAACGTCTTTGTTCTTATAATTATAATCACATCAACCAAAACATAAGAAAGGATATAGAAAGATGGTCCACCTACCCAATGGATTTTAGTAGTAAGATAAATGTGGTGAAAATGAATATTTTGTCAAGGCTATTGTACTTGTTTCAATCTCTGCCAATAGAGGTACCATTAAAACAATTCACGGAATGGGATAAATTAATATCTAGATTTATTTGGGGAGGAAAGAAGGCCAGAATTTGATATACAACACTACAGTTGCCAAAGGACAAAGGTGGAATGGCACTTCCAAATTTTAGGATATATTTCTATGCAGCCCAATTAATTAATTGGTGTGAGGACAGCTATATAGCTAGGTGGAAAGAGATTGAGACATATATCCCTGACTTCGACATCCAAACACTTTTGGGAGAAAAAGCGCTTCCTGGACATATCAGGAGTATAATCGATCCAATAACGATATTTACTTTAGAAACCTGCTTCACTCTTACCAGACAACTTAAACTGAATAAACGACAAAAAGTTTTAAGATGGATAGCTTTGGATAATAAATTTAAACCAGGGATGTATGACTCAACATTTAAAGAGTGGATGAAGAAAGGAATGACTGCATTTTGTACTGTTATTGAAAATGGAGACCTAAGAGGTTTTCAAGATTTGAAGGATAGATTTGCACTTCGGAACCACGACTTGTTTAGATACCTCCAACTGAGAGATTATTACAATAAAAAAGGTAAAAAGGGAGGCACTAGAAGAAAAGAATCCAGTGATAGAAGTGATAGTTAGTGCGTATCATCAAAAAACATTAAGGATTATTTCTAAACTTTATCATAGTTTAATGGAATGTCAAGCTAAAACTACATTTTATGTAAAATTTAAGTGGGAAAAGGAATTGAACATTACAATCTCAGAAGAAGAATGGCATCATATGTGTGTAACACTACAGACATCCACTAATTCACAAAATTGGAGAGAATTTAATTGGAAACATTTGATTTGTTTCTTTATTACGTCTAACATAAAAAGCACGCAAATTCTAAGGCAGCAAACATGCTGGAGGCAATGTGGTCAAACAGACGCAAACCATGCACATATATTCTGGAGTTGCCCAAAAATAGAACTATTTTGGGACAGAGTGAATTCAGAATTAACGGAGGTATTAGGATATATAGTCTGCAAGAAGTGTTTCATTTTATACCTGGGTAATATAACTACAGTGGTGCTGAAGGAAGACCATTACTTGGTTAAAATCCTACTCACAGCTGGCAGAAAGGCCATTACAAGAAACTGGCTCGCAGCGGACACACCCAGACTTAGACAATGGTTGGACATAGTACAGGAAATATTTGACATGGAGAAAATGACATATTCTCCAAGAGTGAAAGACGAGGAGTTTAACAGAAAATGGGAAAAATGGATTAGGTATAGAAATAAAGACATCAACACTGTATAATTTTATAGACAATAATGTAAGTTATTGGAAAATGTTTTAATATGAAAATAGTTCTGTATTTATTAATCATTAATTGTAAACTGAACCCCCCGCTACACTGTTGTACGTTTCATTGTAATGTTGTATGTTTCGTTGTTATATTTGTGTTTTATTTGTGTATACATAAAAGCAATAAAAACTAAAGTGGAAAAAAAAAGAACGTCTCCGTTGTTCACTATGTTGATCTCTAAATCCAAGTATCATTTGTTATTCCAGAGTACATCTAACCTGCTGAGTTTTGTGTACACACTTGACAGCCATCCATTTCTGCTCAGATGTAAATGGATATTCAGCTCGCCTTATATAATCCTGCTGGAGACCTTCCAGTCCCATCTTGTGAGAAAGGGATGGAGGGAAAAGTAGACATCAATCACTTTCCAATAAATGCTTGAGACATTACACTACATGGATTAACATTTTTTAATTGAATAACTTATTTGTATTAACACAATGCAAAGATGTAGTTGTGTGTCATAACTTATTTGTATTAACACAATGCAAAGATGCAGTTGTGTGTCATTAGTCTAACTCACAACAGATCAATAAATTTGGCTCAAAAGCAAACTGTCGTCCTACACAACATATTCAGAATTTAGGTTTATTTGTCCTGTCGTGAATGATTTAATTGTAAAATACAGCAAAGAAAACAGCAATTCTATCCATGCTCGAGCTGCCTGTTTGGCAGAGCTGGCCATTTCCAGTAGTATAGTTATTTTTTTTGCTTCAGGTATTTATCCAATTTTTTTCTGAATAAAAACTTTGAATGATTCCGACACCCTTTCAATTGTCAGTACCCTGTGTAAAAGTATTTTTTTTACAAATTAGCTGTGTCTTTCGGCAAAGTCTTAAATCATGATATATACAACTAGTTTTTCCTAGCTGCTCTACCAAAATCCGAGGTTCAAACCAAGATCTTTGCTTGCAACTGCTATTGAGCAATCCCTGCAAAGTGCACACAGGTAGACAATAATTGAGTCAATTCTCCAAAACCAATGAATCCAGATACAAGTCACTCTGTTTAAAAACAAAACCTTTCCCCTCAAATCCCCTTTCAATCTCCTTCTTCTCATGCTAACGATGCCCTGTTGTTTTGATGTCCAAACAATAGGGAAAAGATTCTGACTTTCCAACTCATCTGCACCCCTTATCATTTTATATCTTTCTCTCTCAGTTCACCCCCTTAGCCTCCTTCACTCCAGAAAAATAACCCCAGCCGATCAATCTCTCCTTGGAACTAAAGTCCTCAAATCCAAGCAACATCCTGGCGAATCTCCTCTACTCTTTCCAGCATAAACACAACGCTGAATGTTATGTGCAACCATAAGTACACACAATCCTCCAAGTGCAATCTAAGCAGTATTATATAAAGTTGCAACATATGCACCAACTTTTGTATTCTATGCACTGGCCTATGAAGGCAAGCATGCCAGATGCCCTAGTCACCACTCTATGTTGCCGTGAGCCATGTTCCGGGAACTATGGACACACTCTAAGGTAGCTCAGATCATTAACAATCCTTTGTGTGCCCTACTATTTGTTAATGATATCTTACCCTGATTTGACTTCCTAAATTGCATCACCTTGCACATTAAATTCTATCTGCTATTTCTCCACCCAACCACCCTTGTTATGCACAACAATACATATCTATCCAAATTAAAATCCATAAAATTAAGACACTAATATCGCAGGATAATAGATTTAATAAAGTTATTCAATACCTGTTAGGTTTCGTATAATTACATTTGTGTATAATTTTCTTTAAAAAAAAATCAAGTTCTATGAAAACTTGGCAAATTACTTTTCGATGTTTTAAATTCAACTGCCTCTTCCTAACCCAAATGGCATAAACACCATCCTTCTATCACTGTAATTTACATAATCTGAAATTCATGCAGTAATGTTATGCTTCTCAGGTCTGGACATCAAAATAAATTGAACCCATTTCCCCACAAACAATTAATAGATAATACAATTTAACTTGAATTTTGGTAATTGAGACAAAAAGATTAGCCATTGAGTGAGGTTTATATCACATCTAATCGGACTGCAGTGATCCAGACATACCTTCATTGAAATAAAGTTAACCAAACATTATTCATTAACAAAATATGAACTTAGTCCACAAATATTGAAATGGATGATTTCTCAAATATTCACCTTCATTGCCAGTGCAATCAAAGCACCCTCAGTAGGTTGCCCCATTAATGCATCAATTCGAATAACAGCATCATTACATACACAGCCCACCTGGATAAGCATAAAAAGAGCAGATCAATTGTGTGCAAACATCTTCACAATAAAACAAATGGAATATTAATTTTAATAGTACAGTTCATTTGTTCAATTTAGTTCACAGATTTGTCAACAATTTCCGTACCTCCACAATTTTGCTTATAGATGATTTGGAGAAGCCATGAATTACCTCACCATCCATCACTACTTCTCCGTGTCTATTATAGCCTACACCAGTAACCTGCACAATACACAAAATGGAATGATTTTTTTTTTATTTTAAATGGATTAAAAGAAATTCAACCAAAATCATACAGAGATTTAAAACAAACACAAACGTCGACCATAATAAAATGCACAGAACAAAAAGGTCAGTGTGGAAAAGGAGGGGGAGTTAAAGTGCTTAGTAACCAGAAGATCAGGTAAATTTAGGCGGATTGAGCGGAGGTGTTCAGCGAAACGATCGCCGAGCCTGTGCATGGTCTCTCCAATATATAGGAGTCCACATCTGGAACAGCGGATACAGTTGGTGATGTTGGAGGAGGTACAAGTGAACCTCTGCCTCATCTGAAAAGACTGTCGGGGTCCTTGGACGGAGTTGAGGGGGGAGGTATAGGAACAAGGGTTGCATCTCCTGCGGTTGCAGGGGTAAGTACTTGTGGAGGCGGTGGTTTGGGTGGGAAGGGACGAGTTAACCAGGGAGTTGCGGTGGGAACGGTCTCTGCAGAATCCCATTGGAGGTAGTGAAAATGGCGGAGGATTATGTGCTGTATGCAATGGCAGATTGGGTGACTCTGCCCCTGTTAAGGAATAGAGGGACTGTCGCTGTTGAGACTGGGGAGAGGGGGAGCAAGAGCGGAGCTGCGGGATATCGAGGAAACCCTAGTGAGGGCCTCGTCTATGATGGAAGAGGAGAACCCCCATTCCCTAAAGAATGAGGACATCTCAGAAGTTCTGGTATGGAACACCTCATCTTGGGCACAGATGCTGCGTAGACGGAGGAATTGGGAGTCGGGGATAGAGTCTCCACAGAAAGCAGGGTGGGAAGAAGTGTCGTCTAGATAGCTGTGGGAGTCAGTGGGTTTATAATAAATGTCAGTCAATAGTCTATCTCCTTGGAGTGGCGGCGCTGTCTTGGCAGCTGCGGCTCGCCTGCAGTCCATCTGTTTTTTCTTTTTTTTGTTTTCTTGTCTTGTATGGCGTGTTAATTATGTTGTGTATATGTGTGGGAGGGGTGGGAGAAACGTTTTAGTCTCTTCCTTCGGTGGGACGCGACTTTTCTTGTCGTATCCCCCGTCTCCGTCTGCGCTGAAGCCTAATGGCGGAGCTGGCAGCCTCCAACTGCGACTGACCTCGAGGCTCCGGAGGCAGAGCCAGCCAGGACTTACCAGCGCGAGGCTGGCCGACTTCGAGACTGTGGATGTTAAATTTGTGTTTATTGTGTGTTTTGTTATTTACTATATGTATGACTGCAAGGCAACAAAATTTCGTTCAGACCGAAAGGTCTGAATGACAATAAAGTTTCCATGATGGGTCGTGACAGCAGGGAGATGTCGGAGATGGTCCAAGTAAATTTGAGTATAGCATGGAAATTATTAGTAAAGTTAATGAAGTCAGTGAGTTCTGCATAAGTGCAGGAAGTAGCACCGATGCAGTCATCAATATAGCGGAGATAGAATTTGGGGAACAGGGATTGTTCAACATACCCTACAAAGAGGCAGGCATAGCTGGGGCCCATATGGTGCCCGTGGCTATGCCTTGGATTTGGAGGAAGTGGGAAGAGTCGAAGGAGAAGTTGTTAAGAGTAAGAACCAGCTCTGCTAGGCGGAGGAGAGTGTAAGATCACCTCTGTCAGGATACTATTAGTTGACAATAGCTCAGCCTTAAATACTACAATACCAAGTAAGCTCATCTCTAAACCGTTTTGACCTTGGCCTTGGGGCCTCCATCCACAACAGGCTTCTGGACTTCTTGACCAGCAGACCTCAGTCAGTTAGAGCTGGGCATATATTTCCTCCACCCTGACTCTCAACACTGGTATTCCTCAGGATTCTGTGCTCATTCCACTGCTCTACTCCTTGTGGACACGTTATTGTAACGCCAAGTACAAAACCCACTTGATCTTTAAGTTTGCTGAAGATACCCGGATCAACAACTAGAGACAGAGTATAGGAAAGGGGTCGGGAACATTATGTCATGATGTCAGAACAACCAAGCCCCTAATGACAGCAAGATAAAAGAGTCAATTGTTCACCTAAGGAAGTGAGGTTAAACACAGCCCTGTCCTCATCATAAGATCTGTTGTACAGAAGGTCGCGTGCTTTAAGTTCCTTGACATCCATTTCATCAGCAACCTAACCATTCACACTGACGAGGTGATCAGGGAAGCCGACATCTGCTTTCACAAAAATATTTGGCATGCCCACGAGGATTTTAATCATACTTTTGCAGATGCTTTAGAGAAATTATTTTGACGGGCTGCATCTCAGCTTGGTATGGCAACTGCTCTACCCTTGATTTTGTGGAAACAAAGGATTTCGTGGAAACAAAGGATTTCTTTGCATCTAGGTTTATAGGACAATAAACTAATCCAAACTATAAATCTAAACCAAATTAGAATCTGCAAACTTAAAACATCTCATAACATGCTTGAGGAGAAAAAGATCCATTAGACAGTGCGAGATAAGGATAAGTGTAAATTAGCATTAATGTATGTACACAGTTTCAGCATCTTGAAGGATATGGTTTGAAATTACACTCCAAAAATTACCGCAATCACTTTCAATGATTAATGTTCATTCATGCTTTAAAGTTAAACCAACTGTCTCAAATGTTGCATCCAATTTATTTTAAACTGCAACCAAGAATGGTCATCTGCCAACATGAACAACAACATCAAGATCATGAGGGGCATGAATAAAGTGAACGCTCATTCTTTTTTACCCCAGAGAAGAGGATTTGAAAACTAGAGGACATAGGCTTAAGGGTACTTGGGATAGTTTTAAGTGGGACCTCAGGGACAACCCACCATTTAGAGAGTAATCCATATCTGCATATGTGCAGTTCTGGTCGCTTCATTACAGGAAAAATGTGCAGGATTTGGAAAAGGTGCAGAGGTAGTTTACCAGAATTATGCCTGCATTCGGGGGGGGGGGGGGGGGGGGGATAGCTGCTAGGAAAGGTTGGCCAGACTGGCATTGTTTTCTCTGGAACACTAGAGGTTGCAGGGAGACCCGATGGAAGTGTACAAAATTATGAGAGGCATTGATAGGGTAGACAGTCAGAATATTTATGGCAGGATTGAAAAATCAAATACTAGAGGGCATAGCTTTATGGCAGGAGAGGCAATATTTAGAGATGTGCAGAGCAAGGATTTAAAAAAAACACAAAGCGAGGCGAGCGTTTGAAATGCACTGTCGGGGGTGGGAGTTGAAGCAGACACATTAGTGGTATTTATAAGACTTTTGGATAGGCATATGGATATGAAGGGAATGGAGGGATATGGGTTATGTTCAGGTAGATAAGTGGTGGTCTTAGCATTACAAGTAATAGGAGTAGAATTAGACCCATCGAGTTTATGCTGCCATTCAATCATGGCTGATCTCTGCCTCCTAATCCCATTTTCCTGCCTTCTCCCCATGCCCCTTGACACCCCATAACACTTTCCACATACCTTGACTTCATCTTATCCCTCCTGGTCCAATCCCTCCCTACCTATGTCCAATTCACCTCACATGCACTTCGTCTCCTCAATGACGTTTTCCAGGCCTCCAATCCCTCATCTTTACTATAGCTGTCCAATCACTCTACACCTCCATCCCCCACCAAGTAGGGTCTTAAAGCCCTCCGTTTCGTCCACGAGCGCAGAACCAGCCAATTTCCATCCACTGTCCTCCGCCTTGCAGAGCTGGTCCTTACCCTCAATAACATCCCCTTCAACCTCCCACTTCCTCCAATTCCAAGGCATAGCTATGGGCACTCGCATGAGCTCTAGGTATGCCTGCCTCTTTGTAGGGTACGTCGAACAATTCCTGTTCCAGACGTACACTGGTCCTATCCCCGAACTCTACCTCCGCTACATTGACGACTGCATTAGTGCGACCTCCTGCACCCATGCAGAACTCTAATTATTTACACCCTGCACTCAAATTCACTTGGACCATCTTCAACATCTCCCTACAGTGTCTAGATCTCACCGTCTCCATCACAGGAAACAGATTATTGACCGACATCTACTACAAACCTACTGATTCCCACAGCTATCTTGACTACACTTCTTCCCACCCTGCATCCTGTAAAGACTCTATCCCCTACTCCCAATTCCTCTGTCTACACCGCATCTGCGCCCAGGATAAGGTGTTCCATACCAGGGCATCGGAGGTGTCTTCATTCTTTAGGAAATGGGGGTTTCCCTCTTCTTTCATAGATGAGGCTCTCACTAGGGTCTCGATATCCCGCAACTCCGCTCTTACTCTCCCCCCCCTCCCCCCCATTCATAACAAGGACAGAGTCCCCCTGGTCCTTACCTTCCACCCCATCAGCCGTCGCACACAGCATATAATCCTCCAACATTTTCATCATTTCGAACGGGATCCCACTACTGGCCACAACTTCCCATCTCCGCCCCTTTCTGCAGAGACCGTTCCCTCCGAAACTCCCTGGTCAACTCGTCCCTTCCCACCCAAACCACTCCCTCCCTAGGTACTTTCCCCTGCAACTGCAGGAGATGCAACACCTGTCCGTTTACTTCCCGCCTCGACTCCATCCAAGGACCCAAAGAGGTTTTCCAGGTGAGTCAGAGGTTCACTTGCACCTCCTCCAATCTCATCTACCGTATCCGCTGTTCCAGGTTTCAACTTCTCTACATCGGCGAGACCAAGCGCAGGCTTGGCGATCGTTTCACTTAACACCTCCGCTCAGTCCATCTTAACCTACCTGATCTCCTGGTGGCTCAGCACTTCAACTTCCCCTCCCATTCCCAATCTGACCTTTCTGTCCTGGGCCTCCTCCATTGTCAAGAGTGAAGCAAATTGGAAGAAAATTGGAGGAACAGCACCTCATATTTCGCCTGGGTAGTTCACACCCCAGTGGTATGAACATTGACTTCTCTGACTTCAAATAGCCCTTGCTTTCTCTCTCCATCCCCTTCCCAGTTCTCCCACTAGCCTTACTGTCTCCGACTACATTCTATGTCATAGAAACATAAAAATAGGTGCAGGAGGCCATTCGGCCCTTCGAGCCAGCACCGCCATTCATTGTGATCATGGCTGATCGTCCGCTATCAATAACCCGTGCCTGCCTTCTCCCCATATCCCTTGACTCCACTAGCCCCTAGAGCTCTATCCAACTCTCTCTTAAATCCATCCAGTGATTTGGCCTCCACTGCCCTCTGTGGCAGGGAATTCCATAAATTCAGAACTCTCTGGGTAAAAAAGTTTTTTCTCACCTCAGTCTTAAATGACCTCCCCTTTATTCTAAGATTAGGGGAGACCACTCCCTCCCCTGACATCGTCTGAAAAAGGGTCTCGACCCGAAAAGTCGCCCATTCCTTCTCTCCAGAGATGATGCCTCACCCGCTGAGTAACTCCAGCATTTTGTGTCTATCCTTGACACCCGTTCTAATAAAAAAATTATCTATCTATGCCTTAAAAAAAATCCACTGACTTGCCTCCACAGCCCTGTCGCAATGCGTTCCACAGATTAACTACCCTCTGACCAAAGAAATTCCTCTCAATGGCGTCAAGTTGGGAAAAGGGGAAGTACAACGGGATCTGGGTGTCCTTGTTCATCAGTCTATAAAAGTAAGCATGCAGGTACAGCAGAAAGGGAAGAAATCAAATGACAACACCCGGAGTACTGTGTGCAGTTTTGGTCCTCTAATTTGAGGAAGGACATTGTTGCTATTGAGGGAGTGCAGCTAAGTTTTAGAAGGATGATTCCCGGGATGGCGGAACTGTCATATGCTAAGAGAATGGAGCGGCTGGGCTTGTATACTCTGGAGTTTAGAAGGATGAGAGAGGATCTTATTGAAACATATAAGATTGTTAAGGGTTTGGACACGCTAGAGACAGGAAACATGTTCCCGATGTTGGGGGAGTCTAGAACCAGGGGCTACAGTTTAAGAATAAGGAGGAAGCCATTTAGAACGGAGACGAGAAAACACTTTTGAGTGTGGAATTCTCTGCCTCAAGAGGGCGGTTCTCTGTATACTTTAAAGAGAGAGCGAGATAGGGCTCTTAAAGATAGCAGGTGATTAGGGGAGAAGGCAGGAACGGGGTACTGATTGGGGATGATCAGCCATGATCACATTGAATGGCGGTGCTGGCTCGAAGGGCCGAATAGCCTACTCCTGCAACTACTGTCTATTGTCCTCACCTCCTTTCAAAAAGAGCGCCATTTAATTCTGAGGCTGCGACCTCTGATCCTGTGGCCTCTGGCATCATATTCAGCACAGACATTGTGGGCTGATGGGCCTGTTCTTATGTTGTACTGTTCTGTGGAATTGCCAAAAGAACTTCTTAAAGTGGATACAATTCTGATTTTTAGGAAGGGTTTAGAGGCCTATTGGCCAAATGTAGGCAAATGGGACGCCCTTTGTGCCAACTTGGCCACATGGACAAAGTGCGCCGAAACGCCCGTTTCCATGCTATATGATTCTATGAAGTAGTAATATTCATTTGTACCTTATAATATCAAATATATCCAGTGTCATGAACCTTTAAGATAAGGTTCACTTGTTACTTAAACAGCAATGTCAAGCAAAAAAAAAAAAATCTTACCTCAGCATGTTGCCCATCTGATGTATAAATGTGAGTTACTGTCATTTCGTTCTTTGTTAATGTCCCAGTTTTATCAGAGCATATTACATTACAACAACCTAGAATGGAGATATGACAAATGGCATTTAGCAAATACTATTTTTCCATGACTATAACCTTTTAGCAAATCAGCATAGTCATTCTGTTCTGATTATTTACAGCTAATAACATTAAATCAATTTTCCACATTGCTGATATTGATCACATTCAATGTTCATCCCTGAATATCTGTGAATTGGAGGCGGCTTATGGTTAACCTTAATTAGATTCGCAATTCACTTGATATTACATTCAAACATTCAACCTGTGAAGTAATGTAATAAATGTAACACAATGGAAATATGAACATTTTCTCTGCTAATGTTTAATTGTAATTAACATTTACCAAGAGTTTCCACGATTGGGAGTTTCTTCACAATGGCTCTCTTCTTTACCATTCTCATTACACCAAGAGCCAAAGTTACAGTCACAACTATGGGCAAACCCTCTGGAATAGCAGCAACAGCCAAGCTAAAAAAAATATTTGAAATAGTTGGACATTGAGGTCATTAGCTTTAAATGCAATATATGCAAAATGTAGACTAAAAGGACATTAATTTTGCTCTGTGCATTAGTTACAATCTGAAATGATATTTTACTTAGCATTTTCACCTTCAAAAATAGAAAAAGCAAAAGTCAACGTTGAAAATTACAGTTGTTATGTGAAATAAACTCTCAAATCTTTCCTAAACAGCTGAGAATAATCTGAGATATAATAACCCCCCGAGGGGCTTTCCTGCCAAGCTTTTTGAAGAATCCAACAAATGGAAGACAGGGTTTCATAACAATTTATGATGAGAGTCAAATGCAGGTTAAATAAAATGGTGCAGATATAATTAACCTAAGAATTTACAAAAAATTCTGAGTCTTCTGCAATCTTCCAGTTTTTCTCCCACAAGGTGATCTTTTTGGCAGAAAAATGATATTCACATTTTTTAAAGTTTTTTTGGGTGGTGGCAACACTTCAGTACTTGGTTCATGACAATCTTGCTCATTGTCATCTGAAACAATGATCCTCAGTTAACAGCAATGCTGAAAAAACTGAGATTACTTGTTCCGCACAATCAAAGGTTGCATTAGTGCGATTCAGAATGTGAATAGTGCATATATCCTTAAATATTTAACTAAACTACATATCATTCTGCTCCTACTGAATTTGCTGAAATTGGCCAACGAAAGCAGGTTAATTACATTTGCACCAATTTATTCTACCTGCATTCAACTCCCATCACAGATTTCCTGGTCACTGTTTTGTACCCCAATCTAACCATGCATTTTAATATTTATCTATCCATTCCACCGATTTGAAACATTAATTGTTTTCCTGCCTTGATTTGCATCCTCATGCTGAACTATTCCTGCATTTGTGTCGTCATTTCAGATATTTTACATTCTCAGTATTTTACCTTGTGTCAGTTTGGATTCTATGGGTGGTACTCATGTTTTGTAGATATGGTACATTTTAGAATGAAGGGTCTCGAATCAATACGTCAACTGGCCATTTTCCTCCACGCATACTGATTGCCCACTGAGTTCCTCCAGCAGCCCTTTTTTGACTCCAGATTCCAGCATCTGCATTTTCCTGTGCTGTCATTTAAATGCTAAGTGAGTGATGAACTTTTAGGCATGCTGTTGAGATGAGATAAAAATCTGAAACTTCAAATATCCTTGCAGTCTGCCATAAACGTCCAGTTGGAAATCAAAAGCAGGATAATTTTCCTGTGTCCTGACCTATGAATTATCTATGATTTGATTTTTTTTTAATGATCCATGCTATGATTTTATCAAATCTCATTGCTGTGGAAAAACTGGTTACTTCTACAACTGTGTTAACTCTTCAATTTAAAAGTAATTAATTGACTGCAATTTATTATTTTTTTGGAAGTCCTGCAATCCTACAATTCACAACTGAAAATCAAATCTGTACATTTTATCCACTTGAATTATACTGCATTTTCCCTTTTGCTCCTACTTGTTTGCCCATTCAAATATTTATCCCACCTACCCTTTTCATAAAATAACATTGACTCACCTCACACCAATAGTAAACATATCGAGGATGCGCTTTCCCTGTAGCCAACCAACCAGCATGATAACACCTTTTACAACAGAAATATGTTTACTGTCAGGAAAATGTGCATGCTTTGAAAAAAAATTGAAACTTTTGTAATTCCATATTTCTTTACAACAGAAGGTTATTCAATCCAATGAGTTTACAACAGCTTGCTGAGCAATCTTAATTCATCTCTATGTTTTGCTGTAACACAACCTCTTTACATTTCCTGGTCAATGGCGAGTTCCAGAACATTGATGGTGGTGAACACGGTGACGAGAATGTAATTGAATGTCAAGTTGCTGGTTGAATTTTGTGCTTAAGATGGTCATTGTTTGGTAGTTGTGTTGCACGAGTATTATAGAATGGTGGGGTTTGCACTTAAATTGACTCATACCTTTTTTTGATTACCTTCACTAAGCAAACGTTACATTATGATAAATTCCTGTTGACAGTTGAATTTCAACAGAGAATGCTCCAGAAGACCCTGCCCATTGATGGAGGGAACGGCCAAAGCCTTTTACAAGGTAAAAAAAAAAAAATGATATACAGGGGAGGTGATATTCTTGCATTTCTCTTTAACTGATCATAGAGAAATATTTTCCACTTTACTGTAAAACCAAGATGATGTAGCACCCTCGGGATTTTAGTGTGCCAGACTGGCACATTTTTGGATATTACTCTCATTAACACCCGTACACACTTATGTTTCTCATTTCCTACAATTTACAGGGAGCATGAGAAATGGGTAGCTGGTGAGTTAAAGGAAGCATGGAAAGCAGAACCCATAAGCTAGTTACAAATCACTGGAATTGCCCAACAGCTGGATGGCAGATTATTGGAGTTTTTATGAAATAACTAAGTCAGAAGGAAACAAGATTCAATTACACTTCTGTGGGTCAGGAGTTTGTTTGTTTGTTTATTTGTTTATCTATTTGCACCAAGTTTTAAAAGAAGACAAACAATCAACTTATAATACCATACAGTGCTGGGAGGGAAGGGAAGCCCAGAGGGCTTATACAAAATCCGCTCCCATCTGAAAATGAGCGTCAATGGCAAATCAGGGGGTAGGATAAATAAAAATACAATAATAAACAATAATACCGTTTAAGAATGGAAATTAAAAATATGAAAATAAATAAAATAATTAGGTATAGTATGAGATAAGAGTCAACAGAAGTAGTTTGAGCTCATAAATAGCATTACAAAAAGCTGGAGGTCAGAACTCAGGACATGATGAGAAACCTTTTAAGCTCAATCTTAAATGTGGCTCAGGAGGTGTGAGACTTTAATGACAGAGGCAGGGTATTCCAAAATGTAGGACCTTTAAAAGTAATGCAATGTTGGTGTTTGGATGTTCGACAAAACGGAAGATGAAGATCATTTCTTCTTCTGGTTGGGTAATGGTGAATATTAGAAGAAAGGGTGAAAAGATCATGAAGAGAAACAGGCAAATCATGTTTACATTTAAGATATTTGAAAATAAAAATACATATTTGGAATGCATTCAGTTTATCTACAGGAAAAATTGAGTACTTCTTGAAGAGAGGGGCAGAAGGTTCTTGTGAATTTGAATGAGAAATTAATCTCATAAATTTATTCTGTATGATGAGTAGCTTAGAAAGATAGGAAGGATAGGTAGAACTCCAAACAATATTACAATAATTGAAATAAGGAAAAATCAAACTGTAATATATTGTTAGATGGGAAGACGGGTGAATGAATGCACAAACCTTTCTCAGAATACCAAGCATTTTCATTGATCTTCTACAGACAATATTGATATGTTCTTTCATAGAAACATAGAAACATAGAAATTAGGTGCAGGAGTAGGCCATTGAGCCCTTCGAGCCTGCACCGCCATTCAATATGATCATGGCTGATCATCCAACTCAGTATCCCGTACCTGCCTTCTCTCCATACCCTCTGATCCCCTTAGCCACAAGGGCCACATCCAACTCACTCTTAAATATAGCCAATGAACTGGCCTCAACTACCCTCTGTGGCAGAGAGTTCCAGAGACTCACCACTCTCTGTGTGAAAAAAGTCTTTCTCATCTCGGTCTTAAAGGATTTCCCCCTTATCCTTAAGCTGTGACCCCTTGTCCTGGACTTCCCCAACATCGGGAACAATTGATGTTTTCCAAGTTAAATTTTGATCAATGGTTACTCCTAAAAATGTTGTATATGTTACTTCAGGAATTTCATGTCCATTGATAAAAATTTTAGATGTGTCTTTGGGAAAAAATTTGTTTTTGTTGCAGAAGATCATGTAATTGCATTTTTTGATATTGAGAGAGAGCCTGTTCACTTCAAACCACTTAGACCTTTCTTCATTAACTAATTCAACCAATGATTTTAGATCACTATGTGAAGCTATAAGATTGGTGTCATCGGCAAACAGGATAGGAAGAAGTATTCTATAGGTATAGGATAAGTCATTTATATAGATCAAGAATAGTAAAGGACCAAGGATGGAGCCTTGTGGTACCCCACAGTGAATTATTAATTTTCTGGATGAGCTTCTATTTAGATAGACAAATTGTACTCTAGTTGCTAAATAGTTGGTTAACCATAGAAGCGCTACATCCTTTACCCCACATCTATTGAGTTTAGAGATTAAGATTGAATTGTTGACTGTATCGCCTTGGATAGATCTAGAAAGACACCAAGAGCAAATTTCTTTTCATCTAGAGCAGTAGAGATGTTATTAATAAGTTGTAATAATGCATGCTCCGTAGAGTACTTCTTCCTAAAGCCATATTGATAGTTAATCCAAGGGGGGGGGGCAGAACCTCCTCCCTTGAAGATTAGATGGATTTTTATTGATAATTTGGTAGTTTCCTGGTCACATACCAGGACTTGGTGCTTGGTTTTCAAAGCTAAGTTTTTCTTCAAAAGACTTTGCTTCTTTATAAGGATGTTCCATGCTAACTTCATTCTAAGAAGCAATGCTAGTGTTATATTAAACATGTGTAATGTCAAAATATTTGCAGGGGCCTTGGCATAGCCTTGATTTTTATTCTGTGTAATTAGTTTCTGATCCATTCAATCAACCTTTACTTTGGAATCCATTGCCAAAACCTCAAGCAAATTATTTGATAGGTGTACCATCAAACTTTGTCACAAAATGATAATAGAAGCCAATTTAAATTCCAAATTTGTACATGTTTGCACACACTGAATCAAAAGAATAACACTAGGGTGGGAGATTGCAACCTTCACGTGGTCCGCCCTGTTTCGACGAATGCAATCAATGTGGTGTGCACAATCAAATAAGAACAAATAGAACAGTTGTCCTACAACGTTAGGCTGCGCACGCCATACGCAAGAAGAAAAGAATAACATTCATGCACCAAACACATAATTAGGATGATCAATACCAATTGGGAAGAGGTGAACAACAGTTTTCAATGTACGGATCAAAACAAGGTCCCGGAGAGTTAACCTTTAGGTGTAGCTTAGCCTTGAGCTCTATTACTAAATCTTTGGCCTAAGTTAACAATCTGATACAGTGCCCTCCATAATGTTTGGGACAGATCCATCATTTATTTATTTGCCCCTGTACTCCACAATTTGAGATTTGTAATTGAAAAAAAACACATGTGGTTAAAGTGCAATCACATTTTAATAAAGGCCATCTTTATACATTTTGGTTTCACCATGTAGCAATTTATACATAGTATAAATGGGGGGACTATGTATAAATACAGCTGTAATTTCTACATGGTGAAACCAAAATGTATAAAAATATCCTTTAATAAAATCTGACGTGCATTTAACCACGTGATTTTTTTCCTTTACAAATCTCAAATTGTGGAGTACATGGGGCAAATAAATAAATGATGGGTCCCAAACATTATGGAGGGCACTGTAAATAAGCATATTTGTCTTTTAAACATGCATCTGACGTTCAAAGTCCAATTAATTCTAACACATCATCAATTTTCTCTGTTATTCATGAATTACACTATGTCTCATTTCAACATTAAACAGTTGAAATATAAAAACTCATTAGAATACAAAACAGATCTCCGCAACTCCATTCCATCCTCAAGAGGGTTTAACATCTAAAATTGTTCCGCTTACCAATAATTCCAAAGGAATACAATGAGAGCTGTTTTCCGAGCAGATCCATACTTTTCTGTAATGGTGTTTTGGGCGCCTAAAAAAGATGAAAACAAATTTGAAGGATAAAATAAGTAGATGGTTTGAACTATGATGCAGGTCCTCCCCAGCTTACAAATGCTAGACAATATACAATCCATAAATACAAACAAGCATTTTAGGAATCGATGAGATGAATTTGGCAGCTGCTGCAGGGGTTCTGCTGTGTAAGAATTTGGTTAAAGGCTCTATTCATGATTTGCAAACAATTCAATTTATAAACAGTCCTCGGTACTGGAACCCTGTCATAAACTGGGGAAGGCCATTTAAAGTTAATACTGGACAAGTGGGACTTGTTGGGTCCCATGTTCACACGGGAGGGCTGGTCCCCCGACGCAATATTCCACTTCTCCACCAATTCCAATATTGGTGGCCGGTGGGGGGGCTTTCTGGAGCGCTGGTATGGGTTCTTGGGGTGGCAGCTCAGTCCCTCAAGCCTGCCGTGCTGGCAGCTCACTCACGGCTGGTGGGCTGGCAGTTGACTCATGGCTATTCCTTGAAATTCCATTTCAAGCATGGTGCAAGGCCACCAAATTCAAGTGCAGTTTCATTCCACTTCAAGCAGGGTGCAAGGCCACCAAATTCAAGTGCAGTTTCATTCCACTTCAAGCAGGGTGCAAGGCCACCAAATTCAAGTGCAGTTTCATACCATTTCAAGCAGTGTGCAAGGCCACCAAATTCAAATGCAGCTTCATACCATTTAATGCAGAGTGCAACACCACCACTTTCAAATGCAGTTTCATACCATTTCATGCAGGGTGCAAGGCCACCACATTCAAATGCAGTTTCATACCATTTCAAGCAGGGTGAACCCACCATAAAACCACACAAAACACCAAACTCACAGTTCAGTAGTCATTCAGTGTGTTGAGTTAATTCACAGCTCAGACAGAGTTGTGACCTCTCCCTCCCCCATCATGCAGAGACTGAGCCACACCCACACTTCTGGGTTTTATAACCCCTCCCCTTCCCACCAAAAAAGGTGTGGCCTTCATGGCGTGATTGACAGGAGAGAGATTCACAACATTTTTTAAACACCAATAACACTTTTATCTTTCATGGATGGGAAGAATCTTCTGCACCTGCTGAGCAGAGGGGGACCGATTAAGATGGCCAAAAATCACAGCCGTAAGTGGTAGCATTTTATCTAAAATCAATATACAGTGCAAACAGGAAGTTACCCAAAGCACCCAAACCACCATTTGCAGTAGTGCCTTTTAACTTCAACCCAAAGCACGCAAACCACCATTTGCAGTAGTGCCTTTTTACTTCAACCCAAACCCCCCAAACAACCATTTGCAGGCAGTGCCTTTTTACTTCAAACCAACCATATTTTCATTTTCAAACCATATTAAGGGCACTCACAGTTGAGTAGACATGTGGTCTGTGTTATTCAGAGCTCAGAGAGACGTGACCCTCTGGCTTCCGCCATCTTACAGAGACTGAGTGAGGCACACCACTTCCGGGTTTTATAGTCCCTCCCCCTCCCACCAGCAGGGGCAGCAGAGAGAATGGCACATTTAAAAAAAACATTAATATCTCTCTGATTTTTTATTGATGGGAAAAATCCTCTAGTCCAGGAAGGCAGAGGAGGGCTCTGAGCGAGGTGGCCAAAAATGACGGCCGTAGGTGGCGGCGTTCTCGCGGAAATCACTGCACAGCGAGGCAAAAGCGGTCAAGATCAGACTTTTAGTAATATAGATAACATCTAATTTAAAATGATCAGCCCTCTCGTTTACTTCTTTAAGTTCCTTCCTTGGATCACTCCCTAAGATGACAGCAATGAATACACTACAAACATTTCAGCGACATCATTACTGCAGTACATAATTCTTCCAGATCTAAATATGCAATGCATGCTTTTAACATAATCAGGGCTTGAAATTAGCGGCTGCCCAGATGCCAATGGCAACCCAAAGTGCCGTCGGGCAACCTAACAGCTGTCCCATTTTGCCCGACTTGGCAAGCAAATCTGAGCGGCCCCCCTCTCTATCTCTCTCTCTCTGTAACTCTCCGTCTCGGGCCGCTGGGTCTCCGCTCTCTCTTAATCCTCAGGCACGGCAGGCCACCTTGCACATGCGCACTGCCTCGGCCAGCACATCCTCCCCCCTGCGCATGCACAGTTTATTTAGTGTGTGTGTGTGTGTGTGTGTGTGTGTGTGTGTGTGTGTGTGTGTGTGTGTGTGTGTGTGTGTGTGCGCGCATATATATATATATATATATAATATATATATAGAGAGAGAGAGAGAGAGAGAGAGAATTTATCTCCTGGGATTAATACAGTTCTATTGTATAGTATTGTGTGTGTATGAAGGAACTGCAGATGCTGTTTTAAACTGAAGATAGACACAAAAAGCTGGAGTAACTCAACAGGTCAGACAGAATCTCTGGACAAAAGGAAAATATTAAGTTATGGGTTTGGTCTGAAAAAAGGTCCTGCACAACTTTGGAATGTGGAAGGAAACGAGCACCCGGAGAAAACCCATGCAATCAAAGGGAAAAGGAGCAAACTCCATACAGACAGCACCCATATTCAGGATCAATTCCGGGTCTCTGGCAATTTTAGGCAGCAACTTTATGGCCAATGTGCTGCCCCATAGTCTTGAACTGAATTAAAACAAACAGTAGCTGTAAAGGTGGACAATGTGTCACTTAGAGATTTCTTTTTTTTAGTAACCAAAGTTATCAACAAAGAACTTATTGGGGGTTGGAAAATATAATATAGTGGCACAGCTGGTGGACTTGCTGCCTCACACACCAGAGATCAGTGTTCGATCCTGTCCTCGGGTACTGTATGTGTTTAATTTGCACATTCTCCCTGCCAGCGTGTGGGTTTCCTCCCACATTCCATTGGCATTGTAGGTTAACTTGTCTCTGTAAAATTTCCCCTAATGTGCAGGGAGTGGGTGAGGAAAGTGGGATACAGAACTTGTGTCAATGGGTAGACAAAAATGCTGGAGAAACTCAGCGGGTGAGGCAGCATCTATGGAGCGAAGGAAATAGGCGACGTTTCGGGTCAAGACCTTTCTTCAGACTGATTGGGGGGGGGGGGGGGGGGAAATAGAAAGGAAGAGGCGGAGACAGTAGGCTGTGGGAGAGCTGGGAATGGGAGGGGAAGGAGGGAGAAAGCAAGGACTACCTGAAATTGGAGAAGTCAATGTTCATAACGCTGGGGTGAAAACTACCCAAGCGAAATATGAGGTGCTGTTCCTCCAATTTGCGGTGGGCCTCACTCTGGCCGTGGAGGAGGCCCAGGACAGAAAAGTCGGATTCGGAATAGGAGGGGGAGTTGAAGTGCTGAGCCACCGGGAGTGAGGTTGGTTATTGTGAACTGAGTGTAGGTGTTGGGTGAAACGATCGTCAAGCCTGCGCTTGGTCTCACCGAGGTTGATCATACGCTGAATAATCCAACCACATTTGTGTTTGGAAGTGGAAAGAAATAGTAGAAATTGCATTTATAGCAACGTGTAAAAAGAGATGAGAAACAATATTATAATTTTGTTGCATGTCATTGTCGTATATATCATGTCTTGATTGGTGAATATGTTTAGTTTATGACTTATTTGAAGCAGAAATAATATGTGAATACTTCATTGAGCATACTTCCGACTGGTAACTACGCACTTCGTCCGAGCACATAATCGCATACGTCATGCAAACCGTCTTAAATGACCACCTAAACTGTCATTTGGCAACCTAAAAAGCTGCCAAGGTTGTCGGCTGGCAACAGGGAAAAAAACCTAGGAAATGACAGCTTTCAAGGTTAAAACCAATATAATCTGAACGGCTAAATTAAAGATAATTTCAAAATACAATATTTCTAATGAATTTTAAAGAAGTTTAGGACTGCATTCGCCTTCAATGTTGAAATGCAACAGCTCAACAAATAATGTGGGTATGAAAGTTTCACTACAATTAAACTTCCCTGAGAACAGGAAAAATGCAACATTTTAATGACTAATACATAAATGAATAACAACAACTTACCTCTTCAGCCTGCATCATTTTAAAAACCTCTCCAAATTCAGAGTTCTCTCCTGTCCCTACAACAATGCCCTGGAAAAAAAGTGATAGAATGTAAACAACCTATTACATGGAATATGCTACACTGTATTCCAGATTAAGTTAGCTTGGAGAGCATGCATTTTGTGTTGTTACATAGAAGGAAATCATTCAATAGTTATTTCCAAAATGATGACTTAACAAAATCCTATTCATTTATATTTATATTTAAACAAGTTCATTCGTCAAAATTACCTTTGCCCTACCACATCTAACCAATGTGCCCATAAAAGCAATATTATTTCGGGATGTCAGGTCTCCATTCGTAGATGTTGGTTGCGGAGATGTTGACTTTGAACATGGAGAAGTCTCTCCTGTGAGGCTTGACTCGTCAATGGATATATCCACAACCTTAAGACAAAAGAACATTATTTGATTACATAAAAATCAAACAAATATTCCCCAACAAGTTTCTCATATCTTTCAAATACTACAACATTTCTGGCAAATGATTTCAATTGTAGCTACATCACAATTGAGCTTAGTTATTACTTTATTTAATGTTTTAAAATGCATTCTTCCAGAATAGGTCATACAAATATAAACATGTTATCTCCCTCATGCAGATGCACAGAGGCCAGGTCTTGCACAGCCTGATGTTGGAAAATCTAAGTGAGAGCTACAAATGATAAGATTTTGGGGTGGCTATCAAGGGAGAGCACCAGAGAACTTGGGCCACTGACCATCCATGGAGAAAAGCTTTCTCCTATGTTAAGATTCCTGTGTCCGCGAGGCAGCCAGGAATTCAGTGTTGGGCTCTTTCCTCTTCATTCACAGTTACTAAAGGAATTCTTCTTAGTTTATTTTCCTCCACTTAGCAATATACTTAAATTCAGTGGGTTGTCACAGGTGAATGCCCACAGCCTTTTTCTCCACAGTCGGGGAATCAAGAATTTAATAGGAACCAGCTTTTTCACACATATAAGTGTGTACATACATGGAACGAGTTGCTAGATGAAGAAGTTGGGGAATGTACCATAACCACATGATTTTAATGTAAGGTTTAAGAGGGATATGGATCAAAGGGGAGGAAATGGGATTTGCATAAATGGGCTATTGGTCGATGTAGACAAGTTTGGCCAGAGGGCTGTATGACTCTAAAGAAATAGTCTTGGCTCAGAAAATCAAGTAGTAGAATAATTTTGACTGGAACAAAACAGCAAAGTGTAGAAGAAAAAAAAAACAGGTGGTGTCAGCAATGTAGAACAAATTATAAAACAGAAAATTATGAGTATCGTGCAACTAGGTTCGTAGAAAAAACATGGGAATTTTAGTCCGCATGTAGATAAGGCAAACAAAAATAGCAGTGATATAGAAGTGGTGAATTCATGGAGAGTTTAAGTGATGGCTTTCGAAAATCAGTGGCGCAATGAAACATCGAGGGAACAAGCTATTACAGATCTATAACTAAGCAATGAACATTTTTTTAAAAAATTAAACAAACAAAAATATATATTTGAATATATAAGATAAACAAAAGTTAATTAATAAACTCAGACACCTTCAGGGAGTAATAATACATTATTGAACTAAACTATTTCCAATTTTTATATAAAATTTGACTTAAACGAGATTCCAAAATCTCAAAAGATCTCCACAAAGCTGCAAGGTGCTGATTTGCCATGGTAGATTTGAAAACCACATCAAAGATGCAATAGTAAATTAACAATGATAAATTAACACTTAAAAGCTTTGGAGTCAGTCAATAGAGAAATGAGTGTTTTGCCCCACCAAACCCATGCTGACCATAATTTTATTTTATTCTCCTCAAATTTCTATCAAGTCCTTATACTCATCGACAGAGAAATTTACCAAAGCCAATTAACCCATTAATCTGCTTATTTTGGGGATTTCAGAGGAAACCTGAAGAAACACCTGGCATCTCCTATTATTGTCAAACAGGGGAGGTGACCCTGTCAATTTGCATCGGAAATCTGTCTCCAAACTTTAAGAACTTCAGCAGGGATACCATACATCACACACCTCAGGAACAGATTACCTACCCAGTGTTCTTATTATAACTCATAGTAAGGTTATTTGTTTTCTTTGACCATTTCAAGACAGCTTCTAACCAGGTGCATTATATATGTATGTTACAAAACTTACCTTCAGCGGCGCTGCAGTTCTGTCACTGGCCTTGTGCGCGACTTTAGCGCCTTTGAGGGGGAGGGGGGTTTAAATGCGGTTTTCCCTTGCCAACCGGAATTATATTTTCTCGGAGTGCGAGCTTTTGCTAAAGATTCGTTCCGACTGCCGGTAAGTGAAACTTTTTTTTATTTTTTTTTAAATTAAATCGCCCAACTATTTCAGCGCTGCAGTAAAATAAAAATTAGCTCCTAATGCCATGACCGCCGACAACGGGGACTGATTTTACGTAGAGGACAGGTAAATGAAAGCTGTTTATTTTTTCATTTAAACGTGCTTGCTTAGATGACCTTAATCAACATATCATGTTGCGAAACGGTGATTTATTCCCCATACAAACCGGTAGTATTTTTCCTGCCGATATGGGGTTTAAATTCATCGCAACCGCAACGTTCCAATCCATCGCGTTCCAGGAAATCCCACTCGCAAGCTGATTTAAATGGCCATTAATTTACGGGCATTAAACACTAAGTTCCTTCAATTTGGCCTATAAATTAATGACAATTAGATTTAAAAATCATGTTATATCGTGAATTCTTGTGTGAATGTTATTTGGACATTTAGGCTTTTTAATTTTTTTAAATATTTTCTTAAGAAATGGATAGATGTTTAGATCTAGTAATTGAATTTTTTAATTAGCTACAATTGGGTAACTAACTAATTATATGCTTTAATTTCAGGTCATCCAAATAAGATTGTTTCATATTTATTTCAGAATACTTCAATCTATAATAACTGAAAATTTCTTTCAGTTCTCTTAATTTTTAAGAAAGTTATGGGCTATTGACCGTCCTTGATCACAACTTTTGTGTTAAGTCAATGGAAAAGCAATAGGGAACAAGATGCTAATTTCCGAGTATGAAAATGGCCATAACATTTTTAATGCTGAAGATATGAAAGTGAATTAGGTGTCAAATTAAACTTTTTATGCTTTATCTGATGGGATAAATCCCAGACTTGATTTTTAAAATCTCAAAATTTTGTAACATTGCTACATTATAACTATTGGCCTAGCAATGGCAAATCCTTAATATCTGACCTCTGCTTGCCCCTCTGAAAGAATGCCATATCTCCATTTGATATGAAATTTCTCCCTCGTAGTTAAAAGAATGGAAAGAAATTGCAAATACTCTAAGCATCTTTCAATCCTCCCAGCTATGTGAATGCATTAGAGGACCAGGGACTGCTAATGTTGGACTATTGTTTAAATAAGAGAAGGGATAAACAGAGCAATTACAGACTGGCTAGTTTAACTTCAATGTCAAAATTACTGGTTAATTTGAAGAGACAGGGTAAACGTGCATAGGAAAAACATATATTAATCACACACACACACAACCCCCCCCCCCTATTGATATTATATTAATATTATCCGTTTGCTCCTTTTACCCCATCCCCCGCCCTATCCACTCACGCATAACCCCCAACTGCGCAGGCGCGGCTAGAGAGGGGGGCTGGGGTGGAGAGGGAGGGGGAAGGGGGTAGAGAGGGAAAGGGAGGGGGTTAGAGAGGGAAAGGGAGGGTGTTAGAGGGAGAGGGAAGGGGTTAGAGGGTGAGGGAGCGGGATAGAGATTGAGGGGTGGGGGGCGCGCAGCGTCACAGTGGTGGGCTGTTTGCCAAACGCAATACTCCACCACTCAACCATAGGTCCCAATATTCATCACTCCCTATAGAGAGGGGGGGCAGCGAGGGAGGGGGGAGGGCAGAGAGGAAGGGAGGGGGGGGGGGGGCAGAGGGGGGGGCAGAAAGGGAGGGGGGGGCAGAAAGGGAGGGGGGGGAAGAAAGGGAGGGGGGGGAAGAAAGGGAGGGGGGGGGCAGAAAGGGAGGGGGGGGGCAGAAAGGGAGGGGGGGGCAGAAAGGGAGGGGGGGGGCAGAAAAGGGAGGGGGGGGGGGCAGAAAGGGAGGGGGGGGGGCAGAAAGGGGGGGGGGCAGAAAGGGAGGGGGGGCAGAAAGGGAGGGGGGGCAGAAAGGGAGGGGGGGCAGAGAAAGGGAGGGGGGGCAGAAAGGGAGGGGGGGCAGAAAGGGAGGTGGGGGCCAGAAAGGGAGGTGGGGGCCAGAAAGGGAGGTGGGGCCAGAAAGGGAGGTGGGGCCAAAAAGGGAGGTGGGGCCAAAAAGGGAGGTGGGGCCAAAAAGGGAGGTGGGGCCAAAAAGGGAGGTGGGGGCCAAAGGGAGGGGGGGCAGAAAGGGAGGGGGGCAGAAAGGGAGGGGGGCAGAAAGGGAGGGGGGCAGAAAGGGAGGGGGGCAGAAAGGGAGGGGGGGCAGAAAGGGAGGGGGGCAGAAAGGGAGGGGGGCAGAAAGGGAGGGGGGGAAAGGGGGGGGCAGAAAGGGAGGGGGGGCAGAAAGGGAGGGGGGGGGCAGAAAGGGAGGGGGGGCAGAAAGGGAGGGGGGGGGCAGAAAGGGAGGGGGGCAGAAAGGGAGGGGGGCAGAAAGGGAGGGGGGCAGAAAGGGAGGGGGGCAGAGGCAGCACCTACCTAGTTCGTAGAGCAACAGCCTCCCCACCAGGCACCGGGCCCAAGCGAGACCGCGAGTGGGCATGTACCCGAGCGAGGCCCCCCTCCCCTCCCCCCCCGCACTTTGACCTATGCCACCGCTGATCCTGTGCCATGTTATACTAGATCCATTGTAAAACTTGAGAAACCAGGCCTCATCTTATGTCACAGAACTGGGCAGTTCAGCTGCAGGTCATCCATTTGTAATATCAGCTTAGGTTTTCCTTGACAAGCTAAACATTTCCCACAGCTTTCCATTGCATTCTTTCACTTCCTTCATTAACCCACTGTAGATCACTAGTTTAACAGAAAGCTTCTCTGTCCTTTCTCCCTCAGTCTTGAGTTACGTATTAAGATGAAGTTACCTGTGCTGTAACACTAATAAAGTCTTTGGATCTTAATCAGTGTGTGTGACCTAAGTTATTCCAACAGCAGAAGCTCGACATGGTATCAGAGTGTACGGACTCACTCCTTGCATATTTGAAGAAGATTTCTCAATTTACATTGAAGTGGCTCACCCTATTGCTGCTCGAGCGTCAATTCTTCTTAATCTAGCAGGCATAGAAGTTGCCCAACGTGCCAGAAGATTTCATTATGAACCGGCTAGGTTTGACCCCGCTGAGTCTATCCGTGACCCCGATTGCCTACTATGCAAATTCCAACAGTTATGTGAGTTACGTACTAACTTGGTCACGGAGGGGCATTAGTTATTTTCCAGAAGCCAGAGACAGGGTGAACCCGTGGAGATGTACGTCAGTGCCTTGAAGCACATTGCCAGTCGATGCGATTTCATGGATATATGTAATAGCCTAGTCTGTGACCGTTTAGTCTATGGTGTCCGCAATGATAAATTACGCGACGAGTTGCTGCGGGTTGTTCAGCTTACTCTAGAGGCTGGTGAAAACCACTGTCGCATTGCTGACGCTCATACAAAGATACTCTGCAGGTCGTGAAATTAATGTTGCCGGCATGTCTTATCAAATCTCTCGCCGTTCTCCTCAAGTGCCCGACAACTCGATTGTGAGACTAATAGACAATCGTTTTAACTGTGGGGGTTCGCATGCTGCTGCTCATGACATTTGCCCTGCGTATGGAAAATTATGTTGAATTTGTAGCAAAAGGAATAATTTCTTCAAATGCTGCCGCTCGCGTAGCAACAGAGTTCAAAAAAGGCAATGTTAATTCACTTGGTCATGAGAACTTGCTCTTTGAATGCTCGCAACCAGCTCCCATGGATTTGCAGGCTGCTAGCGAAGGTTTTGACTTGGAAGTGCATTCCCTGTCTGATTCAATACACAACCAACTAGACCTCAAGGTCGCTTTGCTCGTTAATGGCAAAAACTTTTACCTGAAAGTTGACACAGGGGCCAGATGTAATGTGATCTGTCTAGCTGTGTTAAAAAGTTATGAAAAACAAAGACTGTCACTCCTACAGCTGCCTCCCTTCTCCCATTTGCAGGAGGTCCAGTGCACCCTATCGGTCATGTCGAGTTACGCTGCTGTCCACAACGTGAGTTTCTATGTTGTTTGTGAGGATGTGCCGTCTCTGCTGGGTGCCAACTCTTGTCACGACCTGGGACTTGTCCCTTTCAGCCCTTCTGTTTGTCATCTGACTACAACCTGTGACTTTAGCCAACAAATCCTGACACAATACAAAATTTAGTTTGACGACAAGCTTGGCAGGTTGCCCGTTTAGAACACAATTACCATTCACCCCGAGATAATCCCAGTTGTCCGTCCAGAACACAAGAATCTTGCTATGCTATGCCCCATGCCATGTGGGACCGTGTTCAAAGTGAACTCAACAGAATGGTGTCTCCAGGTGTGATTGCTCCCATCACTGACCCCTCGGATTGGGTCTCCACCATGGTTGTGGCAACGAAGAATAAAGACGAAATACGGATTTGTATCAACCCCAAGGACAAACACAGCCATTAATCGACCTCATTATCCCATGCGCACTGTGGACGAGATTGCAGCGCAGATGGCTGAGGCAATTGTATTACTGTACTAGATGCCAAGAGTTCATTCTGGCAGATTTCGCTGGAACACAACTCCAAGTTAGCCACCTTCAGCACACCGAGCGGGCGATACAGATTTCTTCGCATGCCTTTTGGCATAAGCTCTGCCAGTGAAATATTTCAACAAGCTATGGAGCAGTTGTTGGCAGGTTACCCATGCTCCATTGTAGTGGATGACATCCTCGTTGCGGGACGAACTGTCAAAGAACATAATGCTAATCTGACAAAGGTCCTGGATCGTGCCAAGGCCTTTAACCTCAAGCTGACCCTCAAAAATGCAAATTCAGGGTAAGTGTGTTCACATAGGACGGCCAAAAAACTGATCCGGTGATAACCAGTGCCATCAATGAGCTCCCAGCACCTACAGACGTGCTCGGTCTATGAAGATTCCTTGGCATGGTTAACTACTTGAGCAAATATACTCCAGACTTCCGTGAAATATCAGCCCCATTGCGCCAGCTTACACAGAAAGACACTGCTTGGCCCTGGCACAAGCAACAGCAGAGGGCATTCAACACTCTTATGCAGCAGATGTCCGGTGCTCCTACTCTCACTTATTTTGATCCTAAATGACTGGTCACACTGACTTGTGACACTTCACAAAACGGAGTAGGCGCAGCATGTCTTCAAAATTACGGTAGCGGCAATAAGTCTGTTGCCTATGCCTCGCACACTATGACTGACACAGAACAACGCTATGCCCAAATCGAGAAAGGGCTGCTGGCGGTTGTTTTCACCTGCAAGAAATTTAACAACTTTATATTTGGACACACGATCACGATTGAAATCGACCACCAACCTCTGATCAGCATCTTTAACAAACCGATTCGTGCCTCTCCAGCGCGCTTACGGCGGATGCTGCTACAACTTCAAAAATATGACATTGTTCTGACCTACAAAAGTGGTAAGGATATGCAGCTGGCTGACACTCTCTCGCATGCACCCTGGAAGACATGTGAGGGTCCGTCCTCGCCGGATGATGACTTTATCAGAGGCCCACAGGAGCCGTTGGAAGAGAAGGAGGGGGAGGAGCGACACCCGACCGGTAAGGTTTTAAATCCAGCGCGGGGCTTATTTTTTTAGAGGCCCACAGGAGCCGTTGGAAGAGGAGGAGGGGGAGGAGCGACACCCGACCGGTAAGGTTAAAAATCCAGCGCGGGGCTTGTTTTTTCAGAGGCCCACAGGAGCCGTTGGAAGAAGAGGACGGGGAGGAGCGACACCCGACCGGTAAGGTTAAAAATCCAGCGCGGGGCTTGTTTTTACCCAAATCCATAACATTCCATTTGGAGAAGTGGGTTTTTTTTGAGGAAGCCTCTGATTGGTGGGAAGTGCACTAGGGTAAGCAACTGATTGGCAGTCAGATCCCAGCAGTTTGTTGTGTACTTTATATTGTATCCTGTGTAAGGGGGGCCGTTTGAAGGCCAGGGCAGTGTACTGTTCTGGATGTCAGATGTGGGAGGTCAGGGAATCTGATAGCCCTCCAGACGTCCACATCTGCGCCAGGTGTGTTGAGATGGGGCTCCTAAAGGACTGTGTTAGGAACCTGGAGCAGCAGCTCGATGACCTCCGTCTCCTCAGGGAGAGTGAGGAGGTAATAGAGAGGAGCTACAGGGAGGTAGTCACTCCCAGACCACAGGAGGCAGACAAGTGGGTCACGGTTAGGAAGGGCAAGGGGCAGAGGCAGGGGCTAGAGAGTACCCCTGTGACCGTACACCTGGAAAATAGGTACTCAGGTTTGAGTACGATTGGAGGGGACAGCCTAGCTGGGGGCACCAACAGCGGCCGGGCCTCCGGCACAGAGACCGGCCCTGATGCTCAGAAGGGTAGCAAAAAGAGGAGGGCAATTGTAATAGGGGACTCTATAGTTAGGGGGTCGGATAGGCGATTCTGTAGACGCAGTCGGGAGACCCGGAAGGTAGTTTGCCTCCCTGGTGCCAGGGTCTCGCATGTGTCAGAACGTGTACAAAAGATTCTGATAAGGGAGGGAGAGGAGCCTGATGTTGTGGTACACATAGGTACCAATGACATAGGCAGAAAAAGTGATGAGGTCCTGAAGGGAGAATTTAGGGAGTTGGGGGGAAAGTTAAGGAGAAGGACCAAAAGGGTAACGATTTCAGGATTACTGCCTGTGCCGCGTGACAGTGAGAGTAGGAATAAAATGAGGTGGAGGATAAATGCGTGGCTGAGGGACTGGTGCAGTGGGCAGGGATTCAAGTTTCTTGATCACTGGGACTTCTTTTGGGGAAGGCATGATCTGTACACAAAGGACGGGTTGCACTTGAACCCGAGGGGGACCAATATCCTGGCAGGGAGATTTGCAAAGGCTACTGGGGAGACTTTAAACTAGAAAGGCTGGGGGGAGGGACACGGGTAGAGGGGGCTAGGGGTCAGGGTGTGGGGCAAGAGGCAGAGAAGGGAAGCACTCGGATCCAAAATGTAGGCGAGAAAGATGAAAAAGATAATAGACAGAGAATAAGGGATGGTGGGTTTCTAAAATGTGTATATTTTAATGCGAGGGGCATTGTAAGTAAGGTGGACGAACTTAGAGCCTGGATTGAGACCTGGAAATATGATGTTGTGGCAATCAGTGAAACATGGTTGCAGGAGGGTTGTGATTGGAAACTAAATATTCCAGGATTTCGTTGCTTCAGGTGTGATAGAATTGGAGGGACCAGAGGGGGAGGTGTTGCATTGCTTGTCAGAGAAGATATTACAGCAGTGCTTTGGCAGGATAGATTAGAGGGCTCGTCTAGGGAGGCTATTTGGGTGGAACTGAGAAGTGGGAACGGTTGTAGCAACACTTTTAGGGGTGTATTATAGACCGCCAAATGGGGGAGCGTGAATTGGAAGAGCTAATATGTAAGGAGATAGCAGATATTAGTAGTAAGCACAAGGTAGTGATTGTGGGAGATTTCAATTTTCCAAAAATAGACTGGGAAACACATTCTGTAAATGGGCTGGATGGTTTGAAGTTTGTAAAATGTGTGCAGGATAGTTTTTTGCAGCAGTACATAGAGGTATCGACCAGAGAAGGGGCAGTGCTGGACCTCCTGTTAGGAAATGAGGCAGGTCAGGTGACGGAGGTATGCGTTGGTGAGCACTTCGGGACCAGTGATCACAATACCATTAGTTTCAATATAATTATGGAGAGAGTCAGAACTGGACCTAGGGTGGAGATTTTTGATTGGAGAAAGGCTAACTTTGAGGGAATGCGTAAGGATTTTAAAGGAGTGAATTGGGACACTTTGTTTCATGGGAAGGATGTAGAAGAGAAATGGAGGACATTTAAAGGGGAAAATTGTAAGAGTACAGAATCTTTATGTCCTGTTAGGTTGAAAGGAAATAGTAAAAATTGGGAAAGAGCCATGGTTTTCAAGGGAAATTGGACACCTGTTTCGAAAAAAAAAAAGAGAGATATCTACAATAATTATAGGAGGCATGGAGTAAATGAGGTGCTAGAGGAGTATAAAGAATGTAAAAAGAATCTTAAGAAAGAAATTAGGAAGGCTAAAAGAAGATATGAGGTTGCTTTGGCAAGAAAGGTGAAAGTAAACCCAAAGGGTTTCCACAGCTATATTAATAGCAAAAGGATAACGAGGGATAAAATTGGACCATTAGAGAACCAGAATGGACAGCTATCTGCAGAGCCAAAAGAGATGGGGGAGATATTGAACAATTTATTTTCTTCGGTATTCACCAAGGACAAGGATATTGAACTCGGTGAGTTAAGGGGAAAATGTAGAGTAGCTATGGAAACTATGAGATTCAAAGAGGAGGAAGTACTGACACTTTTGAAAAATATAAAAGTGGATAAGTCTCCAGGTCCTGACAGGATATTCCCTAGGACATTGAGGGAAGTTAGTGTAGAAATAGCAGGAGCTATGACAGAAATATTTCAAATGTCATTAGAAACGGGAATAGTGCCGGAGGATTGGCGTACTGCGCATGTTGTTCCATTGTTTAAAAAGGGTTCAAAGAATAAACCTAGCAATTATAGACCTATTAGTTTGACGTCAGTGGTGGGCAAATTAATGGAAAGGATACTTAGAGATAATATATATAAGCATCTGGATAAACAGGGTCTGATCAGGAACAGTCAACATGGATTTGTGCCTGGAAGGTCATGTTTGACAAACCTTCTTGAATTTTTTGAAGCGGTAACTAGGGAAATTGATGAGGGTAAAGCAGTGGATGTTGTCTATATGGATTTCAGTAAGGCCTTTGAAAAGGTTCCCCATGGAAGGTTGGTTAAGAAGGTTCAATCTTTGGGTGTTAATGGCGGAGTAGCAAGATGGATTCAACAGTGGCTGAATGGGAGATGTCAGAGAGTAATGGTGGATGGCTGTTTGTCAGGTTGGAAGCCAGTGACCAGTGGGGTGCCTCAGGGATCTGTGTTGGGTCCACTGTTGTTTGTCATGTACATCAATGATCTGGATGATGGGGTGGAAAATTGGATAAGTAAGTATGCAGATGATACTAAGATAGGTGGTGTTGTGGATAATGAAGTAGATTTTCAAAGTCTACAGAGTGATATGGGCCATTTGGAAAAGTGGGCTGAAAGATGGCAGATGGAGTTTAATGCTGATAAGTGTGAAGTGCTACATCTTGGCAGGACAAATCAAAATAGGA
This sequence comes from Okamejei kenojei, assembly GCA_035221665.1. NCBI lineage: Eukaryota > Metazoa > Chordata > Chondrichthyes > Rajiformes > Rajidae > Okamejei > Okamejei kenojei. The sequence goes on from CM069132.1 coordinate 73,592,765, forward strand.
CGTACATGGTAAATGGTAGGGAATTGAGGAATGCTGTGGAACAGAGGGATCTAGGAATAACTGTGCATAGTTCCCTGAAGGTGGAATCGCATGTAGATAGGGTGGTAAAGAAAGCCTTTGGTGTGCTGGCCTTTATAAATCAGAGCATTGAATATAGGAGTAGGGAAGTAATGTTAAAATTGTACAAGGCATTGGTAAGTCCAATTCTGGAGTATGGTGTACAATTTTGGTCGCCTAGTTAACCATATAAACCATATAACAATTACAGCACGGAAACAGGCCCTCTCGGCCCTTCCAGTCCGTGCCGACCATTTGTTTTCCCCTAGTCCCATCTACCTGCACTAAGACCATACCCCTCCATTCCCTTCACGTCCATATACCTATCCACTTTATTCTTAAATGTTAAAAACGATCCTGCCTCCACCACTTCTGCTGGAAGCTCATTCCACACAGCCACCACCCTCTGAGTAAAGAAGTTCCCCCTCACGTTACCCCGAAACCTCTGTCCCTTAATTCTCATGTCATGCCCTCTTGTTTGAATCTTCCCTACCCTCAATGGGAAAAATGGGACGTATCCACGTCAACTCTGTCTATCCCTTTCATCATTTTAAAGACCTCAATCAAGTCCCCCCTTAACCTTCTGCGCTCCAAAGAATAAAGACCTAACTTGTTCAACCTTTCTCTGTAACATAGTTGCTGGAACCCTGGCAACATTCTAGTAAATCTCCTCTGTACTCTCTCTATTTTGTTGACATCCTTCCTATAACTAGGCGACCAAAATTGTTACACCATACTCCAGAATTGGTCTTACCAATGCCTTGTACAATTTTAACATTACTTCCCTACTCCTATATTCAATGCTCTGATTTATAAAGGACAGCACACCAAAGGCTTTCTTTACCACCCTATCTACATGCGATTCCACCTTTAGAGAACTATGCACAGTTATTCCTAGATCCCTCTGTTCCACAGCATTCCTCAATTCCCTACCATTTACCATGTACGTCCTATTTTGATTTGTCCTGCCATGATGTAGCACTTCACACTTATCAGCATTAAACTCCATCTGCCATCTTTCAGCCCACTTTTCCAAATGGCCCAAATCTCTCTGTAGACTTTGAAAATCTACTTCATTATCCACAACACCACCTATCTTAGTATCATCTGCATACTTACTTATCCAATTTTCCACCCCATCATCCAGATCATTGATGTACATGACAAACAACAGTGGACCCAACACAGATCCCTGAGGCACCCCACTGGTCACCGGCTTCCAACCTGACAAACAGCCATCCACCATTACTCTCTGACATCTCCCATTCAGCCACTGTTGAATCCATCTTGCTACTCCGCCATTAACACCCAAAGATTGAACCTTCTTAACCAACCTTCCATGGGGAACCTTGTCAATGGCCTTACTGAAATCCATATAGAGATTATAGTTATAGTTATAGATTCCTATATAGTTATAGGAAGGATATCAACAAAATAGAGAGAGTACAGAGGAGATTTACTAGAATGTTGCCAGGGTTCCAGCAACTATGTTACAGAGAAAGGTTGAACAAGTTAGGTCTTTATTCTTTGGAGCGCAGAAGGTTAAGGGGGGACTTGATTGAGGTCTTTAAAATGATGAAAGGGATAGACAGAGTTGACGTGGATACGTTTTTCCCATTGAGGGTAGGGAAGATTCAAACAAGAGGGCATGACATGAGAATTAAGGGACAGAGGTTTCGGGGTAACGTGAGGGGGAACTTCTTTACTCAGAGGGTGGTGGCTGTGTGGAATCAGCTTCCAGCAGAAGTGGTGGAGGCAGGATCGATTTTAACATTTAAGAGTAAAGTGGATAGGTATATGGACGTGAAGGGAATGGAGGGGTATGGTCTGAGTGCAGGTAGATGGGACTAGGGGAAAACAAATGGTCGGCACGGACTGGAAGGGCCGAGAGGGCCTGTTTCCGTGCTGTAATTGTTATATGGTTATATGTTCAATGGTTATCGTAATGACTGTGTCCTTTAATCCCTCGTCCTGTGTGGAGGATTTGGTTGCCCACACTGCTACTGACAGTACCTTAAGGTTGCTTGCCTCTGTCATTAAGCGCGGCTGGCCAGAGAAACACTACAACGTTCCACTGCCAGTTCAGCCTTTCTTTCCCACCCGCAATGAGCTGGTGCTGCAGGATGGCATTATTGTAAAAGGACATAAGGCTGTGGTCCCTGCTTCGCTGCACAGCAAGTATTTTGACGCTGTCCATGCAGGGCACCCAGGCACTGAAGCCACGTCCTACGGGCAAGAAGCATGGCCAAATACATCACCGAGAATGTGGCGTCCTGTAGTGTGTAACAGCTTGGCACCTCATCAACAAAAGCCACCACTTCTTTCACATCCGGCTCCTGCTTTCCCGTGATCTACAGTGGCAACTGACATATTTGAATGGCATGGCAAGCAGTACCTGGTACTTGTTGATTCGTATTCTGGATGGTTTGACATTGATTTTCTGAGCAGCCCCACTTCTCGCTGGGGTAGTTTCGAAGCTTGCTCGCCATTTTGCAGACCACGGAGCTCTGTGCATACTGTTATCTGATAACGGCAGTCAATTTACCAGCCAACAATTCAAGCAGTTTGCTGCACGCTGGGGTTTTCGCCACATCTCCAGCAGCCCTGAATATCTACAGTCGAATGGACTAGCTGAGCGGGCTGTCAAGAGTGCCAAACAGCTCATGGAACGATCGTACAGAGCTAATTCCGACGTGTAACTGGATCTGCTCAACCTACGCAACATCTCCCGTGATCCAATTTGGGTTCACCCGCTCAACATTTATTGTCAAGGCAGACCCGAGCCACGGTGCCTGTGGCGTATCAAGCATTGATCCCACAGGTGGTTCCACCATCGGAAATCCAGTACAGGTTACATCAAAAGCGTGACATTCAAAAACAGTGGTATGACAAGACAAGTAGGCCGCAACCACCGTTAACAAAGGGGCAGGTGGTTCGTTTGCAAACTGACAAAGGCCATGACCGTATCGGTGTAATTTCTCTAGCTGCTTCTGAGCCACGCTCATATCTGGTCAGCGGCACCTACAGGCGTAACAGACAACATATCCTGCCTGTGAATGAGCTGATTCCACCTCCGTATTATCCAGACCGTACAAGTGTACAGCTGTCCGTGTCCAGCGGCACTGATCCACCTACACCAGCACAACAACCCACTTCTGGAGCGGCTGCTTTGCCAGTGGCAACGCCCCCTCCGCCTGCGCTGCAGTCCCCTGTTTCATCACCAGGAATGCTGGTCCAATCTCAGTCACCCGTGAAGCCACTGGCTCTATCCCAGGTGGGGAAAACCGGAGATGGATTTTATCGCACATGTGCTGGTCGTGTTTACAAGCCCACCGTGAAGTACCCGGGCTATGTTTGACTTTCCCCCAGCTTATTATCAATTGCTATGCATGCCTTATTTAGTCAATGGTTTTGTACTGACATTTAATTCTTTAAGAGGGAGGATGTAGATCAGTGTCACTCATGTTATGAGTCATACTTTTTCAATACTTTGTCATACTGCGTGTGACCTAAATTATTCCAACAGCAGAAGCTCGACACCCACCAACTGAATAACTCATCTACCATTCATTGCCAGGCTAATCTTTATGGTCATCCTAGAGATATTCCCTTTGTCCTATTCATTTCCACCCCTTCTTCTCTGTGACTTAAAACTAAAGATCTCTCTTTCCCCAATTTTGACAACGGGTCGCAAACCCAACTTTGTTTTTCTACGGATGTTGCTTGTCTGCGACTTCTTCCAGCAATCCTGCTTTTATTTACGAATGCTGCAATGCTCATCATCTCTGACCATCTCAGACGTTGTGATTAATGATAAATTGAATCGTTCTGCCTAAACATGGCTGTAAATGCTTCAGCACTCATATGCTGGGCCTCACAATTGTTAAGATCAGGAATATCTTTGGAGCTTCTTCCTCCAGTTAGCTGTTTAATTGTTTATAACCATTTAAATTAATGCCCATCTGGTGAAGCTGCAACGCAGGACTGTACTTGCAAAACAGACCTTTTGTTTAAAATGCAGGATTTCTTAGCTCTCCATTCCATGGTGTTTTGCAGGTATATTATCCTGTTGCAACTTCACCAGATGACCATTTTATCTGAAGCAGTGCACTATTACATTCATCATTATTAATATAACAAATATAAATTCCTATGAAGAACCAAAAAACCTCCAAATTTATTTAATCAATATTAGAATTTTAAACTCAAAAGCATCCATTCTTCAAATGCAATAACATGACAGATTATTTTCAAATAATTAATTGTTTTTTTAAACAACAGACTGCCCCCGCTTGATAGTTAGAACATAACTATAAAAGATTACTGTTTCCTCCAAGGAGTTGAGTAGGAAATTAACTATTGGTATCACTGAGGATTTGTAATAGCAAGAGATATATAACAGAATAAATTGATCAATGTTCCAATGCAATGTGACATTTTAAAGAAAGTTCAAAAATCTTGCATGGCAATTTTATCATCGCTGCAAAGATCTTGTGGAATAAAGTGCAATTACAACATTAAAACAAAAATATTACTTTGGTAGACCCATTCATTACCTCAAACAAACGCAGGTCAGCAGGCACTTTATCACCAACAGTCAAGCAAACAGTGTCGCCTGGAACCAGTTCTCGGGCAAGCAAGTGTTCCACCCTTCCTTCCCTTACACTAGGGTAAATAAAGAAAAACTCAAGCCAAAACAGTGAACAAAAAAAAATGAAGCCCAATTCATTACATTACATTGCTATTGTTTTTATGTGAGCCTTGTTCTTGTTAAGTAGAGGTAGGGAATGTTGTTACCATTCTGTGTTAGTCCAACTTTAGGTGTCCAAAATTTAGTTTAAGAGTAACTCCTACCCCAGCATTGTTCCCCAGCCGAGCCCCAAGAGCATCTCCTGTTGCTTTGATTATTGCCTTCTAGGAAATGTATCAAGTTAAACAATTGTTCAATCAAATGTTGTGCCCTGTTTATTCATGCAAGCTTCTACCACTGTTTAGGAACTCCCTAATAATGAGGAGAATGGATTTGGTCATAAAAGGGAAAAAAAAGCAAGGAAGCCAAATCTCCATCGATAATAAACGAAAAGTGATGATAAAAAAAAAGGTGGTATATGCCAAACCTTCGAATCATATTTCAACTAACCTTTTTTATTTTTGATAAGGTAATAGAGAAGACTAACGAAGGGGATACATAAAATATGAAAGCATTTGATCAAGTCCCATACAGAAAACTGATTAGCAAAACTGAAGCATAGTTAAATGGTTTCTGGCAGCATAGGTAGGTAACTGGCAAAGAAAACCAGAAGGAAAAAGAGTAATGGCAATGGCAGGGTTATTACTTAAGATGATAATAAGTGTTGTGCCCCAAGTTTCCATGCTGGCACCAATTATTTTTTTGTCCACAGAACATGGATCTGCAGAATAAAATTTCCACATTTGCAGTGATATACATCTTGGATGTGTGGCTATCAGTGGGGAGACCACTAGTAATAGACCAAAAAATAAGTTGGTTCAAAGGCCCTGCACGCAATTAAATAAATATACAACGGGAAAAATTACTGCCTTTGTTGAGCACGTTAAACAATTGTTAAATTCTCATGGCATATATGACACTAAATGGAATCAATTATCAATTCCTGCGATAACACCACCATACAGCTTACTTTTGCCACTGCAGACATATGTTATGAAAGAACACTAGAGAAAAGAAAACTCAGGGAAATAAAGATCATACCAATGGCATTCTGGAGGAACCAATTTGCTGAGCTCTTCAAGTGATTTTTCTGACCGATATTCCTGCCGGATATTAGCAAAAATACAATGATGTCTTTACACATGAAAATTTGCAGCATTTTAAAATATAGCACACGTTTTAAAAAATGCATAGTGCATAACATGATTATTTCATTAAGATACCGTGATATTATTTGCACACAGATCAGTTCCAGTTTCATCTAAATGGACCATGAACTACTTCGAACTACCCATTTCTAAGTTCTCACTCAAACTAGTCATTTGTGTATTGTACCTTGTAAAAAGATCTCCCTTTTATTATCTAACCAATTTTTATAGTACTCATACAGATGCAGAAAAACACTTTAAGTAAACTTACTTCTCATGTTTAATTACTAGTACTTTGATTTCTCAACGTGTAACACCTTACACTTATCTGCATTGAACTTCATTAAACATTCCTCAGCCCACTTGCCTAACTGATCAAAATCCTGCTGTAATTTTTGATAAGTATCTTCGCTTTCTATGATACCGCCTACTTTCTTGTCATCTGCAAACTTACTAATTATATTGCAGAGCCATAAAGTGTGGAAACGGGCCCTTTGGCCCAATTTGCCTAAACTGACCAACATGTCCCACCTGCCTGAGTTCGGCCCATCTCTATATAACTAAAATTCTTCGTCTTGTTTGTGCCCACGATGTGTCAGTTTGGTTTTCCTATCTTCCTCCAAACGCTAGGCCACAGCCTTCCCATTTTACCATACCCTACTCCCATTTTTCCTGTCGTGGCGATGTGTCAGCCCAAAATTCTTGAAAGATATAGTCAACACTACAGGTGAAACTTTTGATATAATTTTCTGGGTGAATTCGGGAGGAAAACTGTTCAGCAAGGATTGAGGAAAAGGGAGGTATCTTTCAACCAGCAATAATTTGAGTTGAGGCTTTCTCATTAAATAAGGTATAGATTTTGAAGTTGCTGTGACTATGTTTTTAAATAATGGTACCCAAATGACAAAAATAAATCCAAACAAATCTTCACAATGGAAAAGGACAAGGGAAGCGGTGAGTGTGCGGCCACATTTTCAATCCTCCCTCGACTCTGTCCAAGGACCCCAACAGTCCTTTCAGGTTAGGCAGATGTTCACTTCCACCTCCCCCAACCTCATCTACAGTATCCGTTGCTCAAGATGTTGACTCTTAAACATCAGCGAGACCAAATGTAGGTTAGGCGATTGTTTCATAGAAGCATAGAAAAATAGGCCATTCGGTGCTTCAAGCCAGCACCACCATTCAATGTGATCATGGCTGATCATCTAAAATCAGCACCCCATTTCTGCTTTTTCCCCCATATCCCTTGATTCCTTTTGCTCCAAGAGCAAAATCTAACTCTTTCTTGAAAACATCCAGTGAATTGGCCTCCACTGTCTTTTGTGGCAGGAAATTCCAGATTCACAACTCTCTGGGTGAAAATGTTTTCCCTCATCTCAGTCCTAAATGGCCTACTCCTTATTCTTAAACTGTGACCCCTGGTTCTGGACTCCCCCAACATCAGGAAGAAAGAATTCCTGCATCTAGCTTGTTTAATAGACAATAGGTGCAGGAGTAGGCCATTCGGGCCTTTGAGCCAGCACCGCCATTCACTGTGATCATGGCTGATCAATCCCTTAAGAATTGTATATGTTTCTATAAGACCCCTCTCATCCTCAAGCATGAGACAGGAAAAAAATGAAAAAAAAGAGGAAGAGGGATGGGGTCCAGGGGCCCCACTCACCCAACCTATCCAAGTCACCCTGCATCCTCATAGCATCCTCATCACAGCTCACTCACCCAGCTTTGTGTCATCCGCAAACTTGGAGAGGACACATTTAAATCGTTAATATATATTGTAAATAATGGGTCCCAGCACCGAGCCTTGTGGCACCCCATTAGTCACTGCCTGCCATGCTGAAAAGGACCCGTTAATTCCTAGTCTTTGCTTCCTAAATGCCAACCAGTTCTCTATCCATGTCAATCCCTACCCTCAATAACATGTGTCCTAATTTTGCACACTAATCTCGTGTGGGATCTTGTCAAAGGCTTTTTTAAAGTCTAGATACACTGCATCCACTGGCTCTCCCTTATCCATTCTACTAGTTATATCCTCAAAAAATGTCAGAAGATTAGTCAAGCATGATTTCCTCTTCATAAATCCATGCCGACTTTGACCGATCCTGTCAATGCTTTCTAAATGCGCTGCTATAACATCTTTAACAATCGACTCGAGCATCTTCACCACTACGATGTAAGGCTAACTGGTCTATAATTCCCTGTTTTCTCTCTCCCTCCTTTCTTAAAAAGTGGAGTTACATTGGATCAGTTCCTGTGGACTGGAGTGGAGCCAAGAGTCGAGAGAACATTGGAAAATGATAGAAACATAGAAACATAGAAATTAGGTGCAGGAGTAGGCCATTCAGCCCTTCGAGCCTGCACCGCCATTCAATATGATCATGGCTGATCATCCAACTCAGTATCCCGTACCTGCCTTCTCTCCATACCCTCTGATCCCCTTAGCCACAAGGGCCACATCCAACTCACTCTTAAATATAGCCAATGAACTGGCCTCAACTACCCTCTGTGGCAGAGAGTTCCAGAGACTCACCACTCTCTGTGTGAAAAAAGTCTTTCTCATCTCGGTCTTAAAGGATTTCCCCCTTATCCTTAAGCTGTGACCCCTTGTCCTGGACTTCCCCAACATCGGGAACAATCATCCTGCATCTAGCCTGTACAACCCTTAAGAATTTTGTAAGTACCTATGCATCGTAGTGGTGAAGATCACCAATGCATCCACGATTTCTAGGGCTACTTCGAGTACTCTGGAATGCGGACCATCAGGCCCTGGAAATTTTCGCTGAACACCTCTGCTAAGTCCGCCTGGACCTACCTGATCTCCCAGTTGCCAAACACTTTAATTCCCCTTCCCACACTAAACTTTCTGTCCAAGGCCTCCTTCATTGTTAGAGTAACAGCATCTCATATTTCACTTGGGCAGCTTACAATCCAGTGGTATGAGTTTTGATTTCTCTAACTTCAAGTAACCCCTGCATTCCCTTTCTCTCCATCCGTCCCACACCTACGTCGCTCGCACCAGCTTCTTGCTCTCATCTAACAAACAGCTGACAATGGCCTGTTTCCTTTATCATCGTTACCTTTTTTGCATATCCTTCATTCATTTGTTCTATATCTCTCTACATCATCAAATATACCTCTCATTTCCCTTTCCCCCGACTCTAGTCTGAAGAAGAATCTCAACCCGAAACGTCACACATCTCTTCTCTCCAGAGATGCTGCCTGTCCCGTTGAGTTACTCAAGCATTTTGTGTCTATTTTCCATTTGGGTCTATGTGCTGGATGGATTGAAATCAGCATGGATTCATATATATATTTCTCTATTTTTTTGTTTAGAGATACGGTGGAAACAGGCTCTTTTCAGCCCACCGGGTTTGCACTGACCAGCAATCCCCGCACATTAACATTATCTTACACAAACCATTTTTGGAGTAACTCAGCAGGTCAGGTAGCATCTCTTGAGAACACAGATAGATGACGTTTCAGGTCAGGACCCGAAGAAGGGTCCGACTCATCTTGTGCTGAATGATTCCAACTCCGTCTTTTTTTGTGTTAGTGGGCTAATCGGCAGCTGTAAATTGCCCCTATTGTAAATGAGTGGCTGAAGAATCGGAGAGGGTGGGTAGAGTTGATAAACTTATGGTAGAGTTCAAACATAGAATATATGTGCAGGAGTAGGCCATTCAATATGATCACGGCTGATCATCCTAAATCAGTACCCTGGTCCTGCTTTCTCCCCATATACCTTGATTCCGTTAGCCCAAAGAGCTATATTTATCTTTTGAAAACATCCAGTGGATTGGCCTCCACTGCCTTCTGTGGCAGAGAATTCCACAGAATCACAACTCTGGGTGAAAATGTCATGTGTCAGGACAATTAGTGGGGGAACTGGACTGATAGGAAAACTCGGAAAACTAGAAAATTACTTAGGACCTCATGGTCTCTTACGTCATCAGAAAAGTAAATATTGAAGTAATATACCTAACACTGATGAAAGCAATATCACTGAAATCATTAGTAACTGACAATATACAAGTTCAAAATTGTTGACAATCTTGATAGAATTTCCTGGTAGCCCTAAGCTAGGTGTAAATTAGCAATTCTGTGTTTAAATTTGTTTTTAAAATTAGGAACAGAAAAATACATACCTGCACAAAAGCCACTGTAACCACAATTATAATAGCCTTTCAAAGAAGAAGAGAAAAGTTGTGATTATTCTGCATTATAATTATAATCATCCTTATTTTTCTGTTAGGAATCAACAGGAGATTGAATAATGGTCATTTAATATAAAATGTTTTCATGACTGCATAATTGTTTATTTAAAAATAATAATTTTAGATAAATAATTGCATAGCATCACAAAAGAAATGTCAGATCTGTAAGATTAATAAAATTAAGTTCTATGTTCTCAAAATCTAAATGCTTGCGGGCACACATTCACAGTAGCTGTGGTCTACAATTTGCTAAAGTAAAAAGCTGGTACTCTCACACTTTCCCTTAAATGCAGAAAACTGAGATTTACTGACAGATTGGACAGGAAATTTGAATCGGTCAGTTCACTCTGCCACTGTGTTCAACAGATTCTAACAGTTGACACCAGCCTCGCTGATATTCACTGAATTAATTGCCTGGAATTGCGTGACATTAGACGGTGCAAGAATGGAGATTCCATTGATTACAGGCGAGGATGAAGAGGTTAAAGGGAGTGTAATTTCCGTTTTTAAAGAATATTTTGGTTAGCATAATGTTTTCAATTTTTTAAGTCATTGTTAACATTTATTTTAATTATTTGCTTCAATCTCAATCATTTTTTAAATGTCTCAAATCGCACTGCACCTCTCAATGTTGTTCAGCTCTGGAATTTTTAAGGCAAACAAGTTAGGCCCTACAAATGTGGTCCAGCTAAAATCATGATCATTATCATCATCGTTGAAAACATCAACGGGCATGGTGCCTTACAATGCTATGTAGGACAGTGATCGCAACGTCTACTGAAGTGTGGATGGCCGTTGGCTCACTAGGAGCTCATCTGCCCTTTGACAGGTCTTGTTTTGCTCCTGCTGGGGGTCCACAGCCCCCTCCTCACCTGGCAAAGCAGGTGGGGGAGATGGTTTAGTCACCGACTATCTGACCATGGAGCAGGTAGCACAGGATTACATGGTACCTGTGGCGGGGGAACTCCCCCCGACCTGACCTATCAGCTAAAAGACGCTCATATATTTGCAGTCATTTGCTCAAGCATTCAGTGAAATTACAAAATCTCTTTACATCACAAGATCTCTCTCTCTCCCTCTCCCTCCCCCTCTCCCCCTCTCCAAAACCAAGGAGCTCATCGTACACTTCCGAAAGGGAAAGTCGGGAGATCACGTGCCATCTTTCATCGGTGGGTCGGCAATGGCGAGAGTTAGCAGTTTCAAATTCCTGGCCATTAATACCTTACATGACCTTTCTTGAGCCCAGCACACAGATGTCATTACAAAGGTGCACCATGCCTCTACTTTCTTAAAAGTTTTGAGATAATTCAGCATGTCAACAAATTCTCTCACAAATCTTACAGATGTACTGTAGAAAGACCGGTTGCAGCATGGCAATTCCAATACACAGGAATGCAAACAGACTGTGTGGGAGTGGTCAACTCAGCCCAATCCATCACCGGCACAATTCTCCGCATCATCACGAGCATCTACGATGTGCTGCATCAATAAGGCAGTATCTATCACCCCACCAGCCAGCTCATGCTTACTTCTCGTTGCTACCATTGGGCAGAAGGTACAGAAATGCAAAGTCCTGCATCACGATATTCAGGAACAGCTATTTTCTCCAACCATCAGGTTAATGAACCGACCTGCACGATCCGAGGCAAAACACAAAGTGTTGGAGGAACTGAGGTAGTCAGTCAATCAGACAATATCTGTGGAGGAAATGGAAGGTTTGGGACATTACTTTTCCATATCCACCACAGACGTGGTCTGACCCGCTGACTTGCTCCAGCGCTGTGTGTTTTGCTCAAGATTCCAACATTTACAGTTCCCCATGCCTCCATAATCCTAATGCGACCGTGGCAATGGAAGACTACAATCCACCATGGATTTGATTTCTATGTGTGTTTTACATTATGTCTTGATTTTTGGAGTCCTTTCCTTTTCACCGTATTATTGAATTTAGGTGGATAATTTATATATAATTTATTTTTGTGCAATGTCTGATTCTAGGTGCCTGTAATGCATTTGACAATAAACTCAACTTGACTTGATTTGGATGCCCTCTGCTTTCTTCTGATTTTTACGTTGCTTTCTTATCTTGAACTGAATGACAGAATAAATAATTAACCTATTTGTGCTATGAAGAATTCTGCTCTATCAAGAATTTTTCGTGAATCTATTCACAGCTAAATATGGAAATTGTTTAACTACAATATTTGGTTCCCAATTTGTGCACCTTTATCTATACATTGAAGTGAACATCTGTGTCTTACCACTGTAATGCTGACTGCGTCGTCCAGTTGTTGCATAATAACACTGATAACAGCTGAAGCCAGGAGCAAAATGATAAGCGGGTTTTTAAACTGCAAAATAATTATTTAAAAAAATTAACATAACAGTGGAACAGTTTTACTATTTTATACTAAAACACTGTCTTACTGACATACATGAATCTCTTTCTGTAATAAGATGCTTACAAGAAGCATGATTCAACTTCCTGTCTGCAATATGGGTTATGATGAGCCTGGCTTGAAATGTACAAAGTTTGCAAAAACACTTAGTTAAACTGAAACTGACCATAACGTTTTCAGTAAAAATACTTTTTTTCAATCTCACCAAAGACGAGAGTTTAATTGGGTGAAGCAAATTGAAGTTTTAGATTCTAGAGAGGCAAACATGGAGAGCAATCATAATGATCAAATTAACTTAATTTAATCAACAGCTTGACTTTACAAAATGATCCAAAAATTAGAAATAATTAATGTAGAGTGTTGTGGTGGGCAGTTATATAAAACTTCAATCAAAATTGTCCCTCTTAATGGAAAGGGGATCTGCATTCCTCTAACACTTATCAGAATGCGCCAAAGTGCTTTACAGCCAAAATAATATTTATGTAGTCTAATCATGAGGGGAATAGAAACAGTCTTTTATCCAGAATAGGGGAATCAAGAACCAGAGGACATGTTTAAAATGAGAGGGAAAGATTCTACAGGAACCTGAGGGGCAACTTATTCCACACTGGATGTGGACGTATGGAGCGAGCTGCATTTAAAAGTCATTTGGACAGGTGCAGATAGGAAAGGTTTGGAAGGAAATGAACCAAACGTCAGCAGGTGGGACTAGCGTGAATGAGGCTTCTCGGTTGGCATGGGCAAGTAGGGCCAAAGGGCCTTGATGAGATAACTTGCTTTACAATGCTAATTGAGATAAACCTATTAGTCAGAACACTGGCAAATCTCACTTATTCTTCGCTGAACGTGTGCATCTAATTGGATGGATAATGATTGTTGTTTCATTAGAAGAGAGTAAGCTCTTAAGATTAGCTCTCCGTCAACATGGCACGATCTAAATTTTTCAGTCTAATTTTCCTCCAAGAACCTTCGAAGGCACAAAGGCAGCCACCTGACCCAACACTATTCTGTCCCAGAACTCTCAAATAGAATAAATTCCTCCTGCTGTTTCCAGACTCTGCAGCAGTGCACTTCCAAACATATATTTTTATCCGAGATAGAATCAGAGAGTCAGAGTGTCGAAACAGGCCCATCGGCCCAACTTGCCCACACCAACCAACATGTCCTAACTACACTAGTCCCACCTGCCTGCATTTGGCCCATATCCCTCTAAATCTGTCCTATCCATGTAACTGTCTAATTGTTTTATAAACATTGCAATAGTCCCTGTCTCAACTACCTCTTCTGGCAGCTTGTTACATACACCCACAACTCTGGAGTATGTACCCCTCAGATTCCAATTAAATCTTTCCTCCTTCCCCTTAAACTGGTGCCTCTGGTTCACGATTCCCCTACTCTGCTCATGAGGCTCTCGCGTCTACCCAATCCATTACACTCATGATTTTATACTTCTCTATAAGATCATCCCTCAACCTCCTGTGCTCCAGGGAATAGAGTCCCAGCCTGTTGAACCTCTCCCCATAGCTCAGACCTTAAATACCTGGCAACATTCTTGTAAATCTTCTCTACAGCCTTTCCAACTAGATAACACCTTTCCTGTGACATGGTGCCCAGAAGTGAACATAATACTCTAAAGGCGGCATCAACAACATCTTGTACAACTGCAACATGACTTCCCAACTTATATACTCAATGTTCTGACTGATGAAGGCCAATGTGTCACCCCATCCACCTGTGATGGCACCTTCAAGAACTATGCACTCCTGGATCCCTCTGCTCAACACTTCCCAGACCCATACCATTCACTGTGTAGGTCCTGCCCATGTTAGACTTTCCAAAATACAACACCACTATATTAAATTCCATCAATCATTCCTCAGTCCACCTGCCAAACCGATCAAGATCCTGCTGCAATGTTTGACAAATAGCTGTTTAATTGTCCATGCAGTTGTTATCATGCTATTTTAACAACTGAAGAACAATTCCAATTAGATTATTTCATGGTATACCAAAATTCAAGAAAGGGCATCCTGCATTGCAAAGAATACACACTATGAGCAGATCATGGAACCAGAGATGTCCTTGATGGAAAGACATTGAAAATATTAGTAGCCAATTAAGCCACAGAAGAGACATCATTTTATTTAAGAGGAACATCGAATCAAGAGCAAACTACAACACTACTTTTATGGTTATTACAGACAACCTGCATTCCTTGTCTCTTAAGATTTCAGTATAAATTAACAAATCAACACCTAGCCACCACTGCTTTTGCTCCCCAGTCAAAACCTGGGAAATGTAAGATTTCACTTCCATAGATACAAAAATACGTGTTTATGAAACTTCGTGTCATCTGAACATGGTCAGATTATTGTTATATTGGAACATCCACTGTGTCTAACCTGAGAAATGTACTTTTTCCAAAGAGGTTCATCTTCATTGATTTCAAATTCATTCCATCCATGGTACGTCCGACGGCGAGAAATTTCACAATTCTTTAGGCCATTATGAAGGTCACCCTGTGATAAAAGAATAGCATTTCAAGAAATGCATTTTAAAAAAATCATAGAAATGGTTATACCAGCAGCGACAGGTGATCGTTTCAACACACAGTAGATGGTAACAAACTGCAAATAATTATTTTCTATACAAACAATACAAGTTGATTTCACTGCAAACTTTGAAGTTCCCACATTTGATTTTTAAACCAAGTTTGTATTCTCTTTCAGGCCCCTTTGCATCGTTGACTAAATACTGAGTTACAATGTGTGCAGTTTGTTCCAAGGTACAGGTGCTGCAGGAGAGATAGACAAAGCAGATGGGGAGGTTGATTTATTAAGGAGAATGTCAGTAGTCAGACGACATTACTGACCGTTTGTCCAGTGAGGTAATATGGGTGCAGCTGAAAAATAAAAAAAGGGATGATCACCTTGTGGGCGGTGTATTGCAGGCCCCTAATTAATCAAAAGGAATTAGACGAAGAAATATGCCAGGAGATTACAGGCAATTGAAAAACTAATAGGGTTGTTGTAATGGTGTATTTTAATGTTCCCAATATAGCCTGGGACTGTAATAGTGCCAACGACTTAGAGTGAAATGCGTTTAGGAACATTTCCTCGGGCAATATGTAGAGCCCTATAAGGGAGAGGGCAAAATTTGAGCTGCTCTTAAAAAAATTGGGAAGAGGAAGTGACTAAAGGGCCTGTAACAACTATAGCGACCTTATTTGCGAGTTTAGGAGAGTTTGCGCTCGCCACAAGCTCGCAGCATGGTCGTAGGTGGTCAATGGTAAGTCTCCTTTATGGTCGAGAGGAGTTCCCACATGGTGGTTACTGCAGTTTGGTTGAGGAAAATTTTTCAACAAGCTGAACATTTTTCTGCGAGCAAAATTTGGTTTTGAACTCGTCGTGCAGTGGTAGTGGGGTCACCATGTCATTGTAGGTAGTCGTAGGTAAATCTCCTTTGCTGGTCAGGAGGGCTCATTGGGGGGGAAAAAAAACATAAGCACGAGTTTTCAGAACCAAGGAAACGGACCAGTAATGTTAAATGCCCGCTAATCTTCACAAAAGTTGTCTGGCTTCTTAAAAGTGTCTCCACTCCTTCTCCCTACTCTTCCCCCCTCCCCGCTCTTTTAAAGGACTTGCCGTACAATGTGCCAGCCGTCTTTAACCTTCCTGTTCATCGCGGGTAGCACCTTGGCTTTGCAACTTGTAGATTTCAGACAGCGCTCCCCCGCTTTCTGTGTGTGTGTGTGTGTGTGTGTGTGTGCATGTGTGTCTGCGTGTCTCCGTGCGGGGCGTCTCCGTGCATGTGTGTCTGCGTGTCTCCGTGCGGGGCGTCTCCGTGCATGTGTGTCTGCGTGTCTCCGTGCGAGGCGTCTCCGTGCGGGGCGTCTCTGTGTGTCTGTGTGTGTATGTGTCTGTGTGTGTTTGTATCTGTGTGTGTGTGGCCGACGCTCATTCCAGCTCGCGCTTGAAGATCGCAGACAGTTTGCTGAAAAGTCGCGTAAGTGGGACAGGTCTTTAAGTGACCGTGGGCGAGCTTTTTGTGACCAGCAACCAATGTCCTATTAGCTTTAAAATAGTTATGGACAAAGACAGGGCGGGTCCACAAGTTAGAATTCTGAATTGGAGCATGGCCAACTTTGATGGTATTTGCTCAAGTTGATTGGAGTAGGTTATTTACAGTCAAAGGAATGTCAAGAAAGTGGGGTGCTAATAATAGCGTGGTGACAAGTGTTGAAGGCATGCATGTTCCTATTCGAGTGCAGGGCAAGGAAGATGGAAGTAAGGAAGCTTGGATGATGATAGAAATTGAAGTTCTGGTCAGAAAATAGGAGGCATACAACAGGTATAGGCAGCTACGATCAAGAGTATTCCTGGAGGATTTTTGGGAACCAAGAATATTCAATATGGAGGTGAAAAAAAGGCAGGACAGAGCTCTGGCAGGTAATGTAATGGAAAGTCCAAAGAGATTTTGTCAGTACATAGAGGGAAAGAGGGTAACTAGAGAGAGAATAGGGCCCCTTAGAAACCAAAATGGTCATCTCTGTGTGGAGCTGTAGGAGATGGGCAAAGTCAGAGTATTTCTCCCTCGTTTTTACATATGAAGACTAGGGAATTTGGAACGGTTAAGGGAGATGTCCTGTGGACAGTCCCTATTAGGGTCATGGAAGTGCTGGACATCCTAAGGTACATGAAGGTACATAAATCTCCTGGGCCAGATCAGATATATCTGAAGACACAGAGGGAAGCTGGCATTCTGGTTGAGATGTATGAATCATCATTAGAGGTGCCAGAAGACTAGAGGGTGGCTAATGATGTGCCTCTTGTTAAGATGGGGTGCAAGAAATAGCCAGGAATGATAGACAAGTGAGCCTAACCTGTGTAATCAAAAAGGCTGATGAGGGTAAAACTATAGACGTTGTCTATTATGGACTTCAGCAAGGTATTTGATAACGTTCCATACAGTAGGCCGCTCTCGGCCGAAGGTTATCAAAAATTACAGCAGGATCTTCTTCAGTCAGACAAGAGGGCTGAGGAATGGTTAATGGAGTTTAATGCCGAGAAGTGAATGGTATAACATTTTGGGAAATTAAACCATGGCAGGACCTTCACAATGAATGGCAGGACAAAGGGGATGGTTGTAGAGCAGAGTGCAGGTACATAGTTCCTTAAAAGTGGCGTCAAGGAGGCTTTCGGTACATTGCCGTTCATTAGTCAAGGTATTGAGTACAGAAGTTCCGATGTATGTTAAAGTTGTACAACACATTTGTCATGCGGCAATTGGAGCATTTTGTTCCAGTGTTGGTCACCCTACTATAAGAAGAATGTTGTTAAACTGGGAAGGGCGCAGATTAGATTTACAAGGGTGTTGCCAAAATTTGAGAGCTTGAGATCAAGGAAGAGGTTTGGCAGTTTAGGACTTTATCCCTTGGAATGCAGAAGGCTAAGGTTATAGAGGTGTACAAGATCACGAGGGCAATAGATATGGTTAATGCACACAAAGTATTTTACACAGAGTAGGGGAATCAAGAACCAGAAGACATAGGTTTAAAGTGAGAGGGGAAAGATTTAACAGGAACCTGAGGGGCAATCTTTTCACACAGACTGTGGTGGGTATATGGAACAAGATGCCAGAGGAGGTATTTGAGGCAGGTACTATAACAATATTTAAAAGGCACTTGGACAGGTACATGGATAGGATAAGGTTAAGAGGGATATGTGCAAATGCGGGCAGGTGGGACTAGTGTCGATGGGGCATCTTGGTCGGCACGGACAAGTTAGGGTGAAGGGCCTGTTTCAATGCTGTATGACTCTATATCCAGTTTAGCAATTGTAATTAAAGTGTAATTATTTCCCTCAAAATTAAGTTAAATATTTACCAAAAAAAGGAGTTATCACAGCATTGAGCAGAGCCTGGACAATTTAAAGTAACAACCCTGTGCCATAATTTTTTGGTGAAGCTGCCATCCTCAGAATTGCAATTTTGAAGCAATCCTAAAGGATGCACAGAATAAATCTAATGGATCCCAAACCATATTAAATATCAAAATCAAGATGACATAGAAGGAAGTGCTGCATACAATGTATAATGGATGGAATGTCTAATGTTTTCCATTATATTAAATAAACTTAGCTAAACAAAGCGAGAGGGAAAATATCCCTCCAAAAGAGGCAATGGCATCATCAAGAATTCTCAACTTTACCCATTCGTGGTCTCCTTACCTGCAAAATGCTAGCAACCTCATCCACAGGTAGTTCACTTGCCCTCCTCGATGACAAGACTGGAATCATTATTTCATTTTCACTGTGGTACACCTCCTCAGATCCCGGAATCTAAGGTACCCAATACAAAAAAAAGTTAAAAAGTAATTGAAATAATCTATATCGATAATTAAAAATTTGGATACAGTTATAGTTCATTTTAGCACAACCTAACTGTAACTGTTTTACAGAGGAATAGCTAATATTAGGTTACCTGCACTCTATGCATCCTGAAGACATTTTCAAAAAACTATGAAAATAATCTTGATACTCAGTAATTTGTTTAAAATGGTATTTCCCTTTAATTTAAGCAAAGCATCCACAATATTGAGCCCATGTTGACCGTTAATTAAGTCTTGATCATGATATTTAGCATGCCTACAGGGGAAAAACCGCCATCTTCAAATTAAAAGATGGACTTACATAGAAACATCGAAAATAATTAAACATTAGCAAGACCAAGGAGCTGACTGACATACACATGAAGTTTTCACAGGTGGCAAAGTGACACAGAGTGTAGGGCTGCTACCTCACAGCTCCAGTGACATTAGGTTCAATACCAACCTCCTGTACTGTCAGGGTGGAGTTGTCATATTTCCCCCACCCCCACCCCAAAAGAAATACTGGTTGGTTGGCTACTTGGTCACTGTAAAATGCTCTTAGTGTGCAAGTGAGTGGTGGAAGATCGAGTCAAGAGTCATATGCGTCAGGACCAGAACAATTAAATTCTTACCTGATGCTGCTTTACAGGCACAGCTTTATAACACACATGGTGCCAGAACAATAACCTGGCCCTAAACACCAGCAAAACCAAGGAACTGATTGTGGCCTTTGGAAGGGGTAGGATGGGGACCCACAGTCCCGTTTATATCAACGGGTCGATGGTGGAAAGGGTCAAGAGCTTCAAATTCCTGGGCGTGCATATCTCTGAAGATCTTTCCTGGTCCGAGAACACTGATGCAATTATTAAGAAAGCACATCAGCGCCTCAACTTCCTGTGATTACGGAGAGTCGGTATGTCAAGGAGGACTCTCTCTAACTTCTACAGGTACACAGTAGAGAGCATGCTGACCAGTTGCATCGTGGCTTGAGTCAGCAACTTGAGCGCCCTGGAGCGGAAAAGACTACAAAAAGTAGTAAACACTGCCCAGTCCATCATAGGCTCTGACCTCCCTTCCATCGAGGGGATCTACCGCAGTCGCTGCCTCAAGGACCCACACCATCCTGGCCACACACTCATCTCCCTGCTACCTTCAGGTAGAAGGTAGAGGAGCCTGAAGACTGCAACGACCAGGTTCAAGAATAGCTACTTCCCCACAGTCATCAGGCTATTAAATGCGGCTCACACAAAACTCTGAACATTAATAGCCCATTATCTGTTTATATGCACTTTATCAGTTTATTTATTCATGTGTGTATATATTTATATAATGGTGTATGGACACACTGATCTGTTCGGTAGTCATGCCTACTATTCTGTTGTGCTGAAGCAAAGCAAGAATTTCATTGCCCTATCAGGGACACATGACAATAAACTCTCTTGAATCTTGAACCTATACAAAGTCCCTAGTACGTTGTTGCTGAGGTGGGATTGTGGATAGGGTTATGCAGGTTGTTGAACAGCCTGATGATTGATGGGAAGAAGCTGTTCTTGAACCTGGACTTAACAATTGTCATACTTACCTTCTTCCCCTGGGTAGCAGTGAGATGAGAGGGTGGCCAGGGTAATGAGGTTCTTTTATGATATTGACTGCCTTCTTGAGGCAGAACTTCCTGTAGATCCATTCAATGGCAGGGAGGTCAATACCTGTGATGAACCAGGCAGTGTACATCATTTTCTGCAGCCTCAATCATTGTTGGGAGTTCCAGTTACTAAACTCCACAGTATGCTCTCCACTGCACATCTGTCAAGGTTCGAGAAGGCATTCGGCAACATGGCAAATCTCCTCAAACTCCTGAGGAAGTAGAGGCACGTGTGAGCTTCTTTTTTTGTGATTGCAACAATGTGGTTGGCTGAGGACAGATCATCAGAGGTGAGCACGCCCAGGAACTTGAAGCTACTGATTCTCTCCACCACAGTCTCACCGACAAAGGCAGGCTCACGGATGCTCAACTTTCCCTTCCTGCAGTCACCAATCAGCTCCTTGGTCTTGCTAATGTTGAGGGCAAGGCTATTGCTCTGACACCATTCTAACCAGAATATCGATCTAACTCTTGTCCTCTGCAAGTTGAATGAATTAATTAATAAGTTTATTGGTCAAGTATTCACATACAAGGAATTTGCCTTGGCGCTCCGCCCGCAAGTGAGAACATGACCTACAGTGACGGTGGAGCAGTGTCTGGTTAGAGTCATGGGTAAAGAGAGAATAGAGCAGGAGACTGAGCGCACAGACTTGAAGTGCCCTTGTACTGTTCGTCAGCAAATAGGAAGTGTTGTTACCCATCTGTACTGATTGACATCTGCTGATGAGGAAGTCAAGGACCCAGTGCACAGGGAAGATAGAGAAATTCTTGCTTAGACCGGGTGTCAAGGGTTATGGGGAGAAGGCAAGAAAATGCGATTCGGAGGCAGAGATCAGCCATGATTGAATGGCGGTGTAGACTCGATGGGCCGAATGGCCTAACTTGAAGAGTTACTCCTATAACTTGAAGAGCTCCCCACGAGTTTGAGGATGTTTAGAGGAAGATGGTGTTGAATACCTAGTAGGAGTCGATGAACAAAAGCTTGACATCGGTGTCAGCAAGATTCATCAAAATCTATATGTGTGCTACCAGTTGGCAGTTTAAGGCCGGTCACTTGGCTCTGGGGATCAAGTTGACGAGATTACAGAAGAACAAAAATAGGATCTGTGTAGGATTAATATAACAGGGTGCTCAATAGTCGGCACAAACTTATCTCTGTGCTGTACGACCCGATGACAATGTTCTAAAACATATCTCTTGGAAATGTAACTACTGTAATGTAGAAAATGTGACTGTAAATTTATAAACAACAAACTGTCATGAACAACTATACGATCTTTGCTTGTGTAGTAATGCTGTGTGGGGGACTGTATTGACCAGGGAAATGGTGATAAATCCTCTCTTCCACTGCAAAAATATTGCCCAGTAATATTTTATATTCACCTGCAACAGAAGGTTGGTTTAGAATGTCAGATGACACCTTTCACAATGCAATATTTCAGTACTGCAATAAGATTAACAGCCACAACAGTTCTCTGGTTCAGGGATAACCTTGCAATAGACTAGAACACAGCTGTCAAATGTTATAGCAAGCCCAATTTGATTGTTTCATTGGATACACAAAGGAGTCAGAATTTTTTTTTTTAAATGAAGGAGGCCAACTTTCAAAGCTCAGTCAACACACCCAATCCTGATGAACTGTTAATTTATATAATTGCAGTTTATGGGTCCTCATGGCCATTTGCTTATATTATTGCAATGACCATAATATTCATTGGGATGTCCCCGGACTGGGGTAGATGGAGCATAAAAACAAGTTCTTCTTTGAGGGGGATATGGGCCAAATGCAGGTAAATGGGACTAGCTTAGATAATACTTCTTGGTCAGCATGTACGAGCTGTGCTGTGGGACCCATTTCTGCTCTATGTTACTATGACTTTTATTTTTCAATTAATGCTTGTGCCATTACTTAATTGTACGCCTGCACGCAATGACACAGTAAACCCTGCACTTAATGACATAACAACTGTTTTGCAAGTCCATTAATCTTCACATGGTTACCAGCAGAAATGTCATACAAACAAAAGAAAATTGACATGTGACAGGAGTACATATATATTTACTTCACACCAGTCGATGCGTTAACCAACTTAACATCCTACAAATAAGCAAATAAAATGGAACTGAGAATACTTAAATTTACAGAGAAGAACTAAAGAAAACATAGTGTACATTTTACTAAAAAATACACTCCTGTTGAATGTGGAATTTGGCACGGTTAGCATCAACTTGAGAAGGAAGTGGTTAACAATAATCTTGACACATGCTGAAGGTACTCCCATATTGCATTGGGGGAGGGTGGGGAGGTTTAGGATTTTAATCCTGCAGTGATGACACAATGGTTATGATATTGCCGAGTTAGGGTGGTGTGCAATTCCATGCAATCCGGTTTGGTAAGAATAACTAAAAAGCAAAATATTGTTTAAATGAAGAGTTGACATGCAGATACCGCAAATAAAGAAGATAAATAGAATGTTGACTTTTATTGCAAGGAGGTTGGTTTATAAAAATGTCACAACTAAACCGGGCACTGACAAAACCACACCAAAGTGCACAATCTCACATTTTTCCATCAAGTTGCATACAATAATTTTGTGTCTCCTAACCTCATAAGTAATAGGAGCAGAAGCAGGCCATTCAATCCATCAAGTGTACTCCGCAATTCAATCACTCCCTCCTGACCCTATTCTCCTACTTCTCCCCATAACCCCTAACACCGTACTTGTGGGGCAATATACTTGTATTGGAGAACAGAGTTCACAGGATTGATTTCTGGGATAAATGTATTTGTCTGAAGACGAAAAGATGAGTAGTCTATAATCATTGTATTTTATTATCCTTCCTGTAAAGTAAGACATTTTGAGGGAGCTTGATAGGATAGGTTTCCTTCTTGGGGGAATCTAGAACGAGAGGACAGAATTAGAATGATGGATCATCCATTTAACACAGAGGTAAACTCCTCTCTTGATAGATTAAAAGTTTGAGAATAAGGTATTGACGACATTCAAGGATACGAAACACTGATATTGGACAATAGAGAAAGTACAGGTCACATGTAACAGTGGGGAACATCGAGTCATGCCCAAGATCATATCAGCCATGTCCTTATTGGATGGTAGACCAAACTCAAAAGGCTGTACTTAAAAAAAAAAAATAAACTCACAGCGATGATGTGCAGTTTGTCTGCTGTGCTTGTTCCTCCCAATGAATGAGGTGACAGGTTGGTGAAAGGCTGAACAAACATTGTTGAAAAGCTACAATACATCTCCAGTCTGCTGTACACTGCAGCCTCCTTGGAGCATGTACATACATAGATAGAAAATAGGGACAGGAGTAGGCCATTCGGCCCTTCAAACATTCTACAGGAGTGTATTTTTTAACAAAGTGTACACTCACTTTGTTAAAAAATACACTCCTGTAGAATGTGGACTTTGGCATGGTTAGCATCAACCTGAGAAGAAAGTGTTTAACAATAATCTTGAGACATGCTGAAGGTACTCGCATATTGCATTGGGGGAGGATGGGGAGGTTTAGGGTTTTAATCCTGCAGTGATGACACAATGGTAATAATATTACCGAGTTACAGTGGTGTGCAATTCCATGCAATCAGGTTATCCGGTTTGGCAAGAATAAAGGGCAAAATATTGTTCAAATGACGAGAGACTACAAGATGCTGCTCTATTGTTGGATGAATCTGTACATGAAACACAATTGATATGCAGATACCACAAGTAAAGAAGGTATATAGAATGGCGATTTTTATTGCAAGGAGGTTGGTTTATATAAATGTTACAACTAAACTGCACATTGACAAAACCAGTAAATGTGATCATGGCTGATCATCCACAATCGGTACCCCGTCCCTGCCTTCTCCCCATATCCCATATTCCTCTAGCCCCAAGAGCTCTATCTAACTCTCTTTTGAATGCATCCAGTGAATGGCCTCCGCTGCTTTCTGAGGCAGAGAATTCCACAAATTCACGACTCTCTGGGTGAAAAAAATGTCCTCATCTCAGTTTTAAATGGCCTACCTTTTATTCTTAAACTGTGGCCCCTGGTTTTGGACTCCAACATCAGGAACATGTTTCCTGCATCTAGCTTGTCCAATCCCTTAATAATTTTATATAGTGAGAGGATGGAAATGTGCAAACCATTCGAAGCGGTTTTTTAGCAACTTGTCAGTTGAACTAAATTAACGCGCATGTTGCATTCAAAAGCGCTTGAACAATGGGTTGGGAAGAAAGCCAAACTGTAAGAAAGAGGACTGCGCCTCATTTTCAAGAGCAGCCAGCTCTTGCACGGTGCCAATCAAGTATACATGGAAACATGCAATACTTAAACTTTTAAAATTAATATTTATGTGATGCAGTCAAATTTGATAATGTAATTTTCAAACCAAACCTTTCATATTTAGACATTTAATATACAGTTTAAATTTACTTTGATTTAATGAAATTTGTTTTGATTTTTTTTTAAACGATCCGCATTTAGCAGAAAAGTCAAAATGACATATAACCATGTACAAGCTACCTGATGCGTACAACTTTTCAATGGGAAATTAAACAGAAAATGCATTTCAAGTAGCTTGAGGTTTTATGCAAGATCAATGATTCTTTGACTGTATTTTACCTGAACACTGAAGGAATATAGTCAATAATATATCTTGGTAGGCAAGCTCCACTTTTGGAATTACTTCACAGAAAATATATAATGTCAGAGACAACCTTTTGTCCCAGCACTTAGTTCAAAAGTTCTGCATATTTAACAGTTCTTCAAACATGCATACTAGTACTTTGTGTAAAAGTCACACAGGTTGAAACACAAGCATCTTTATTGTTCAGGTCATAATCTTGTAAGCAGGTCATTACACACGTGCCTACTGCTACTGGCAGGCAGTTGGCGAGACCTTACACTATGAATGTTACAATTAGGTGGAGTAATAATTACTAAGCATTCTAATTGGCTAACATGCAATAGCCAATCTACATCTCTTCTTGTATAAATGAAAAGCAGATAAGGCATTACAACTACAACGAGTAAATAAAATGTTAAATGCAATTCGCCACATCTAATAATAATGGGGTTAAACATAGTCGCCATATCTAACAGGTGGCTTGCTAATCCGCCCGCCCAGCCAATCTACACTTTGTAACTGTTAAGAGGGTTTCTGCCTCTTTTACCTTTTCAAACAGAGTTTCTGACCTCTCCTGCCCTCGGATGCTATCAATTCTTCATTCTTACTCATCTCATCATTCTCCTAGGGTACACAAAATGCTGGAGAAACTCAGCGGGTGCAGCAGCATCTATGGAGCGAAGGAGATGGGTAACGTTTCGGGCCCAAACCTTTCTTCAGACGGCCCTCCAACTCATCATTCTACTAAGTTATTTTGAAATGTATACCCCAGATCTTTGTACCATCTGCAAAGGGAAATAGGTTTGTCCAACATACTCTATTTAGACCCTTCATAAACTTTTATACCCAAATCAAATTTCCATTCAGCTTTCTCTGCTCCAAAGGAAAACTACCTGACCCTATTCAATCTTTGGTAAAAAGCTAAATGTTTCCAATTGTGACAACACGTACAGCTCCAGCACTTTTATTTCATGCTCAGTCAAGAAATGAAAGTATTCCAAACACAATGAACATTGAATTTTCTCAATTCTGTTAACCCTTGCTGTCTCCTCCCCTTCCCACCTCTCCCTCAGCCCTCGGGCCCTGGCATTCCCTACATCTCTATCTCCCTCCCCCACCCTAGGCGCACTAGCTTCTCATTTTCACACCACAAACAGCTTACAATGGCTTGTTCCCTTTATCATCGATACTTTTTTGCATATCTTTCATTCATTGTTCTTTATCTCTCCACATCAAAGTCTATATCTCTCGTTTCCCTGATCCCTGACCAGTCTGAAGAAGGGTCTCGACCCGAAACGTCGCCTATCTCCTTCGCTCCTTAGATGCTGCTGCACCCACTGAGTTTCTCCAGCCTTTTGTGTAACCCTCGATTCTCCAGCATCTGCAGTTCCTTCTTTAACATAATTTAAATTACATTATTGAGGTGTCCTGTCATCTTTCAGCATCTGTGGACAAACTCAGAGGCCATTTTTTTTTCTTCCTTTGTTTTGTATTCCCTTCTAATGTTACACCTTCCCAAATGTGATGCCCCACACTTTTCTGAATTAACTGCATTTGCTACTTTTCAGTCTAACTAACATATACATCTTCTTCCACTCCTTTACACTGTGAACCAAACTGCCAAAATCTGGATCTTTTTCATCATGTCCCAAAATTTAGGTTTAAAATCAGAAAGCAAAGTGTCAAGAACCAAGTCCCGTGGAACATCACTGGGTAATGGTAAGGGACATTTGCATGGGCCCCAGGTATGCCTACCTTCTTGTCGGTTGAATCAAACAGTCCTTGCGTATCCTGGCACCATCCCCCAACTCTTTCTCCACCAAATCAACAACTGCGTCACGGCTCTGTCCTGCACCTGTGCAGAACTTGTTGATTTCATTAACTTTACCAATAACTTCCATCCTACCCTCAAATTCACTTGTACTATCATTGACACCTCTCTCCCAATTCTTGATCTCTCTTGTCTCCATCACAGAGGATAAACTATCGACTGATGTATACTATAAACCCACTGACTCCCACAGTTATTTGGACTACACCTTCTCTCACACTGCATCTTGCAAAAGAGACCATACCCTATCTCTGCTGTCATAGAAGGAGCCCTCACCCACATCTCCTGTGTAACGCAGTTCTGCTCTCAATCCCCCTCCCCATAGATGGAATAAGGTCAACATTCCCTTGGTTATTACCCTTCACTGCCACCAACTTCCGCATCTGGCACATTACTATCTAACATTTCAGCCACCTTCAATGTGATCCCACAATCAGTCAGATCCTTCTCCAATTTCCGTAGAGACCGCTCACTCCATAACTCCTTGCTCACTCTTCCTTTCCCACAGAAACCACCCCTCCCTCAGGAAAATCCCCAGCAACCGCAGAGGTGTAACACCTGTCCATATACCTCCGCCCTCACATCCAACCAGGGATCCCAGCAGTCCTTCCAGATGAAACAGTGGTTCACATGCACCTCCTCAAACCTCTTTACTGCATTTGGTGTTCCCAATTCGGCCTCCTATACATCGTCGAGGCTGAGTGTAGACTCAGCGACCTTCTCCCATTGGTTAACTATTCTAACTCATCTTTACATTCCCAAACTAACTTTTCTGTCCTGGGCTTCCTCCATTGTCAGAGCGAAGTTACCCACAAACTGGAGCAACGGCACCTCGTATACCACTTGGGTTGCCAACGCAACAATAAAAACATTGAATTCTCCAATTTTAAGTAAACAAATCCCCCTGCCTCCCCCCCCCCCTCTTCCTTGTGCCTCTCTCAGCTGCTTACCCATTTTTCCCCATCCCCATCATCTGCCCTCTCCCATTTATCTTCCCTCCTCTGGCTTCACACTTCTACGCTTACATCCCGATTTCACACTTTTTGACTTACCATCTCCGGCTTTTGCCCAACCATCTGCCCATTAATCAACAATGGCTCATCGATATCCTCCTATCACTCGTTAAATTTTGCCTGAAGGGGCTCGACCTGAAATGTGACCCATTCCTTCTCTCCAGAGATGCTGCCTTTTGTTTCTATCTTTTGTCCTACCCTCATTCCTTTTAGCTTTCTCCCACCTGCTGTAGCCTGAAGGAGTCACAACCCAAAACGTCACCTATCCATGTTTTCCAGAGACTGACTTCCTGACTCCCCCCCCCCCACCCCCACCACGAGTTACTCGATTTTGTGTATTTTTTGGTAAACCACCATCCGCAGTGCCGTGTGCCTACATCACTAGTAATAGCCTTCTGTCACAAAACAATTAGCTATTGTTCTTTGCTTCCTGCTAGCAAGCCTATTTAAATCCAAACTTAAATCTTTGATTCCATGGGCTTTTATTTTTCTGACATCTGTCAAATGCCTTGTTAAAATCCATGAAGGTGACTTCAAGTGCATTTCCCTCATCAAATCTAATGACATTTGACTGTCCCTGAAAAACCATTACCCTTTTAAAAAGGTTTATATTGTCACTTATAAATTATCTATTCGAAAAACATGTTCACAGTTCAACTAAGTGGCTCGTAAATACTCAGTTTATCCATTCCATCCTTTATAAACAGCAAATGCTCATTTGTTCAATCCACCAGCACTCTTGTGGCAGGGAAGAATGGGGGGGGAAAATAAAATGACAAGAGAATGTAAATGTGGAATCTGGATCAACAAAAAATTTGCTGAAGGAACTCATATGGTCATGTAGTTTCCATAGGTACACAAAAATGCTAGAGAAACTCAGCAGGTGAAGCAGCATCAATGGAGCAAAGGAGATAGGCAACATTTCGGGCCGAAACCCTTCTTCAGACTGATGGGGGGGGGGGGGAGGCAGGGAGAAGAAAGGAAAAAGGAGGAGCCCGAGGGCTGAGGGAGAGGTAGGCAGGGGAGGAGACAGCAAGGGTTACCAGAATTGTGAGAATTCAATGTTCATGCCACCAGGATGCAGACTCCCCAAGTGGAATATGAGGTGCTATTTCTCCAATTTCCAGTGTTGCTCACTCTGGCCATGGAGGAGGCCCAGAACAGAGAGGTCAGATACGGAATCTCTGACCTAGAATGTCAAAATAGATCACTAAAAATTTTAAGTCTTAAAATTTTCAAACGTAGCCAAATCTAAATAATAAATTCTGCTGACCTTAAGGGGGACTGTAGGCCTCTGCAGTGGTTAATAAACATTCCACAATTTCCATGTGATACGTATATTTTGCTCAAGGTCAATTCTTTAGTACAACAGATTAGTGTTGACTTGTATAATCAGAAAAAAGATAACATCTCTAATACAAATTAGTTTTTTAAATAGTTATGCAAGTAATTAAATTATGTAGTAGCTACAAACTACATTTCCATGCAGATTCTGGAACATTTCAGAAGTAAAATACAGTTTGAAGAAAAATATCAGCATGGACAGATTTGGCCTTGAAACCGTGGTCTTGTGACTTGTCAGCACTACAGTGTTAATTGACTGCTGTTGTCCAATTGTGTAGTCGTCACTTTTTTCGCGATGACAGTAGAGGCGGGGGAATTAAGGCTAACTATAGTTATACAAGCATGGGACGTAATTCCAACACTATAAAAATATATCCTAACATTGGCCTGCTTGCATCATTGCATCCATTTCTTTTATAAACAAATACTTTTAACCACACGTTTTTTCATTCTCTGGTTTGCAATTTACAATGCGTTCCAAAACTGCAACAAATAATGTGCACAGGAATTTGTCAAAGTGTATACAACTCAACATGGATATGTAATCTCAGAGTGATAACAGTTTCTAAAATAAAATCATAGTAGTTAAAAATGAATTTCACTTGTGACCTTGTCACATACAATTTCCTCAAATTTAACACAAACACATTTTATAGACAACATAGTGCTAGTTAAATAAACAGAATAAAGTGAAATACAGCAACTGGCAGAGTATCAAGGCAATATTTCCCCTTAGATTGAAGACACAAGGAACTGCAAATGCTGATTCATGACACTAAAACAAAGTGCTGGAGTAACACAGCGGATCAGGCACATCTCTGGAGGGGATGAATAAACAGTGTTTTGGCCTGTGCACTTTTTCGTAAATATACACTCTGTAGCTATAACACCATATTCTACACCCTGATTATTTTCTTATTTACACTACCAGTGGAGTTCCATGTATGCAATGATAGGTGTGATATAATTTCCTGTATTGCACACAATAAAAAGTTTTCGGTACACATGATAGTAATAAACTGATGCCAATACAACATTTAGGGAAAGCTGATAAGTTTAAAGTGATATTTGTGTCACAATAGGCCAGGCAATAACCATAGAAAAACATAGAATAATAGATGCAGGAGTAGGCCATTCAACCCTTTGAGCCAGCATCACCATTCAATATGAACATGGCTGATCATCTAAAATCAGTACCCCGTTCCTGCTTTTTCCCCATATCCCTTGATTATTTTAGCCCTAAGAGCTAAATCTAACTCCATCTCCAATAACAGAGAGTCTAACAACCAACCCACTCTTGATATTTAATGGCATTACCATTACCTAGTCCTCTATCATCAACATCCTGATGGTCACTATTGAACAGCTTTCTAAATATCATGGGTATAAGTAGATATTCAAGGCCTGCTCTCCTGTGCCAAATGGCTCACCTCATGACATTCTAAAGCATTCCCACCATAGGCAACAAGTCAGAAGTATAATGGAATAATTTCCACTTACCTTAATAAATTCAATTCCAACTCTTAAGAGCGATACCAAATGAATGGCACACCATAAACATCCCTAAATATAAATTTGCTGCACCATCAGTGCACAGCAGATGCAATGCCTGCCGTCTGCAAACCACTCTGCAGTGATATTCCAACACGAGCTCCCAAAATCTCAACTTCAACCTCAAAGAACAACACCAGCAGATGCATGGCAACACCATCACCTGCAGCTTTCCCTCCTATCTCAGACCTTGCGTTGTCAGTCCTTCATCACTGCTAGGTCCAAATCCTGTGTTTGGACAGCACTGTGGACCTACAAAATTCATGTGAACCCTAAGACTTGGCGATCTTTTCGCTGAACACCTTTGCTCAGTCCACCTTGGCCTATGAGATCTCCCGGTTGCCAAACATTTCAATTTCCCTTCTCATTCCCATATTGACTTTTCTGTCCTGGGTCTCCTCCATTGTCCAAGTGAGGCCAAGTGTAATTTGGAGGAATTTTGCTTAGGCAGCTTACAACCCAGCAGTATGAATTTTGATTTTTCTAACTTCATAACCCTTGCATCCCCTCTCCCCCACCCAAGTCGTCATATTAGTTTACTATTGTCCTCGAGTTCCTGTCAGTCTACTCATTGTCACCTATCCCACAGGCATCAATGGCTATTGTCAGCCCCACATTTCCTTGATTATCTTTGCTTTTTGCATATCTTCCATTCATTTCTCCTTATCTATATCTTTAAAGGCCTGTCCCACTGCGGGGACCTAATTTGCGAGTTTAGAAGAGTTTGCCCTCGACTCATACTCGCAGCATGGTCGACATGAGGTCTTTGTAACTCTTCCTCATGCTCGAGAGTAGTCCCTGCGTATTTGAGGTATCAGTTAGGTCGAGGCATTTTTTTTAGCATGCTGAAAAATGTCCGCGAGTAAAAAAAGGTCGCCATGGAAAAAAAAAAAATCAATATTTTTTTACTCGAAGGTTCAGTAGGTCAGCAGGATATTCGTAGGTAATCAAAGGTATTCAAAGATAATCGAGGGTAGTCGAAGGTAATCAAAGGTAGTCAAAGGTAATCGTAGATAGTTGTCAACATAGTCGAAGGAGGTAGTCTTCACTCTCCAATATTCGGTGTCCAATTTTCCCGAAGCTAATCAAAGCAAGTCTTCAACATAGTCGAAGGAGGTCAAAGGAGATCGAAGGAGGTCTTCCACATATTTGTAGGAAGTTCTCTACATGGTCGAGGAAGGTCGAAGGAGGTGTTCTACTTCGGCGATACAACAAAACCATGACACTTTTTCATACTCTCCCAAACTCTTCTACACTCACAAATTAGGTCTCCACAGTGGTAGATGCCCTTTCCCTTGACTCTCAGTCTGAGGAACGGTCTCGACCCAAAACATCATCTTTTCCTTTTTCTTCAGATATGCTGCCTGACTCGCTGAGTTCCTCCAGTCTTTTTCTGCCTGTTTTAACAGTTTTGTTAAGGGAAATTGGCAGAGAATTGCACGATTCTCTAGCCAAAAAATTGGGACATAGAATAAAATTTTGCTCTTTAGAAACATTATGTGAAAAGTAAATAAACACAGGATTAATTTTTAGTCAACTTTCATCTCTTGACATGTGCAGATGATGTCACAGAAAATTATGATACAGATAGTTTTCTAGCAACACAACCTCCCCATAACACAGGGGGAGCTTGTATTTATTTTGTTTTCAGATATTTCTTTATTCAGATTAATATTTTCTCCTGCCATTGTCTTTAGGGGGACCAGATATAATTTTGCTTCTCTCTTTTTATGTAGTTATCCAAGTTCTTAGACTTTTTAAAATATTTTTTGCTACTTCACTCTCTTGAATCTACCTATTCCAATTTTTTTTTATCATTCAATGCTTCTTCCAAAAACTCTTCTAATCCTCAAAGATACTGCTCTTCTTGCCAGCATTATAAACCATATATTACTAACCTCGTGTTCAGTCAGATAGATTTTATTGACATTGATTTTTCACTGGAATATACTGCTGAGAGTTTAAGCATTTGTCTTATGCTTGTCATGATTTACTGTCAAACCTTTTCATCTAAATCTTCCTTATGCTTCCTTACCTGTCGCTGACACCAGAGCTACATTAACATATTTTACTCCTTCCTGCCCTTTGAAATGGCCTATCAAGTGCCTTAATCCAAGAACAAAAACAAACATTGCCATATTTACTAGATGGCAAAAAGGTGCTGAATATATAAACATAACAACTATGTAGCATAATATAATGAATGAAATTAAAGATGGATAGGAAAAAAGAAATTTCTTCCTTCTGGTAAATTTAGCTGAGGCCAAATACTGTGAAACTCTCAGAATTGCAAGAATTTGGATCATTTTCACAAATGTATGAAAAACAAGAAATAGTTGTCTAAGACGGAGCAGTGAAAGACGCATAGAAATATTGCAGGAAATTGGGCCTTAAAATAGATGTTAAAAAGACGTCCAATGGCACCAAATTATTTCCTGCACTTGATAACAATCTAAAATAAAAAATATTGGTGCAATGCCAAAGAAACATTGCAAGTGCACAACATGTCGACTCCCTGACAAGTGTTATGCAATAGGATATGAAAAAAATTGACATAAGCATAAACAACTCTTCATGATTTGTGACACTAGATTAAAATCTGAAATAGTTTAACAGCCCGGTGTACGTGTATGTAAGCTAATATAATTGAATGACAGAGTAGGCTTAAAAAAATGTATGAGCTATTCTTGCTCCTATTCCTCAGCTACTTTACACTGGTGTTTTAGGGAAGGTTTGTTGAGAGCCACACTGCTACAAGGTAGCACAGTTGCTACCTCATGGCGCCAGAGACCCAGGTTCGACCCTGACTACGGGTGCTGTCTGCATGGAGTTTGGACGTTCTCCTGTGACCTGCATGGGTTTTCTCCAAGATCTTCAGTTTCCTCCCATACTTCAGACGTACAAATTTGTAGTTTAATTGGCTTGGTACAAATGTAAATTGCCCCTAGTATAGGATAGTGATAATGTGCGGGGATCGCTGGTCAATGCGGACTCTGTGGGCCGAAGGGCCTGTCAGCTCTGTAGCGTTCAACTAAACTGGAAAACAGTTAATTGTCTTTAAATGTGTGTGTGTATACAGCATCATCAAATAAAAATCACACCAAATGTTAATGGGTCACGTTTCTGCGTGATGAGAATAAATTAGTGGCCAATCTTTGCTTGTTCAACTCCAAGAGGAAACAGAGATGAATGATAAATCTCACCTACATTTTATAACAAAGCAAAACCAAATGATGCACAGAGCTGAACTATTCTCCATCAGGCTCCACTCTCCCATTCACACCGTCCACTCACCCATTCCCCTTAGACACATTGGCGTTTTGCCACCCGTCAGGTGAAAACATCCTCTGGATCGCACTGATGAATC
Organism: Okamejei kenojei; assembly: GCA_035221665.1. NCBI lineage: Eukaryota > Metazoa > Chordata > Chondrichthyes > Rajiformes > Rajidae > Okamejei > Okamejei kenojei. The sequence continues at coordinate 73,627,021 of CM069132.1, forward strand.
CACCCACAAAGCAGAACAGCAAGCAAACAGCTTCCATGATGCAGACAAGAGATTCTGACACATTAGTGATAATTAAATATGCTTTATTTAATCAAACATGGAGCTGTACAGCACAAGAATATGCCCTTCGGAGCACATTTTCCGTGCAACACATGAAGACTTTAACCTAATTTCCTCTGCCTGCTGTCTACCCTATCTGTGCCTCTCATAATTTATCAGGTCCTGCCTCTACCTCCATTATTCCAGCGGAAACAATCCCAGTGTGTCCAGTCTCTCCTTTTAGCTAATACCCTCTAATCCAGGCAGCATTTTGCTAATACCCTTGCAATCTCTCCAAAACCCCCACATCCTTCCAGTAATTTCTAATAATGGGGTGACAATAACTGCACACAATTATCTAAATGCAGCCTGACCAAACTCCTATAAAGCTGCAACATAACTTCCTGACGAATAGAAGACCAATGAAGGCAAATATACCAAATGCCTTCTTTATCTATCTTGCAAATTTTAGGGAATTCTGGACTTGGACCTCAAGATACCTCTATATCAATGTGGTTAAGGGTACTGCTATTAAATGTATGCTTTCCCTTTACATTCAAATTCCCAAAGAGCAACATCTCACCATTGCATGGATTAAACTCCATCTGTTATTTCTCTGCCCACCTAGGGTGTATATCCCAATATCGACTTTGACAGGTTTCCCCACTATCCACAACTCCATCAAGTCTTGTCTGCAAACTAACTAATCAACCCATCTAATTTATGTTCAAGTCATTTATGTACAGCACAACAAAGGTCCCAGCACAGATCCCTGCAGAATTCCATTGGTCAGACCCCCCCAGCCAGGGCAACATCCTTCCACCACAACGTTGTTTTTTTCTATGAGCAAGCCAGTTGAACCAAAAGGACCTCGTCACCATGGATCCCCATGCATCTTCATCGTCAACCTACCATGAAGGACTTTATCAAATGCCTTACTAAAATCCATGCAGACAACATCCACTGCCCCGCTTTCATGAATCGTTTTTGTCATTTCCTCAAAAAAAAACCTCAAGTGTGATAAAAAAAAACCTGCCATTCTCTTGTAAAAGAAAAGTGCTGAAATAAATAAATTAAAATAAACTCAAATGTACTGACAAATTTACAACAGAATTTTCAATTTAGCAGCTTATTTAAAGCCAATGTTAAGCTGAATGGTGCGGATATAAACTATGGCAAGTCAGCAGTGCTGCATGGAATCACCAGCTCATAAAATAAATGATCCGATGCATTCATTTGACATCTGCTTTGCACAGTTGCATAATAAACCACTTCGCCTTTTCACAACATCTTCCATTGCTGTCTTTTTGATGTTTAAATGGAACACATCATTGACTTTATCTACTGCATAACACTTGCAAAAGATAAAGAGCCACATCAGCGGCTGCAATAACCCATGTTGAAGCCGACACGCTGGACACAACCAACAAATACGTTTACTGATTGTTGGTTGCGTATTTTACGGAAAATGAGCAGGTTGTAGTTTGGTTAACCCTAGAGCTGACATACTGGGGAGCCCGATGGGAAATTGGCCAAGATAGAATGTAGTTAAGATAGCTAAAGCTGAAACATTCTGCTAAGAAGCAGGTTTCCTTATCAATAGGGGGGAGGATAGGCCTTCACAGTTCTGGCTCGGTTCTTATCTGCTGCAATCTTGCGTTATAGCTGCTCTTGGTCACTGTGTTTAGCAAACAATTCTCCAAAATGTTAACAAACGACGTCTTTGGCGAGTAGAACCTGGACATTTATGATATATATGGGAGGAAGATTTCTAAACAACAAGAAACTCAAGATTAAAGTTAACTCTGGGGAGACATTGATTAATGACTGTTTATTTCAATTCCACAAGTAATTATTGTGTCATGAGAGTACAAGAAGTATAAGAAGCTTGCTCACACCACTTCCCGATGCACATTGCTAAGGCCTTTATTGTTCGATAGACTCACCACTAATCTAGGAGTTGTTGTATTTTGTGTCCGTGCCTATAAGAGTAAAGTCAGATATAGAGTATGGGTAAAGTACAAAATTCCCTCTAACACTGATCAAGAGAGCCAATTCACAGAATCATTTCTATAAATAATTTTACTCAATTATATCTTCATTGAATTGACATTATGGCACTGAGGATAAACAGTAATTATAAATCATACTTTGTACAGAACCCAGAGATAGTTAGAATAGTTCATTTTCGACAGAATATCCTGCAACTATCCAAATAAATATTTGCCCTGTCACACATCTTCAAAAAAGAATTCTGCAATCTAGTTATATTTTTATTAATACCTGCTAGTTGATTGTTAGTGCAACAATTATATAAAAAGCATGGTTCAATAAAATCACTTAAAGCTAAATGTCAATAATAAATATTTAAATAATTTGGCTAAATCTTAAATGGTAACTTTTCAGTGACTAAATCATGACATCACACTGAGAATTTAAATGTCAAGGGGAAAGTCCATCTTGAAATCTACCTGTCGTTTCAGGCAGAAAATCTATTGTCTTCTGGATTCTGCTGCAGTGAAATTCAAATAGCATGGACTTGAGTTAGTAAGATCAGACTTGCTTTGAAACCAGGCAAAGCTGGATTGCCCCTTACGATTACACTCAAGTGCATTGCTGGTATTAAAAAATAATTAAATATGTTTAGTACACCTTTTCAACATACTGTCATAGACCATGGAAACTTGTCCTAGGGCCCAACTTGTCGATGTCGACCAAGTTGTCTTTCTGAGCTAGTCCCATCTGCCTGCATTGTGCCCATATCCATCTAAATCTTTGCTATTCACAAATATCTATTCGTCCAAATGTTTTTCCAACATAACTGTACCCACCTCTACAGCTTTGATTGGCAGCTCTATCCATATACACACTATTCCATGTCCCTACTCCTCCATCTTTATCATTCAATGACCCCGACATGCCCCTCCTCCAACCTATTCTATTGTATTCGGTGCTCTTGATATGATCTCCATTACATTGGAAAACTAAGCGTAGGCGACCGTTTCATCAAACAATTGCGCTGCATGCACCAGCTCTAGCTGGAGCTCCCAGTTGCGATCAATTTTAATTCCCCTTTCCAATATTAACTTGTCCTTCCTGGGCCTCCTCCACTACCTGATAAAGACTGCACACAAAGCCTACAACCCAATCAACATGAATGTCAAATTCCCCAATTTCATGCATGTACCCTCCCCTCCCCCTCGTTCTCTTCTCTCTTGCTTTCCCTCACCCCGCACATGCATTTCTTTCCACTCCTTGTCCACCTCTTCCATCTGTTTATCTCCCAACCCTCCCCACCCCGTGTCCCCTATTTTTTCTTCCCCATCCCATTTTTTTCCCTCTCATACCTCTACTTCATTGTGTTCTCCAGGAAGTTATCAGAAGCAAAAAGTATTCCAGAGCAACAGGTTCTCATAGACAAAATAGTTTGCATGCAGCTCATGGACCAGTTGAATGCAGCGTAATGAGTGATGTATGGTACAATAAGAGATGCTCTGGTTAGCCTCATTGATAGCCCTACCATTTGGAACATGTGAAAATTTGATATCAACAAGAAAATTACACATCTCTTTAAGAGAAATGGCAAAAAAATCAAGATGAACTTACAAGGAAGGTGACTTCATTCATTAACATAATTTTTTATTTATTCCCAAAATGCTATCTTTGCTGCAAAGGCAAGCATCTGCAGCACATTTGTAATTGCCTTGGGTGAGATGGCGCTGAGACAACCTCCTAAATTGCTTAAGTACTAGTGGCAAAAAATCTTAGTACTGTCAAGAACTGATTATGACCCAACAACCAAGGAACAGAAATGCATCTTCAAATCAGGATGGTCCAATACCTAGGAGGGGAACTTCCAAGTAGCAGTACTTCCACAGAATTTCTCCCCATTTCGTCATGGGAGGTAGAGGCAACAGGTTTGAGGTGTAATGTTGCAGAACCCCTAGCAAATTTATGAAGTGTACCTTCTGGATTGTGCATTCTGCAGCAATAAAGCCCGGAGTATCTTTGAATATATTCAAAGATACTCCGGGCTTTCACATTATAGAATGGTGTATGAGCAATATCAGAGTTACTCACTTCAAAATATTCAGCTTCTGCGCAAGTCAGTATTTATAGAAGTGGTAGTGTCTAGCTTCACGTGTGAAATTGATCAGTTTCTCAGTAGATTCACCCTAAAGCAGCTGCCGGATTACAATATCCAATTTATTTAATGCCTTTATTGTTCAGACTCTGTGTTACATTATCGTACAATCATTATTTTGTAGAAAACTAAAATCTTGATCACTGATTCAGGATACGTGTGCATATGAAACTGCAGCCAACAAAATTGAGACAATATACAGCGGTATATTTGCAACAGTTGAATTAAAAATTTGGATAGCTTCAATCACTAACACAATTGAACAAAATAATTAATATTTAAGAACATGCTCTGAAAGGTAAAACATGCAGAATGGCCCTTCCCCCCTAGCACATCTTCCAAAATGGTCTTTGTAGATGGTTTATATGCAACCAATAATATAGTTACCTCACTCCCATTAACCCCGCCCAGTTAACATCAATCATAACGCCTTCCCCTCAGTAGAAAAATGTAGCCGGTGCTTGAAGGTGTGTGTAACACCCAGTGCTATCATTAAAAGATGTTGTACACTTAAGAGCTTGTAAAGTTTTCATTTACATGGTGTCAGAAGTGGGATACGAACCCACGCCTCCAGTTGGAGTACGAGTCGACCAGGACAAGGTAGTGGTTACCACGCCACTCGAATATGTCGGCAGCCAGCGAGGACCAGGCCAAAGCAGGGGCGGGCTGTTGCAGCAGGGGCTGTCGCTGCTGGTGCGGCGCAAGACTGTTGCACGTGGAGCAGGCAGAAACTCGGTCTCGGATATATTTGGCCATTCCAGGCCAATAGAATTGGCACTGAGCGTGGGCAAGCGTTTGAATTTGATTTCACACACTTTGTCAACGTCGCACACCGCGCTGATCCTGACTCCCTTAAAGCTTCCCTCCTCCTCAACCTTGTCGGACCTGATGCCATGAAGAGAGCCAGAACTTTCACCTACGCTCCAGCGGTCCTGGGCGTCGATGGTGCGGTGATTACTCCTGCAGAGTCTGCTGACGACCCCGCTTGCCTGCTACGTAAGTTCAGGGAGATTTGTGACCTGCCCTCGAACCGCATTCTAGAGAGGGCACGGTTCTTTACGAGGAGACAGTTGCCTGATGAACCTGTTGAATGTTTTATTGCTGATTTGCGTTATCTCGCCCAGCGGTGCCGTTTTGGCGACATGACAGACCAGCTCACTAGAGACATTTTAGTAACTGGCATGCGTGACCAGAAGCTGCGATGTGAGCTTTTGAGGGATCCGCAAGCTGCGGAAACACTTCTCCACTTTTGGGACCCCGGTCAGGCTGCAGACTGACAACGGCAGGCAGTTTACAAGCCGAGAATTCAAAAGCTTTGCCGACAAGTGGAACTTTGTGCATTTCACCAGCAGCCCAGAGTACCCACAGAGCAACGGCCTAGCAGAACGGGCCGTCCGCAGCGCCAAGCTTCTGATGGAACAGGCGCGACTATCCAATTCTGATTTGTATTTGGATCTCCTGAACCTCAGGAATGTTTCCAGGGATCCGGCCATGGGGTCCCCTGCTCAGCGTCTGATGTCCAGAACTACCAGATCCACCGTCCCGATTGCCCAGCGCCAGCTGAAACCTCGGGTGCTGGAGCCCGCCTCCGTGCAGAGGCGAATTCAAGAGAAACATGACAGCCAGCGGCGTTCCCACGATCGGTCGTGCAGACCACTCGATCCTCTGTTGCCCGGACAGGTTGTTCGTTTGCAGACCGCCAGTGGGCACTACCGTCTGGCCACCGTGGTTGGGGTGGCCGACTCACCTCGTTCGTATCTGGTCGACTGTGAGGGTTCCATCTACCGAAGAAGCCGACAACACCTGCTTGCGGTTAATGAGCCACAGCCGCAGCCCCCTGGGCCCTATGCCCCTCCACTCTCCTATCAGCAGCCGGCTGCCGCCCCGGCTGGTGTTCCCTGCATGCCTCGGTCCCCGTCGCGGGCGCCTGGTTCCCCTCTGCGCGGGTCCCCTGTTGCCGATCGCGGTTCTCCCTCTCCTGTTTCTCCCACCCCAATGCCCTTCCCTGGTTCCCCGGCTGCCTTGCGTCCTCCTGCTTCTTCTGCTCTTTCGGGGGGAGGGGGAGACATCCGTACGCGCTCGGGCAGGATCAGTAAGCCGCCTGTTCGCTACGGCGATTTCGTTTAATTCTGCTGTTTAATTCGGTTGTCGTGACAACAATCTGTTTTTTTTGATTTCTAAGGGGAAGGATGTAGATGGTTTATATGCAACCAATAATATAGTTACCTCACTCCCATTAACCCCGCCCAGTTAACATCAATCATAACGCCTTCCCCTCAGTAGAAAAATGTAGCCGGTGCTTGAAGGTGTGTGTAACACCCAGTGCTATCATTAAAAGATGTTGTACACTTAAGAGCTTGTAAAGTTTTCATTTACAAAATGGTCTTGGCTAACATTAAATTTCTAACCATTTGATTCTTCACTCCTCCAAGCTGCTCAAGTTCCCGGTTTTATTTCTATACCATTAAAGCTATCTTGGTTCACATTGCCAGTCATATTTTATTAAATTATGGCAAGTTATTATGCTTTATCAATACATGGCATTTTGTGACCTTCAATGCAGTGAAATGGTTCACCTGCCAAATCCTTATATTGTGGTCCAAACATAGAACACCCATGGCTAAGGAGATAAAGAGACTAAAACAGGAACAAGAAAGTACTGGGAGGGAGCTTGCTAAAATAAAGTATAAATGTACGGACTTGGAAGCAAGATCAAGGAGACAAAATTTGAGGATAATTGGAGTAAAAGAGGGAAAGGAGACTGGACAAAACTTTCAGGAGTTTGCTGCCAATTTACTCAAACAAGTACTTAAGCTGCCGAAGCCCCGAGAATAGATATGGCTCACCGGGTCCGACGTAAGGCTCAAGCAAGCTTAACTGCCCCCCCCCAAGACAGATTATTCTGAAATTCTATGAAATTTCAACCCTGGAAGGAATTGTGAAAAAGATTCCATATGGTGTGAATTTGATGTTTGGAGAAGACAAACTAAGATTCTTCTGTAATTTTCCAGCTGAAGTCATGGAAAAGAGGAACAAGTTTACAAACACGAGAAGGCTACTGAAAGAGGTCTCGGGAGTAAGATATGGGATAGTATATCCCGCTAAATTGAGAATTACTTATAACCATGTTGAACGTACATTCACGGATCCAGAATAGGCATTTAAATATGCACAAAGTATCACAAAGGAGGTCTACTGATCGTTAGGAGTTGGTCTCCTACAATAACATCGAGGAGAAACGACAAAGAAAGGATTGTGTCTTTTTTTTTAACATACAAAACTGCTCTTGTTAAAATGGCGTACCTTCCTCGAGGCATTGTCTAGACATTTTATCTTTGGAATGTTAATTCAAGGTCGGATTTTATGTTTCATCTCAACAAAGGACTGACAAAGAAGAGAAACTGTGGCGGGGAAAATAAATCGAGAATATAGTGTAATATAGAATATTATCAGTGGACGTATATAGAAATTTATGATTTAAGAAACATATAATTACATACTAACATAAAATATAATTAATAAAATTGGGTAATATTAAAGCATAGCTTAACTATAGCTGATGTTTATTTCATGATGTTAATTATTTGCTAATAAGAATAACGAGTTAAATATGATTGATAAGTATTAATAACATATTAACACATTTTATGGATACAGTAGACTTAGTCTAGATTGCGCGTAAAGGGGGGGGGGGGGGGGGGAGACTCAGATACTTGGAAGTTATCCAAGGGTCTGAATCTGGTTAACCCCTTGGAACCTGCTGTTGTCTGATACAAAAGTTTGAGACTTAATTGTAATAAATCTAGGCATATTGATAGATATGGATATATAATTAACATAATTACTGTTATATCCAAGTATATAATTAATGTTGGAAACTACTTTTTATTTTGTTTTTCCTCTTTGAAGATACATTTCTAATCTAGCTATTGGAGTATGTTTTATTTTATATATATAATTTTGAACTTTGTATCGCTCTCTCTTCCAATTAATAATAATTGGTCAAGGGGGCAGAGCGAAACATATAAAAACATCTACGGAAGTCAATAAGAATTTTTCTACCACCTGTTGGTGGTTTGTTTTTAATTATAATATCTTTATTTTCGGATATTATAATATCACTTTTTGTTTGTTAATTATCTTTTCACGACTACACTTTCTGGTCTTTTTCAAGGTTTATTCTGAAGGGGAGATGTCAACAAAACTTAACAGCTAGGGATGACCATCCTTCATCTGGAGTTATAAGGTTCTTGGTTGCACCATATAAAGTAAAGGTATTAACATGATTCATAATGCAAGACGATAAACAAAAGAAAACTGGAGGAATCACATTTTGTAGTTGGAATATAAGGGGCGCTAATGAACCAATTAAAAGGGGTAAGATCTTTGCCCAATTAAAAGGCTTAAACAGTGACATTATTTTCTTACAAGAGACGCATCGGAAATATCAAACACAGATAAGACTGAAGGCAAATTGGAGTGGGCAAACATACTACTCTTCATTTCTAAATCTAGAGGCGCGGCTATTATCATTCATAAAGGTATACCATTTAAATTAAAGAATACTATAGCAGATAAAGAGGGGAGGTACGTCATAGTCACGGGAGAAATTTATTCTACTCCACTTACTTTGATAAATATTTATGCTTCTAATTTTGACAACCCCCAATTCTTTAGTAAAATTTTGGATATAATTTCAGAACTTAATCATCAAAATGTGATAATAGGGGGAGATTTGAATTGTGTTTTAGATCCATATTTGGATAAATCAGCAAAACAAAAGAGGTCTAACATAAAATCTAAAACGAGTGAACTCCTAACTACATACATGAAAAATACTAATATAACAGATGTATGGAGGATCGCTAACCCAGTAGGTAGGGAATATTGATTTTATTCAACAGTACATAAAACATATTCACGTATTATTTCTTAGTGGACACAAAACTAATTCCATATACATATAATTCTAAATATCATAAAAGTATTATTTCTGATCATTCCCCGTTAACTTTTTCTTTAAAATGAGAAGGAATGCCTGATAAAAAATTGTTTTGGAGGTTTAACCCCCAAATTTGTTTTGGAGGTTTAACCCCCAAATTTTCACAAGGTTGCTTAAAAGAGCAGATGAGATTCTTCTTTGAGACAAATTATACACCAGATATTTCACCCTCCTTATTATGGGAAACTTTTAAGGCATTTATTAGAGGAACTATAATCTCATATCAAGCTTTCCAAAATAAAAAGAATAATACTGAACAATTGCAGTTAGAACAAGAAATTAGACAATTAGATTTAGAAAATGCCAAAGAACCAACTATAGATGAACATAATAAGATAATAATACTAAAATATAAATTAAATAAAATTTTATCGGCCAGAATAATAAGATTATTTCAAATTACAAAACAAGAAAATTTTGAATTTGGTGATAAACCTCATAAACACCTAGCACGCCAACTGAAAAAAAGGGACGCAGAAAATACAATTACTAAAATTAAATCAGACAAAGGGGAATTACTAACACTACCTAAAGATATTAATAAAAGATTTGCTCAATTTTATCAAAACTTATATACATTGAAAACCTCTGCAAATAATACTCAAATTACAAATTTCTTAGATAAGTGCAATCTTCCAAAATTAAATATGGTGGAACAAGAGGCATTAGGAGCACAGATTACACTACAGGAAATAGAAGAAACAATTAGTTCGTTGAAGAATGGCAAAACGCCAGGACCAGATGGCTTTAGTAATGAATTCTATAAAAGATTCTACGAGATAATTTCTCCACGGTTGCAAGATTTATATATATACACTTTTAAAGAAAATAAACTACCAGAAACACTGAGTCAACTATTACACTTATACCAAAAAAGGATAAAGATCTAGAAGACCCAGGCTCATATGGAGCTATTACACTCCTAAATACAGACCAAAAAATATTAACAAAGACCCTAGCGAGAAGATTGAGTAAATATGTTAGTAAACTAATAAATCCGGACCAAATAGGGTTCATACCAAAGAGATACTCATTTAACAATTTGAGACGGCTGTCTAATATAATGTAGTCACATAACACTGAAGAAGCACTAGCAATTATTTCATTGGATGCAGAAAAAGATTTTGATCAAGTAGGATGGCAATATTTATTCAAAGTATTGCAAAAATTTAACATGGGAGATAATTTTATTTCATGGGTAAAATTATTATATGATAAGCCGACGGCTAGAATACTGACTAATAATATATTATCCCCGAAATTCCAATTAGCAAGGGGCAATAGGCAGGGGTGCGCGTTATCGCCCCTGCTATTTGCACTAGTGATAGAGCCTTTAGCTGAAAGTATAAGAAGCCATCCGAATATTCATGGCTATATTGCTAAACACTCAAATAATAAAATTTCATTATATGCAGACGACATATTATTATGTATTACAAATTCGCAAATTAGCATACCAAATATACTAAATTTAATAGAGAAATTTGGTTCTTTTTCAGGATATAGAATAAATTGGAACAAAAGCAAAATTGTGACGATAAATCCTCAAGAGTCGACACATCTGTTGAAATTCCCTTTTAGAATTGCATCAGAAAAATTTAAGTATTTGGGCATCCAAATTACTAGGAACTATAAATCATTACTCAATGCAAACTATATGCCCTTATTAACTAAATTAAATGGGTTGATTACATTTTGGAAGACACTGCCGATGTCTTTAATAGGCAGAATAAACGCGATAAAAATGATCTCCTTACCACAAATATTGCACCTATTTCAATCAATACCAATATACTTACCTAAAAAATTATTAAAAAAATTAGATTCTGATATTATAAACTTCATATGGGATTATAAATCACACAGAATTTAAAAAAAAACACGTGTAAATCTAAAGAATCAGGGGGACTGACTCTCCCTAACTTACTGTATTATTATTGGGCAGTGAATATTAAAAATATAATCTACTGGTTGGACAGTTCTGCCCAACAGGTAGATTGGATAAGAATGGAGAAAGAGGATTGTTCCCCTATAATAGGAGCAATCCTTCTTTCCCCGATAAAACTGAACAATGTAATATACAAGAAGAATCCAATTATTCATAGTATAATACGAATTTGGAAACAAATAAAATTAACTTTAAAATTAAGAAAATTATTGCTTCTTTCTCCAATAGCGAATAATCCCTCATTCAAACCATCCATTATTGATAAAACGTTTATCCATTGGGAAAGAATACAAATTAAAACGATGGGAGATATGTATAAAATGGGAAAACTTTTATCATTCCAACAACTACAACTAAAATATAATTTGAAAAGTAATCAATATTTCAAATACCTTCAATTTCAAGAAAAGTATATACAAGGATATCAAACTTTAACCCCAGATCTATTGGAGGAAGGAATGAATAGAAAGGCAGAATCAAGCAATTTAATATCTTACTTATATAATATAATTCTAAATATAGAAACACCAATGACAGAGGCAATTAGAAGAGACTGGGAACAAGAGTTATTGATAAAAATTCCGAACGATAGATGGGATAAAAATTTATTATATGTAAACAAATGTTCAATGAATGTAAGACATAACCTAATTCAATTTAAAATTTTACATAGATTATATTATTCGAAAACAAGACAGAATAAAATATTTTCAAATGTTTCCCCCATCTGCGACAAATGTCTAACTCAAAATGCCACTATAGCACATTCCTTTGTCTCTTGTACAAAACTGTATACATTTTGGAAAGAAATGTTTGGAATTTTTACAAAACTATTTAACACAAAATTAAACCCCAATACCGAATTGATTATCTTTGGATCAATGGAAGAGGGAAGTAAACTAACTATATTCCAAGAAGCTTTTCTTAATTATGGTCTAATAACAGCGAAAAAACGTATACTTAAATTTTGGAAAAACGCACCTACGCCAACATTCAAAATGTGGATCTCAAACATGTCTGAAACGCTACATCTTGAAGAAATGAGATTCATCTTACTAGGCAAAGTAGACCAATTCTTAAAGATTTGGTCTCCGTTTATCAACTTTTTACAAGCATATGGTGCAACATAACATAACCTTAGAAATTAAATGGTTTAGAACTGGGATGGGCAAAAATATGAGATAGGTAGATCTCTCCTAATCTCTCTTTTTTTTTACTTTTCCCTTTTCTTTCAATCTTTTAACTTCTCATCTCTGTCCTTTATTTCTTTTTTTTTCTGTTTCTACTCGCTTGTCTATCTATTCCGACACTCTTTATTTCTTTTTTCTCTCACTGTTCTTTTATTATTGAACCAAAAGTATGAAGTTTACAAGAATGAAAATATGTATTTATGTATTAGGTACTTAAGTACCAGACTACTGTACTTACTTCTAACAAAAATAAACAAACAAACATAGAACACCCATTATACGAACACCAAATCAACTGGGTCCTACAGAACCAGTTTGGTTCCATAAAGGGCTCTCCACCTATATCTACCACAATTCGGTCTGTTCTTACTCTTTTTCTATCTTTGGGGCCCCAACCCAAAACATCCTGTGCATTCCTTCAACAGATGCTGCCTGAGCCACCAAGTTCTTCCAGCACTGTGTTTCGTTTTATCTTTACTCTAACTGTTCTGCTCAAAATATATCAGCAAGTATGTGCACTGAAAATGGCAGACTTCATTCTCCACTACAACTCTTAATTATACGAGAATTAGATTATTAATCTCCTTGCTTTGCCGTAAAATTATGGATTTTTATTCACATAAAAAAAGGCACAGAGTGCTGGAGTAACTCAGCTTATCAGGCAGCATACCCAGAGCACATGGATAGATGATGTTTTGGAATAGAACCAATGGGTTGTCTAATGAGTAAAGGTTGAACAGGCCAGGTTTGTATCTGTTCAGTGAAGTGCTGACATGGATAGAGAAGTGGTAGGCAGACAGGAAACAAAGAGTAGGGATTAACGGGTCCCTTTCAGATTGGCAGGCAGTGACTAGTGGGGTACCGCAAGGCTTGATGCTGGGACCGCAGCTATTTACAATATACATCAATGATTTGGATGCAGGGATTCAAAGTAACATTAGCAAATTTGCAGATGACAAAACTGGGTGGTAGTGTGAACAGTGAGGAGGATGCTATGAGAATGCAGGGTGACTTGGACAGGTTGGGAGAGTGGGCAGATGCATGGCAGATGAAGTTTAATGCGGATAAATGTGAGGTTATCCAATTTGGTAGCAGAAACAAGAAGGCAGATTACTATTTAAATGGCGTCAAGTTGGGAAAAGAGGAAGTACAATGGGATCTGGTGGTCCTTGCACATCAGTCTATGAAAGTAAGCATGCAGGTACAGCAGGCAGTGAAGAAAGCGAATGGCATGTTGGCCTTTATAACAAGAGGAATCAAATATAGGAGCAAAGTGGTCCTTCTGCAGTTGTACAGAACCCAAGAGAGACCACACCTGGAGTATTGTGTGCAGTTTTGGTCCCCTAATTTGAGGAAGGACATTCTTGCTATTGAGGGAGTGCGGCGTAGGTTTACAAGGTTAATTCCCGGGATGGTAGGACTGTCATATGCTGAGAGAATGGAGCAGCTGGGCTTGTACACTCTGGAGTTTAGAAGGATGAGAGGCAATCTCATTGAAACATATAAGATTGTTAAGGGTTTGGACATGCTAGAGGCAGGAAACGTGGTCCCGATGTTGGGGGAGTCCAGAACTAGGGGCCACAGTTTAACTAAAAGGAGTAAGCCATTTAGAAAGGAGACGAGGAAACACTTTTTCTCACAGAGAGTGGTGAGTGTGACATTCTCTGCCTCAGAAGGTGGTGGAGGCAGGTTATCTGGATGCTTTCAAGAGAGAGCTAGATAGGGCTCTTAAAAATAACAGAATCAGGGAATATGGGGAGAAGGCAGGAACTGGGTACTGATTGGGGATGATCAGCCATGATCACAATGAATGGCGGTGCTGGCTCGAAGGGCCGAATGGCCTACTCCTGCACCTATTGTCTATTAAGGGAAGTTATGCTACAATTGCATGAAACACTTAAGTGCATGGTTCACGTCATCGCGTTACAGAAAAAGCATGCAGGATCAATTGGGGAGCAGAGGAGATATCCAAGCAGACAGGAAGGACTTATTTCTCTTTGAATGGCACACATGGGCTGGAGAAACTGGGAAAACATTAGAGGCAAATTGAAAATAAGCTTTTAATTGAAAAGGATGATGTTGGAGGAAGGAGGTTGGGTGGTTTCTGGAATCTCACTGCTGAAAAAGGAGAGTTAAAAACAGTAAAAGTGTACTTTCACTTGCACTATTAATTAGTGTAACATGCCTGGCTACTCATCAACAGCTGGGGATATGGATTAGGATGGATAACATTTTTTTAAATTGTTAGAAACACAATAAGCCACATGTTCTCAACATGTGAAATCTAGATTATGTTAAAAGTGCAAATACACTTTATGGTGGATAAAGATAGGATTCACTCTGTCCTAATTGTACCACTACATGACTTGACTTAAATAACACTCCATCCATCTTTGACGAGTCTTTGTACCTCAATAAATAAGAACACCAAATAACACAAACAAATCTGAGAAACAAAACAGCTGAAATTAACTCTTTGAAAGGATACCAATATATTCTGGCATCCTTCTTACTTAAATTCTTATTTTCCTATATTGCCTTGAGGTAAAAGTTGTCCCTGTTTACATAAAATATATAGACTAACAGAAGGGAAATAATTTGGAACATTTAATGACGATCTTTTGCTGATTTGCATGTGAATTCATTCATGAATTCAAACCCATTCATTACTACTTTGCTTGCAGACTGGAAATACATTAAATAAAAAAGTAACAACTTCTAGATAGAGCTTTTTCTTATACAAGCATTTTTGTGATGTATTGGTCTGAGGATAATGAAAGCAATTGGGCGTACCGCAAACATATTTCACATTATACTGCTTTTAATATAGAAAACAACGAATTTTGATTTAGAACTTGCTGCTCTCATGCTCCAAACCATCACAGGTTGTGTTCCAGAGACTTAATTGGTGGATAATATTTACTCTGCAAGACACCCAATAATAATAGTTTAATTCTTAATTTGTTCTGAAAAATCTAACATAAAATATCAATTCCTGACAACCAAGTTTTTTTTTAAATTTGAAAGTGCACAAAAACACAAATTAAGAGCAAATGAACTATTCAAAAATATTGAACACCAAAATCTAAGGTAAATAACCAAACACTATTATTTTTTGAGTTAATAAAATATTTTTTTACTATACTACAAAGATGATTTGGTAATGTTTGGCACGAAGACCCATCATTTATTTGTTTATCTCTGTACTCCACAATTTGAGATTTGTAATTTAAAAAAAATCACACGTGATTAGAGGCCATTTTTACACATTTTGGTTTCACCGTGTAGAAATTACATCAGTGTATATACATAATCCCTCCATTTCAGCGCACCATAATGTTTGGGACACATCAATGTCATGTAAATGAAAGTAGTCATGTTTAGTATTTTGTTGCATATCCTTTGCATGCAATGACTGAAGTCTGCGATTCATGAACATCACCAGTTACTGGGTGTCTTCTCTGGTGATGCTCTGCCAGGCCTGTATTGCAGCCATCTTTAGCTTATGCTTGATTTGGGGGCTAGTCCCCTTCAGTTTTCTCTTCAGCATATAAAAGGCATGCTCAATTGGGTTTAGATTGCGTGATTGACTTGGCCACTCAAGAAATGGCCATTTTTTAGCTTTGAAAAACTCCTTTGTTGCTTTAGCATTATATTTGGGATCATTGTCTTGCTGTAGAATGAACTGCCGGTCAATGAGTTTTGAGGCATTTGTTTGAATTTGAACAGATAGGAAGTGTCTATACACTTCAGAATTAATTATGCTACTACCATCAGCAGTTGTATCATCAATGAAGATAAGTAGGCCAGTACCTTCAGAAGCCATACATGCCCAGGCCATAACACTCCCACCACTGTTTCACAGATGAGGTGGTATGCTTTGGATCTTGGGCAGTTCCTTCTCTCCTCCATACTTTGCTCTTGCCATCACTCTGATACAAGTTCATCTTTGTCCCATCTGTCCACAAGTCCTTTTACCAGAACCGTGATTGCTCTTTTAAGGACATCTTGGCAAACCATAACCTGGCCATCCTATTTTTGCAGCTAACCAGTGGTTTGCATCTTGTATTGTGGCCTCTGTATTTCAGCTCATGAAGTCTTCTGTGGACAGTGGCCATTGACAAATCCACACTTGGCTCCTGAAGAGTGTTTTTGATCTGTCGGACAGGTGTTTGGGGATTTTCTTTATTATAGATAGAATTCTTCTGAGGAGGTCTTCCTTAGCCTGCTGGTCTCTTTACGATTAGTAAGCTCACCAGTGCTCTCTTTCTTATTATTGATGTTCCAAACAGTTGATTTTGGATCTAAGGTTTGGATGATGTCTCTAACAGTTTTATTCTTGTCTCGTAATGGCTTATTTGACTTTGATTGGCACAACTTTGGTCCTTATGTTGATAAACAGCCATAAAAGTTTCCAAAGGTGATGGAAAGACTGGAGGAAAGACCAGCTGCTGAGAGCTCTCTTATACCTGCATTAAGACATTTAAACACACAAGCAATTACAAAGACCTGTGAAGCCATGTGTCCTAAACATTATGGTGCCCTGAAATGGGGTGGGGGACTATGTATAAACACAGCTGTAATTTATACATGGTGAAACCAAAATGTATAAAAATACCCTTTAGGACAATGTGCACTTTAACCACATGTGATTTTTTTCTATTACAAATATCAAATTGTGGAGTACAGAGGCAAATAAATAAATGATGGATCTTCGTCCCAAACATTATGGAGGACACTGTATCTATATAAATGTATGTACTCACATTATCAAATAGATTTGCCCATCCTAAAATATCTAATTGCAGGATATGCATCTCATATTTCACTTGGATAGTTCACAACGCAACAGTATGAAAGTTGAATTCTCCAATTTCAGGTCACTCTTAAAAACACCTCCCTCCCCCCTCTAGTCAACGGTCACCCTGTCAGGTAACTTGCTTGTCTGCATCTGTTGTCAGCCCTCATTCGTCCTGATTTTTTCTTCGCCTCCAATTTTTCTCCCCCACCCTCCCGACTACAATCAGTCCAAAGGGCCCAACTCAAAACATCACCTGTCCAATTTCTCCAGAGATGTCTGACCTACTGAATTACTCCAGCATTTTGTGTCTATCTTTATGTAAAAATGGACTCTAATTGACATTTATATTAAGTAGATAGAACTTCCACTACCAGCTATGGTGTACATCATATATGATTTTGACTCGCATTAGCTGCTATATATAAAATATAGCTTTCAACTCATCAAATACATAATACATACAAATTGAGTTGCATTAGCAATTTTGATTGTGTGCAGATGCTCTAATTTTAACAGCCAAATTAAAAAATGTCATCACTTAACATTAGCTGCTACATATAATGCATAGATTGTTTTGTAACCAGGTATGTTACACATTCCAGGTACGGGATACTGAGTTGGATGATCAGCCATGATCATATTGAATGGCGGTGCAGGCTCCAAGGGCCGAATGGCCTACTCCTGCACCTAATTTCTATGTTTCTATTCATTAGGTATAGTTTGATTCATTTAAGTCACAGAAAATATAAGAAAAATAGTTCATCTTAAATCACCAGATACATATTATGAGAGTTTGTATTAACATAATCTGTTATAAAATCTATACAGCTGGGACATTTAAAAGGTTCAGATATAAATAATTAAACTATTTTTATGTTCACTTAACAACAGCTCAACTTACCAGAAAATAAATGAATGAAATTCAAATGAAACAGAATAAGCCACTTAGCTTTTACAAAGGAAGATCAATAACCCCTTACATTTCTTTCACCAGCTTTTCTGAGGGCTGGACATAAGTACACCTAGCCCCTCAGAACAGAACATTTTTGTGTTCCTTCCCTGAAAGTTCAACAGTAGAGAGGTCAGATGCAAGTGTGTTTCAGACCTCACTGCACGCGATTCAAGGTAGTAGGTGTGCATTACAACTGATCCCTGCAAATTATCAGCTGCAGATCAACAAGTCTGAAGGTCCTGATGCACTTCAGCCCAGAGGCTTAATATGAGTGTCCAGTGAGACAGTTGATACATTGTTTATAATTTTCCAAAATGCTGAAGATTCAGGAAAGTTACATCAGATTAGAAAGTAGTAATGTCACATTTTTATTCAGTGGAGAGACAGAAAGCAGGAAATAGCATGCCAGTTAGCTATCTTTTTTTTTTCTGATGGCAGCTCTTAAGAAGCTTTGTTAACGGTGTAATAGTGAGGCAATTAGCAAAACCATGCCAAGTCAACATAGTTCAGTGAAAGGAAAATCATATTTGAACAATGTATTCATTTTTCTACAATATGCTCTGAATGGAAAATGTGTGAGGCAGTAAGATCAGATTTCAAAAAGCATTTGACATTTTAAAGCAGAAATGTAGAAAGATTCTTGATAAGCAATAAAGTGAAAATACACAGAGGTAACAATTATATTAGTGATACCCTTTATTAAACGGTGGAGTTGGCTTGAGGGGTTGTGGCCAACTCTGCTCCTAAATAGTAAGATTAAACAAGAACTTACCAAGTTTGAAGTTTGATATTTATTTTATGAGGAGTTGCGATGAGGGATTTCGTGAAGACCCCGCCAGCACGCATGTGCGACATTCTTCAAAGCAGCGGTGTGGAATCACAGATAACAACAATGATTGAAGATAGTAAGATTAAAATAGACTTGAACATACCAGTTGACCTTTTGATAGAGGGTTGGAGCGGAGGGCACGAAATCCTTCATCGCAACTCCTCATAAAATAAAGATCAAACTTCAAACTTGGTAAGTTCTTGTTTAATCTTACTATTTTACTTCGGAGTCACGTGAGTGACTGAAGATTTCAAAGCTCTGTGAGTTCACGCCCTGGACAACGTCCATGCTGTCACTGCCGCAATACTGATGGAGGAAGGTTGTGAATATATTCCAGACTGAACAGGCTGAAAAAAGTAATGGGTGTTCATTACACAAATAATAACAAAAAAAAACCTAATTCGGGGAACAAATGATATTACGGAGCGGCGCTCAGCACTGCTTCCGCGAATGTTGCTGGGGCGGCCACTGGCTTGTTGAAGAATCGTTGGAATGTTGAGTCAGTGGCCCAACCCACGGTAGCGAGGACATGGTCCATGGGCACCTCCATGGTCCTCGCTGCTGATGTGGATGCAGTCCTGGTAGAGTGAGGTTTAAAAACGTTAGTATCTATACCTGCTGCACCCAACACCACCCTGAGCCACCTGGCAATGGTCTGCACAGCCACGGTGATGTGGTTGCTTGTGGCTGATGAGGAGCCCCTGCTCCATGTTCCTGATGATATGTGTAGTCCTGATGTAATGGCGGAGATGGGTGGCTATGCAGAGGGTGGCATCAGAGGGGTACGCCCGGAATTCCAACTGCAGTCCAGTAGACCCAGGTCTATGCTGCTTCAGTAGTTCTTCTACAAAGAAAGTTACCTTCGCAAGTGTTGAGACCATTCTGTAAGTTTCTGTAAGGTCTGGACTCGTTGTGCTGTTGTCAGTGCCATCAACATTACCACTTTGTAGGTAAGTCTATCAAGTGGTAACCCTGTCATGGGAGCCCAGCTTCGGAGTAGGGTCAGTACTATCCCTACATCCCAGGTGATATTGTATCTGGGCCGAGGAGGGTTGGTGTTAAACACTCCCCTCATGAATTTAGATACCAATGGGTTGTACCCACACCTATGGTCAGGTATGAGGACAGCGCACTCCTGGCGCTGGTGATGGCACTGTAGCTGATAAGTTATAATTTAACTTATAAACCCATGTTTTTAATTATGTAATGTAATTACAGCACATATTAACCCCTTTAAACATGAGCAGAGAGCAATGAATCAATACTCATATTGACTACAATTTATTATTAGTAATATTTAGTATTATTACTGTTCACATGAACTATGGTTTGCCTACGGTAGTGGATGCACATTACAGCATATTTCAACCCCAACTTCAACCCACCTGAAGATGGGGTCTAAATGTCGGAATTATCTCAATTTACTCATGGTATAAATTAAAGCATACGAGCCTTCATTTCATCAAGCCAGCAGACATGTTATATGATAAATCTTTAATAATCTAAACACAGCTGGAAAGACTAGTATTTAATGGCCATCCTGAATTGTCCTCAAGAAGATGGCGTTGAGCCAACTTCTCGATCACGTCCAAGAACGTTGTATGAAAGCAAATTCCATAACTTAGAGCAATTGATTAAGGAATAATGATATATTTCAGTCAATATGGCAAGTGATTTGGAGCAGAACAATCAGATAGTACTATTACTTTCTATCGGAAGCTCCTGGTAGTAGAGTGTGAATTTCAAAGGTGGTGTTAGAATAGCCTGCTTAAATAACAGCAGCACACTTTGCAAATTATATCCAGAGCACCAGTGTGGTGAGAATGAATGTATATGGTGGCTGATGGAGTAACAATCTGACAGTCTGCCTTATTCCAAGTGGTTACTATTGAGTGGCATTGGAGTTGCAGTCATCCAGGCAGGTGCAGAGTTTTCCATCACAATGCTGATTTGTGGCCTGCAGATAGTGGAAAGGTATTAGGCAATCAGGAAACAAATCATTCATCATCATGATTTGCTCTTGCAGCTGCAGTATTTCCTTGTTGGTCTGATTAGTATATTGCCAATGGTGGTCCAAAGATGTTGAGAATGGGTCAACTGACAATTATGCCATTGTACAGCAATGTAAGTGGATAAACTTCATTGGAGATAGTCTGACTATTATTTGGTAGGAATGTTACTTGCCATGCCCAAATGTTGCACTTCTTCATTTGCTGGGATGTTGCAAATGGGTTTAAATATTATGTAGTTATGTTACAAAACTCACCTTCAGCGGCGCTGTAGTTCTGCCACTGGCCGTGTGCAAGACTGTGGCGCCTTTGGGGGGGGCGGGGTTAAAATGCAGTGTTTCTCCTAAATATATTTTCTTGGAGCGCAAGCTTTTGCTGAAGAATTGTTCCGACTGCCGTTCTGTGAATTTTTTTTTTTAATCGTCCAACAAGTTCAGCGTTGGAGTAATTTAAAAATCAGTTTCTAAAGCCGTTTATTTTATGTATAAAAGTGCTTCTTAAGATGCCTTTAATCCATATTTTACGTTGCGAAATGGTGATTTATTCTTCATACGAACCGGCAGTATTTTTCCTGCCGATATGGGGTTTAAATTCACCGCAACCGCAACGTTCCAATTGATCGCGTTCCACAAAAGCCCATTTGCAAGATGATTTAAATGCCCATTAATTTACCGGAATTAAACATTAAATTCCTTCCATTAGGCCTATATTTTTTTTTTCTTAAGAAATAAATAGATGTTTAGATCTAATAATTGAATGTTGTAATTAGCTACAATCGGGTAACTGACTAATTATATGCTTTAATTTCAGGTCATCCAAGCAAGATTCTTTCATATTTGTTTCAGAATGTCTCAATCTATAATAACTGAAAATTTCTTTCAGTTCTCTTAATTTTTAAGAAAGTTATGGGATTTTGACTGTCCTTGATCACAGCTTTTGTATCAATGGAAAAGCAACAGATATGCTAATTTCCAAATATGAAAATGGCCATAACTTATTTTATACTGAAGATATGAAAGTGAATTAGGTGTCAAATTAAACTTCTTTTTATGCTTTATCTGATGGGATAAATTGCAGACCTGATTTTTTTAAATCTCAAAACTTGTAAAATTGCTATATTATGTAAACTGCCAATCACACTTCATTTTGCTAATGATTATGACTAGACTGATAAAGCCGTAAATAACTAAATTGCATGTCCTGTTTTTGTGAACAAATCTGGGCAATCTTTCATAATTAGCTAAAGATGGGCTTCTCTAACATGGTAATCATGGAAGGACGCCAAGATAGATCATCCATCTCTTCAACATTTCTTTCAGAGCATGGCTGCAAATATATCAGCCTTGTATTTGAGGACAGGGACGTGGTGTAGAACAACATCCTTTAGTTGGATTACTCCTCAATTAGTTGATCAGTACCCATTCTCATAACCAATAGATCATCCGAGCTTTGATCTGATCCATTCATTGTGCGATCACTGCATGCTGTTTTGCATTAACAAATTCTAGTTCAGTTTAATTTAGAGATACAGCACGGAACAGGCCCTACGACCCACCGGGTCCGCGCCGACCAGCGATAGCCACACACTAACATTATCCTACGCACACTAGGAACAATTTACAATTTTACCAAACCAATCAACCTAACAAGCCTATACGTCTTTGGAGTGTGGTAGGAAACCGGAGCACCTGGAGAAAACCCACCCAGTCACAGGGAAAATGTACAAGTTCTGTACAGACAGCACCCGAAGTCAGGATCGAACCTGGGTCTCAGTTGCTGTAAGGCAGCAACTCTACTGCTGCACCACTGTGCCGCCTGTGTGGTAGCGTCACTAGCCTGACAACCTACCAGCAAGCCTGGTGCTGCTCCCAGCCTGGCCTTTTGCACTCCTCAGATGCATCAGGATTGATCCCTTGATAGAGTAAGGGATATGTCAAATGATGAGATTACAGGTTGGGATGGTGTATTTTGGCTGACGATAATGGTTGACATTGCTTTCTGGATGCCCAGTTTTGATCTGGCAAATCTGTTCCACATGATAATGGGGGGGGGGGGGTGTGATGTAAAGTCAGGACATCACTGATGTAAAGACAAGGACTGAACAGTGTTGCCTTCTTCAGCACGGTGAGGAGTTAAGTTTATGTTGGTTAAGTTTCCCACCCAATGACATTCCATGCCCTTTCGCTGCTCCAAGTCCTGTTCAACATGGCTTTTCCATTAATCGAGGGAAGTTAGGTGTTAGCCAGAAGGAAGCTTTCTTGCTGATGCAATACGATACAAATTTATGGGATATAGAATCGAACTGCAGCCCCTCAGGGTATTCCTTCTCATTTGTGTGTCACTGTGCTATTGCTGGGAACTATTTCAATCAGTGGAAAATTACATATTCAAGATTGCGGAATCATCTGGCATGTAGCCCAACAAAATAATTATTTTTAAACATCTGTCAAGCTGTTAGATAGACACAAAATTCTGGAGTAACTCAGCGGGACAGGCAGCATCCCTGGATTCAGACTGAAGATGGGTCTCGACCCGAAACGTCACCCATTCCTTCTATCCAGAGATGCTGCCTGTCCCTCTGAGTTACTCCAGCACAGTGTCTATCTTTGGCGTAAACCAGCACCTGCATTTCCTTCTACACCTTAAGTCCGGCTGTTGCTTGGCTAGTCTGTGGGATCATTCTTCCAATTTAGAAAGGGGTTTCGGCCCGAAACGTTGCCTATCTCCTTCGCTCCTTAGATGCTGCTGCTGAGTTTCTCCAGCTTTTTGTGTACCTTCCAATTTAGTAGGAGCTCACACATTTTGAGATAAGGACTTTGCAAAGTTCATGAGGCTGTGAGCAAGTTTAATGTGTCCAAATTCTATCTCCAACTATATAGTAATATTTTAACACAGTTTACTCGCACCTGCAGGTATTTAGTCTACATTTCCACATATTTTGCAGTATATAATCTACAAGTTCACTCATGTCAATGGGCATTTATTACAATCTATAAATATTTTCATAAATCCATTCACACGAGCAAGTATTTATTCGTTACTTTATACAGTATATTTTATTCTCATTCCACACGCTAACATATATATTAGGCTGCAGTATTCTGCTCCACTCAAATCAGCAGATATTTCTTAAATTCTCCAGTATTATATATTAGTCTACATTACTGCATACAATCAGTGTATAGGTTTCTGAGACTGCGTCTTCACAACCTCAGTATAAAGATGCCTATCAGCCCAACCTCCACAACATGTCCTATCATCCCAGGAATTAGCGAAGTTATACTTCATTACATTTCTTCCACAGATAACAAGACCAAAACTGCACAGAAAACTCTAGATGGGGTCTTAACAAAACTGTAAAACTGTAGCAAGCAGTTAAGGTGGTCAATATATCATTTATCTTTCCTAATGCTTTGTTACAACTGGTGTACGGGAACTTGCAAATCCTGTTGTACCACTCCTTCTACCAGGAAATTACCATTCCGATAATATTTATAAATCTCACCATGTTTTGCATCCACCATATATTTGCCCACTCAACCAATTTATTTAAATCACATGCCTCTGCATCCTCCTCACAGCTCACATTCATACCCCTATTCCTTCAAAACAAAATTGGAACTGTTGCATTTAGTTCCCTCAACGAAATTATTAATATATTGCAAACAACTGGGGCTGAGATACTAATCCCTATCGCACCCTCGTCACTGCCTGTCACCCAGTTAAATGCCAATTTATTTCTACTCAGTATAAAGTCTGTCAACAAATTGCTCAATCCTTGACAATCCCTGTAGATCCACTAATGTATATATGTCCCAATTGACATTCATTACAATCCACATTAACCTGGTTGACACAAAATGCTGGAGAAACTCAGCGGCTCAGGCAGCATCTCCCAGTAGCACACATTTATAACAATCTATATTGCATTATCCCACTCAATTCATCTCAGCAACCATTTATTACAACCTCTATTCTAGTCGGTATTATCCCCTGCACGATCTCTATTCGTGTTGATATTATCTCCTGCACTCACTAAATACACTGTGTATTGTCCTCTGTACTTTCCGGGTTAACGCAACCCAGCGTACATCGATTACAGTTCATATTACAGTCAGTGCGATGCCCCGTGTTGTCCGGGTTAAACCACGCACTGCTGCTGCTGCCCACAGCCCCGGTTGTTGCTGCCGCCGCCGCCGCGCCGTGGCGGCCGGTGTGTGTGTGTGTGTGTGTGTGTGTGTGACTCACGCCAGCAGACCGCAGCATCGTTGCCGGCCGCGCCTCGCGCTCCCATCCGATTCAAACCGTCAACCCGCTCGCCACTCGCAAACATTCGAGAGCGGACAACTGACAGGAAGCTGCCGCCGGCCCCGCGCTCCACATCCGGTACTCATCGCGCATGCGCCAGCTCTGCGGGCTGCGGGAAGAGTGTGTGTGTGTGTGTGTGTGTGTGTGTGTGTGTGTGCGCGCATGCGTCCTCTGCAACCGTCGTGGCGATGGAGCGGAGCGGAGCGGACGTTTGTCTCGGTGGACGGAAGCAACAGTGGTGATAAACGCCTGAAGCACATTGAGCTAAGTTTACCCCAGATGAGTTTGTCAACAATGTATCTTGTCGTATTGATCATTAACTGAACCAGTAAGTATATTGGAAGTGTAGAAATGAACTGCTCATGCTGGTTAATACACAAATGGACACAAAGAGCTGGAATAACTCAGCATGTCAGGCAGCATCTCCAGAGAACATGGACAGGTGATCTTTCAGGTCGAGACACTTCTATAGACAATAGACAATAGGTGCAGGAGTAGGCCATTCGGCCTTTCGAGCCAGCACCACCATTCAATGTGATCATGGCTGATCATCCCCAATCAGTACCCCGTTCCTGCCTTCTCCCCATATCCCCTGACTCCACTATCTTTAAGAGCCCTATCTAGCTCTCTCTTGAAAGCATCCAGAGAACCTGCCTCCACCTCCCTCTGAGGCACAGAATTCCACAGACTCAAAACTCTCTGTGAGAAACAGTGTTTCCTCGTCTCCGTTCTAAATGGCTTGCTCCTTATTCTTAAACTGTGGCAAGAGCGCAACTCACCATAAAAACATGAAGGGGACGGGGGACACAATATTTTGGCTGCCGTGCGCGCATGCGCACACACACACACGCGAGGCCTCGGTGACTGAATCCAGCGCTAAACAAAGATATTGCGCTGGCTGTGGGCCTAGGGATACAGCTCGCTCCAGACCTCACTGGCCGCCCGTGGGGGGGGGGGGGCACTCAGGTGGGGACGGGACAGCGCCGGAGACCCTGCCGCGATCGATCCTGGCTGTGGATGAGGCGCAGGTCTTCGGGGGGGGTGTCCCCCACCCCTGGTTCTGGACTCCCCCAACATCGGGAACATGTTTCCTGCCTCTTGCGTGTCCAAACCCTTAACAATCTTATATGTTTCAATGAGATATCCTCTCATCCTTCTAAACCCAGCTGCTCCATTCTCTCAGCATATAACAGTCCCGCCATCCCGGGAATTAACCTTGTAAACCTACGCTGCACTCCCTCAATAGCAAGAATGTCCTTCCTCAAATTAGGGGACCAAAACTGCACACAATACTCCAGGTGTGGTCTCACTAGGGCTCTGCACAACTGCAGAAGGACTTCTTTGCTTCTATATTCGATTCCTCTTGTTATAAAGGCCAACATGCCATTCGCTTTCTTCACTGCCTGCTGTACCTGCATGCTTACTTTCATAGACTGATGTACAAGGACCCCCCAGATCCCATTGTACTTCCCCTTATCCCAACTTGACGCCATTTAGATAATAATCTGCCTTCCTGTTTTTGCTACCAAAGTGAATAACCTCACATTTATCCACATTAAACTTCATTTGCCATGCATCTGCCCACTTCCCCAACCTGTCCCAAGTCACCCTGCCTTCTCATAGCATCCTCCTCACAGTTCACACTGCCACCCAGCTTTGTGTCATCTGCAAATTTGCTAATGTTACTTGAATCCCTGCATCCAAATCATTGATGTATATTGTAAATAGCTGCGGTCCCAGCACTGAGCATTGCTGTACCCCACTAGTCACTACCTGCCATTTCCGTTAATCCCTACTCGTTTGTTTCCTGTCTGCCAACCACTTCTCTATCCATGTCAGCACTCTACCCCCAATAAAATGTGCCCTAATTTTGCCCACTAATCTCTTATGTGGGACCGTATCAGATGCTTTCTGAAAGTCCAGGTCAGATTATAGAGGAGGGAGAGGGAAAGTCCAGTCAGATTGTAGAGGAGGGGGAGGGGAAACATAGAAACATAGAAAATAGGTGCAGGAGTAGGCCATTCGGCCCTTCGAGCCTGCACCGCCATTCAATATGATCATGGCTAATCCAACTCAGTATCCTGTACCTGCCTTCTCTCCATACCCCCTGATCCCTTTAGCCACAAGGGCCACATCTAACTCCCTCTTAAACATAGCCAATTAACTGGCCTCAGTTATCTTCTGTGGCAGAGAATTCTACAGATTCACCACTCTCTGTGTGAAAAATAATTTTCTCATCTCGATCCTAAAAAACTTCCCCCTTATCCTTAAACTATGACCCCTTGTTCTGGACTTCCCCAACATCGGGAACAATCTTCCTGCATCTAGCCTGTCCAAACCCTTAAGAATTTTGTAAGTCTCTATAAGATCCCCCCTCAATCTTCTAAATTCTAATGAATACAAGCCGATTCTCTCCAGTCTTTCTTCATATGAAAGTCCTGCCATACTAGGAATCAGTCGGGTGAACCTTCTCTGTACTCCCTCTATGGCAAGAATGTCTTTCCTCAGATTAGGAGACCAAAACTGTATGCAATACTCCAGGTGTGGCCTCACCAAGAACCTGTACAACTGCAATAGAACCTCCCTGTTCTTATACACAAATCCTTTTGCTATGAATGCTAACATACCATTCGCTTTCTTCACTGCCTGCTGCACCTGCATGCTTACTTTCAATGACTGGCGTACCATGACACCCAGGTCTCATTGCATCTCCCCTTTTCCTAATCGGCCACGTTCAGATAATAGTCTACTTTCCTGTTTTTGCCACCAAAGTGGATAACCTCACATTTATCCACATTATACTGCATCTGCCATGCATTTGCCCACTCACCCAACCTATCCAAGTCACCTTGCAGCCTCCTAGCATCCTCCTCACAGCTAACACTGCCCCCCAGCTTCGTGTCATCCGCAAACTTGGAGATGTTGCATTCAATTCCCTGATCCAGATCATTAATATATATTGTAAATAGCTGGGGTCCCAGCACTGAGCCTTGCGGTACCCCACTAGTCACTGCCTGCCATTCTGAAAAGGACCCGTTTACTCCTATTCTTTGCTTCCTGTCTGTCAGCCAGTTCTCTATCCACATCAATACTGAACCCCCAATACCGTGCTTTAAGTTTGTATACTAATCTCTTATGTGGGACCTTGTCGAAAGCCCTCTGAAAGTCTAGATATAACACATTCACTGGTTCTTCCTTATCCACTCTGTTAGTTACATCTCGAAATTTCTATAAAATTCGCCAGACATGATTTACCTTTCGTAAATCGATGCTGACTTTGTACAATGATTTCACCACTTTCCAAACGTGCTGCTATCCCATCTTTAATAACTGACTCTAGCAGTTTCCCCACCATCGATGTCAGACTAACTGGTCTGTAATTCCCTGTTTTCTCTCTCCTTTTTTAAAAAGTGGGGTTACATTAGCTACCCTCCAATCCTCAGGAACTACTCTAGAATCTAAGGAGTTTTGAAAAATTATCACTAATGCATCCACTATTTCTGTGGCTACTTCCTTGAGTACTCTGGGATGCAGATTATCTGGCCCTGGGGATTTATCGGCCTTTAATCCATTCAATTTACCCAACACCACTTCCCGGCTAACCTGGATTTCACTCAATTCCTCCATCTTATTTGTCCCCCGGTCCCCTGCTATTTCCGGCAGATTATTTATGTCTTCCTTAGTGAAAACTGAACCAAAGTAGTTATTCAATTGGTTCCCCATGATCAATTCACCTGTTTCTGACTGCAAGGGACCTACATTTGTTTTAACTAATCTCTTTCCCTTCACATTTCCATAAAAACTTTTGCAGTCAGTTTATGTTCCCTGCCAGTTTTCTTTCATGATCTATTTTCCCTTTCCTAATTAAGCCCTTTGTCCCCCTCTGCTGGACTCTGAATTTCTCCCAGTCCTCTGGTAGGCTGCTTTTTCTGGCGAATTTGTATGCTCCATCTTTTGTTTTTATACTATCCCTGATTTCCCTTGTTATCCATGGATGCACTACCTTCTTTGATTTATTCATTTGCCAAACTGGGATGAACAATTGTTGTAGTTCATCCATGCAGTCTTTAAATACCTTCCATTGCACATCCACTGTCAACCCTTTAAGAATCACTTGCCAGTCTATCTTGGCCAATTCACGTCTCATACCTTCAAAGTTACCTATGTTTAAGTTCAGAACCCTTGTTTCTGACTTAATTATGTCACTCTCCATCCTAATGAAGAACTCAACCATATTATGGTCACTCTTGCCCAAGGGGCCACGCACAACAAGACTGCTAAAAAACCCTTCCTCATTACTTAATAACCAGTCTAGAATAGCCTACTCTCTCGTTGATTCCTCTACATGCTGGTTTAGAAAACTATCCCGCATACATTCCAAGAAATCCTCTTCCTCAGCACCCCAGCCAATTTGATTCACCCAATCTATATGTAGATTGAAGTCACCCATTATAACTGTTTCACCCTTGTTGCACGCATTTCTAATTTCCTGTTTGATGCCGTCCCCAACTCCACTACTACTGTTAGGTGGCCTGTACACAACTCCCACTAGCGTTTTCTGCCCCTTAGAGTTTCGCAGCTCTACCCATATCGATTCCACATCCTCCAAGCTAATGTCATTCCTTTCTATTGCATTAATCTCCTCTCTCACCAGCAACGCCGTGTGCTTTAAGTTTGCATACTAATCTCTTATGTGGGACCTTGTCGAAAGCCTTCTGAAAGTCTAGATATAACACATCCACTGGTTCTCCCTTATCCACTCTACTAGTTACATCCTCGAAAAATGCTGCAAGATTTGTCAGACATGATTTACCTTTCATAAATCTATGCTGACTTTGTCCAATGATTTCACCACTTTCCAAATGTGCTGCTATTCCATCTTTAATAACTGACTTTAGCATTTTCCCCACTACCGATGTTAGGCTAACTGGTCTGTAATTCCCCGTTTTCTCTCTCCCTCCCTTTTTAAAAAGTGGGTTACATTAGCTACCCTCCAATCCTCAGGAACTACTCCAGAATCTAAAGAGTTTTGAAAAATTATCACTAATGCATCCACTATTTCTGGGGCTATTTCTGGCCCTGGGGATTTATCGGCCTTTAATCCATTCAATTTACCTAACACCACTTCCCGGCTAACCTGGATTTCACTCAGTTCCTCCATCTTATTTGACCACCGGTCCCCTGCTATTTCCGGCAGATTATTTATGTCTTCCTTAGTGAAGACAGAACCAAAGTAGTTATTCAATTAGTCTGCCATGTCCTTGTTCCCCATGATCAATTCACCAGTTTCTGACTGCAAGGGGCCTACATTTGTTTTAACTAACCTTTTTCTCTTCACATACACTCCAGGAAAGGGGGAGAAGAAGGGTGAAAAGAGTAAGATGTTTATGAAAGAACTGTAGATGCTGGTTTAAATCGGTCGAGAAGAGGAGAGGAGCAAGGGTGCGGAGAAAGGAAATGGAGAGGTGAAGATAGGAAATGGAGGGGAGGGGGGGGGGGCACAGGGGAGGTAAGGGTTGTGAGAGAATACCTAAAATTGGAGAATTCGATGTTCATACTGTTGGGTTGTAAGCTACCCAAGGTGAGGTGCTGTTCCTCCAGTTTGTGTGTGGCCTCACTCAAGAAATGGATGTGGCCCACATCAGAAATCTCAGTGTGGGAAGGGGAGTTTAAATAGATAGCAACCAGGAGATCCTGTAGGCCTTGGAGGACTCAGATCGTCCTTTATTATCTCTGGCCTTTGTTCTTTCCTTCTGCCTATAAAAAGACCTATTACTTGCCATGGTCTCGCCTTTTCCAGCTTTCTTCTCCGCCTCCCCTTACAATCAGTCTGCACCCAAAATGTCACCTATCCATGCGCTCCAGAGATGCTGCCTCACCCGCTGAGTTATTCTAGCACTTTGTGACCTGAGGTATATTGGTAGTGACAGATGAACACCAGCAGAGTGTATCAGAAATGGTCCTGAGCATGGGTTAACGAGCCCATCAAAGCTTCCACAAATCATAAGACCAAAAATTATGAATGTGGGCGTGCAGTTATAACTAAAGATTAATTAAGCTACTTAACCCGATCCCAAGGGTTTGAAACAATAACAGTTTTACACAGCACTTTACACTGGCTCATTGCAAAGGTTGGGGCAAATAAAACAATTTTGAAGTATGGTCACAGTGTTAACATCAGGAACATTGCAGAGTAAATGCATACATAATGTGATATTGGTAAAGGAAAAATGAAAACGTTTGTCAGAAGAGCCAAATACATATTTTTCTCAGCATGCGCCTGATGCCCACCCCATCAACGCAGCATGTATTTCAGCCGATTCTGTTCACTGCATATTATATCAAGAATTGGCTGAGAGCTCTGAAACAATAAAAGCTAATAGTACCAGACAACATCTTGGCTGCATTACTTAAGGTTTGCACTTCTGAAGTAGATTAATCTGCCTGCCAATGTGAAAAATATGACATACATACAAGGTGCCAACATTACTACTCAGCAGCATTACCTGCTCTCTAATGCCAGTTTTAGAGTATCAGGACCATTCATCCCTTGAACATATCACAGCTTGGTTCAAATATGGACTGCAAAATTGATTTCTAGATATAATTTGGGACCTTGACATCAGGACAGCATTTGAACAGGTGTGTACTCAAGGAGCATTGGTAATGCTTAGGTCAATCAACTTCAGGAGGAAAACATTCCAATGGTTTAAGTCGTATCTCACGGGGAGGTTTTTGGGCGTCAGTTATCCCACCCTGAAAACTGACTGAAGGAGACACAAGGGCTGCAGATGCTAGAATCTGAAGAAAGGTTCCACCTAAAACAGCATCTGTATATTTCCCTCCACAAATGCTGCCTTACCTGCCGCATTCTTCCAGCACTGTTTTTGCACCTTATTGCAGGTGTTACTCAGTAGAGTGCCTTGGCCCAATTATCTTCATTCATAATCTTAATTTCATTATTTGATCAGTAGTGAGAATGCTCACTGATGATTGCAGAATATTCAAATTCATTGCAACTCCTCAGCATATGAAGCAATCGATATATTCACTGAGACCTGGGCAACATTTAGTAATGGCTGATCCAATGTGACAGAAAGGTTACCAACCACAAATTAAACACGAAGGTTACCTACCACAAAGGACCATCTTAGGTAAGAAAGAGTCTAACCACTTTCCCCTTCACATTTAATGCAACAATCAAGTTCCTCGCCAACAAAACAATACCCCGTTGCTGCTTTTTCCCCCCATACACCTTGATCACTCATGTAGCCAAACGATACAAATATAAATTATATTACTGCAAGATCTTGATCACTGGGCCAAGGAATGGACCCCGCAGATAAGTGAGTGGTATTGTACTTTGGGACATCAAACCAGGAACCTTCATAATGTAGTCAGGCCCTGGGGAGTTTATCTTACAGGTTATACAGGATACTGGTGAGGTCGTACATGGAATATTGTTCCAGATTTAGTCACCCTGTTATAGGGAAAATGCCATTTAACTGAAAAGAAATGCAGAAAAGATTTCCGAGGATATTGCAAGGACTTGAGGCCCCGAGTCATAGGGAGTGGTTGAGCAGGCTGGGACTTTATTCCTTGGATCACAGGAGACTGAGGGGTGATCTTATAGAGGTGAATAAAATCATGAGGGGAATACATAGGGTAAATGCATTATTTTTCCCAGAGTAGGGCATCACATAGAGGGCATAGGTTTAAGATTAGAAGGGAAAGATATAATGGGAACCTGAGGGACAACATTTAGAAACATTGAAACAGAAAAATAGGTGCAAGAGTAAGCCATTCGGCCCTTCGAGCCAGCCATTCTATTCAGGATGATGGATGATCATCTAAAATCAGTACCCTGTTGCTGCTTTTTTCCCCCCATATCCCTTGATTCCTTTAGCTCTGAGAGCTAAATCTAACTCTCTTGAAAACATCCAGTGAATTGGCCTCCACGACCTTCTGTGGCAGAGAATTCCACAGATTCCACAACTCTCTGGGTGAAAGAGTTTTTCCCCATCTCAGTCCTAAATGGCCTACCCCTTATTCTTAAATTGTGACCCGGGTTCTGGACTCCCCCAACATCGGGAACATTTTTACTGCATCTAGCCTGTCCAATCCTTTAAGAATTTTATATGTTTCTATAAGATCCCCTCTCATCCTTTAAATTCCAGTGAATAAAAGCCCAGTCGACCCGTTCTTTCATCATATGTCAGTCCCACCATCCTGGGAATTAACCTGATGAACCTGCACTGCACTCCCTCAATAGCAAGAATGTCCTTATTCAAATTAGAAGACCATATTTGCAAACAAGACTCCAGGTGCGGTCTCACCAGGCCCTGTGCAGCTGCAGTAAGGACCTCCTTGTTCCTAAACTCAAATACTCTCACAATGAAGGCCAACTAGCTTTCTTCGCTGCCTGCTGTACCTGCATGCTACTTTCAGTGACTGATGTACAGGCACACTCGGGTCTTGTGGCGCCTCCCCTTTTCCTAATCTTTCACCATTCAAATTTAAAAAACATTGGACAACATGGTTAGGAAAGATTCAGAAGAATATGGGGCACAGGCAAGTGTGACAAGCTTGGATGAAGCATCTTGGTCAGCATGGAGATTTGGGCAAAAGGCCCTGTTTCTATGCTCTGTGACTCTTTAAATAGTATGGCATTGCAGTTACTGTTTCCTTCTCAACAAGATTTACAATTCAACATAGGAGTAACAATCTGGTTCTATCAAATCTGGATAATAAATTCAAACTTCCCCATCAAAATATTTAGGCAACATTATATTTCTTTAATGACAATGGACGGATGATAAAATTGATCAATATATGGACTTAAAACAAGTAATGGCCCTGTCTCACGGTGCGAGTTGACCCACAAGGTACCCCGAGTGAAAGACTCGTGGTTGTGTATGAGACTTCAAGTTTATGATCAAGTGTTTAACCGAGTTCCCACGGGTATGTCATTACTGCGATGTTCCAACCTCCTCTCCCGAGTTACCAAGTTCCTCTCCCGTTAATCTTGAGCCAACCGTGAATGAAGGTATGTTTTAACAAAGCAACAATGTTAAAGAAGACATCTCCATCCTGTGGCTTTGAGTTACAGCGCGGCCGCATCTATTGATATGACCTACAAAGGGAAATGCGCACCCTCCAGTAACCAATAACGTGGTAAGTGCATTTTTTGGTGCTTTATGTTTTTAAATACTGTATTTCCCGGGGGGGGGGGGAGAGCTCAGTTCACAGTTTTTGGGGAATCTGGCATTGTGAAGGAGGGGATTGGGGTCAGTAACCCACTTGCCACGCTCCGGTCTGAGTGCAGGTAGATGGGACGAGGTGACAGTAAGTGTTTGGCATGGAGTAAAAGGGCCGAGATGGCCTGTTTCCGTGCTGTATGGTTTTATTGTGGCCGGGGAGTGAATTAGCTTGGGTGGCTGCCGCAGCACTCCGGGCACGGACAGCAGAACTGGCCGCCACTTCAGAGGAAGGAAGCAGCTCGGGTGACTGACTTTGAGCGGCCGCCGGGACCCGACAGCAGATACACACACACACAGACAGACACACACAGACAGACACACACACACACACACACACACGTGGCGTTTCTGCTCGGGACCCTTCTTCAGACAATTCAATGTCCCATAATATATTCTTTATATATTAAGGTTTATGTTGAAAGTGTGGTGCCGTGGTTATGGGTGGGCAGAAGGAAGATGATGAGGTCTGGTACAAGTTTACTTTGTTTTCAGTAATCAGGCCTCCGTGTTGGCCGATGCCTGGATGATCGAGCGATCATACAGTTGCGAGCGAGCCAGGTACATATATAGGAGCAAGGAACACGAAGCCTCTGAGGGTTCATTGTTCCCCTGGTTTGGATTGCTCCCAGGAGAGCGGGCGCAAAGACAAATTTAGGCATTTTTCTGTGGAAGGGGGAGGGCAAAATAGAATCGAAAGCATTGTAACAGCAGTACTCTCCGAACACGAACGACGGCGCAGCGTAAACAATTAAACAGCTTCCCTTTTAAAAGCAAAGACACACGTTAAATTACATGGCCCCAAGAAATCGCCTCTCAATTGCTTCGGGGTTGGAATTGCTATATATATATATATATATATATATATATATATTATATATATATATATATATATATATATATATATATATATATATATATATATATATATATATAGCAATTGTGAGAGTGGTGAATCTGTGGAATTGTCTGCCACAGAGGCCAGTTTATTGGCTATATTAAAGAGAAAGTTAGATGTGGCCCTTGTGGCTAAAGGGATCAGGGGGTATGGAGAGAAGGCAGGTACAGGACACTGAGCTGGATGATCAGCCATGATCATATTAAATGGCGGTGCAGGCTCGAATATCTATCGATATACACACATGTCCATGTGTTGTATATATACTTTGCGTGGTTCCTGGGTTGCCTACTGCTGGGTAACTCCGCGAAATATCATCCCCCTGCATTTCAAATCTAAATCTCTCGCCAATCCACAGCCTTCGACCGATTAACTAAAAATGTTGTTCTTTTTTAAGACCAAAACAAAATAGTTCTCGTGAATTCCAAGTTCCCGAGTTTGGGGGGGGGGGGGGGGGGGGGGGGGGGGGGGAGATGTGTTGGCGAGTCGGTGAAAATACAGCTCCAGCTGGAATACAAGAAGAGATAAAACAAAAACACTAAAAGCAAATAGTAACTTAACGGCGGGAAGTAGGACGTATGTGTGTGTGGTGTGCGTGCTACTGAATACTTTCTATCCAGTGACTCCGCTGCAAATTGCAACGCATGCGCATTTGATATTTCGACAAACTTAATTTATTTCCAGTTTTGCATTTTTAGTTTGTTCCACACATTTAATTAGTTTTAATCCCTCCAGAAAAACCTGAAAGTGGAGATGGTTCTCATACATAAAGCCCAAGAGATGGCTTCTTGATTCTAACGAGTGTTTGGGAAAAATAGACACAAAAAGCTGGAGTAACTCAGCGGGACAGGCAGCATCTCTGGAGAGAAGGGATGGGTGACGTTTCGGGTTGAGACCCTTCTTCGGACTGGTGTTTGGGAAATGTGGATTAGGTTTGTTTTCGGGGGGAAGGGGGGAATACATTCGCCTTTTTCTCTGATTTCAGGAATGAATGCACGTTGACACACATAACACAGAGAAGGGGGGATCGCTGCATTTAGGTCTGAGGCGAAGGGAGCCAAGAAGTTCTCGATTTTCCCTGGCGATTGTTTCACTTTTTTTGCATTTTACCTTCTCTCCAGAGATGCCGCCTGTCCCGCTGAGTTACTCCTGCTTTTCATGTCAAAGTCGTCTTGTTCAATCTCATTTCATTGCAACTTTCAGCTCCGGATACCCCGCGTTGATCCGCGCGTATTTCAGCATTTATATTTATCAAGCCTCTTTACCTCCCGGAGCCACATGTAACTTAACCACATGTAATTACTCCAGCATTTTGTGTCTATTTTTGGTTCAGTCTTTACTCGAGCGAACGAACAGATTATAAGAAAGTTCCCACAGTAGACTCACAAGACACTAAGGTAAACGCACGGGCCACTATGTTATTGCAACGGGTTTAAATGTTTCCATTTTTAACTTGAACAGTTAATTTGACTCGTGGAAAAAATCAAACATGTCGATACGTTGCTCGTGTGAGTTCCGACGTTCCCGCTACGTGATCAGCACGAGTGAAAACTCGGGGTCACTCGTGGGCCAACTGGCACCGTGCGACAGGGGTTTAAGTAGGTTAAAAAAAATAGGTGGGTGCAAAAGGAAATGCAAAGTCATATGATTGTGGCTAATTAAATATCATTGCAATTAACGTCCATAAGTAAAGTTATGGAAAAGAAATTGAGTGACTGTGATTTGGTCGTAACCAGACTCATGAAAGAATACGAAGAGCATAAATTAGGAAGCTGAGAGGAAGTCATGAGAATGACTGAAAAGTATGTCTTGTAGAGATAAGGTCTGAATCTTTATCAATGCATGAACAGTCAATGAACAGACAGAAAGCAAACGGGAAAATAGAATGAAAGTTGTCATAAAAACAGCAGAAAATGCAACGGCCAGATACTGGAGCAGCAGGGAAGAAAGGAGCAACCAAGCATTGGTCCTATCACAATTG
This sequence comes from Okamejei kenojei, assembly GCA_035221665.1. NCBI lineage: Eukaryota > Metazoa > Chordata > Chondrichthyes > Rajiformes > Rajidae > Okamejei > Okamejei kenojei. The sequence goes on from CM069132.1 coordinate 73,664,379, forward strand.
AGGCATCAATTGGCAGGATCAGTGGGAAATGCAGAGGACTGAAGTATATGTTTTAGGTGTCATTGACGTGGATTGGGTTATGAAGAGTGTAAGAGTACAGGAAGAATAGGGTTGTGAAGATAGATTTGGCACCCACTTTATTTTCATCCATGTGGCAGCGGCAGTTTCATCTACCAAGTCACAGTGGAGGGAGCTCAGGTCCGTTAGGTTGAGATATTGTCCTCGCACACCACACGATTAAATTAAGGCAGATGGCAGCAGTTATGTAAAGCTGGTGATACAAATGGACCCTATCCATGTGTAAGATGAAGAGAGAAAACGTGAAGTGGAAACAAAAAGAAAAATACTCACGGAGGGTGGGCTGGCAGTTGACTCATGGCTATTCCTTGAAATTCCATTTCAAACAGGGTGCAAGGCCACCAAATTCAAGTGCAGTTTCTCACCATTTCAAGCAGGGTGCAGGGCCACCAAATTCAAGTGCAGTTTCATATCATTTCAAGCAGGGTGCAAGGCCACCAAAGATAGCGAGTCATGACCTCTCCCTCCTCCATCTTGCAGAGACTGAGCCACGCCCACACTGGGTTTTATAGTCCCTCCCCCCTCCCACCAGAAGGGGCGTGGCCTTCATGGCGTGATTGACAGGAGAGGGAATCTCAGCATTTTTTAAACTCTCATTTTTCATCGATGGGAAAAATCCTGGGCACCTCATGAGCAGAGGGGGACTGATTAAGTTGGCTAAAAATCACAGCCTTACGTGGTAGCATATTTTCTAAAATCAATATCAAACGCAAACAGGAAGTGGTCAAGATTAGACTTTTAATTATTTAGATGGCAAGGCAACTTTAATTAGGCAAGGCAGCTTTAATTAGGCAAGGCAGCTTTAACTAGGCAAGGCAGCTTTAACTAGGCAAGGCAGCTTTAATTAGGCAAGGCAACTTTAATTAGGCAACACAGCTTTAGCATTTCCAAACCAAAGGCAACACAACTTTAGCATTTCAAAACTATATTTTCAAACCACATTAAGGGCACTGACAGGTCAGTAAAACCACTCACAGTTTAGTAGACATGTGTTCAGTGTTATTCACAGCTCAGACTGAGAGACGTGACCTTCTCGCTCCCCGATCTTGCAGAGACTGACTGAGGCACTCAACACTTCCGGGTTTTATAGTCCCTCCGGAAGGGGCGTGGCCTTCAGGAGAGAGAATCTCAACATTTTTTAAACACCTCTTGTCATGCACAGCGGAGGGGGACTCTGAGTAAGATGGCCAAAAATCACAGCCGTAAGTGGCAACGTTTTTTCTAAAATCAATACACAGAACAACAGGAAGTGGTCAGATCAGACTTTTAGTAATATAGATTATAAAAGGACTGGACAAGCTAGATGCAGGAAAAATGTTCCCTGCTGTCCAGAATTAGGGGCCACAGTCTTAGAATAAAGGGGAGGCCATTTAAGACTGAGGTGAGAAAAAAACTTTTTCACCCAGAGAGTTGTGGGTTTTTGGAATTCCCTGACACAGAAGGCAGTGGAGGCTAAATCACTGGATGAATTTAAGAGAGCGTTAGATCGAGCTCTAGGGGCTAGTGCAATCAAGGGATATGATGAGAAGGCAGGCATGGGTTATTGATTGGGGACGATCAGCCATGATCACAATGAATGGTGGTGCTGGCTCGAAGATCCGAAGGGGCCTCCTCCTGCATCTGTTTTCTATGTTTCTATTATGTTTTGATTGCAGAGATGCCAAGTGTCCCGGATTCGCCGTATTTTATCCCGGCGTTTTACGGTGTTATTTTGTTTTGTTGCCGGGCCCCACCAGCGGCATGATAGCCGCCGGCAACAACCCCAGGTGAGTGTTACGGAGAGAAATGCAGTTAACCCCATTTGTTACGGACAAATGGGTTAAATGTTACGGTGAACTAAATTTAGGGTTGGATCTCTCTCTCTCTCTCTCTCTCTCTATCTCTATCTCTATCTGATAGCTGCCAGCCCCCTCAGTCATTTTATCCCGGGCCTGCACCATACCCACACTGCCGCGGCATACCACTTTTTGTCCTTCATTTGGGAGTGCGGAAGTTGGCAACCCTGACTGAGGGTCTCACCTGATTGATGTTGTCACCAAGTGGATCATGGAACTGTGGTTATCCCTTAAAAGGCCTATGGAGCACATGAGAATGAGCAAGAAGGGTCTGAAAAGAAGGGGACTGCTGGAGAGTCTTTAATAGCAGCGATGAGACACAATATAACACAAGTTCCTTGTCATACATCAGATATTTGGAAATAAAAAAGCTGTGGACTGCTGGGATTTCAATTGACATGGGGATATTTAGTTAAGGTGCTTACATAATAGGTAGATTGCAGCATTCCTTTGTTTCAAAACTTTAAGGTGTGTATGATTGCATGTAATGTCTCCTGCCTGCTTAACCCATGAAATGAGTCATGTTTTGTTCTGAACAGATTTAAATGATTTGAATGCTCTGTGTTTTAAAATGTTGCCTGAGCTTTGACAAATTTTGAGATCCTCTTGATTGACAAGTGGGAGAAGCGAGAGAGAGAGTGAAAATGTGCGTGTGTGAGAAAAAGAGAGAGAGTGAGCGATAGAGAAAATGTAAAAACCTACACTTGGTCCCCATTGTCCAAGGATCAATGTACTTGAGAGGTCAGCGTTTTTTTACATTGCATGGTGTTCCCAAGTATCCCACTGAGGAGTCTAGTTATTTAGGACACTGCTGAACGAAGCTTCCCAGGAAGCAAGACAGTGTATCGATCCTGTCCCAAATGAGGACAGAACCTAATTACATAGGGTAGAAGCAGGTCTGAGTTCTAAGTGACAAGTGCAATGCCTGAAAATCCCCCACCAGTTTCAATCAAAGCAACAATTCAGCTAAAAAAATAAAAGCAATTTGTCACTGGTACAAGGTGGGCCTGTGGGATTTGAAAGATGTCTGATTTAGAGATCATTAGGATGAAGGTTGCTGTGGCGACAAGAATGAATCTCAGCAAGACACCTCCTTCCTAGCACGACTGTGTTTAAAGCTTCCAGAACTGATTCAGGGACAAGAGGACAATGCATTTTAATGTTCGTAATGGAAATAGTTTCAGTGAGAGCTGTGTTTTTTTGCAAATCTGTGACCGAACCCATCAGAGAAAACAGAGACTGGGCGTGTTCAGGACTGGACCTGTCTGTATTGGGAGAAATATGAATCAATCCTACATGCTGCTAAACCTAATTATAAGAAATGGCATGAGACTTGGGAAAATATTATGTTGTATAATATGAAATATTTTGAGAAGCAGTGTTTTTTCAGGAAGCTGTATGAATGTCAGAATTGCGGAGGCTCAACCGATGTTTTCTCTATTCCATTGAATTTGTCAGTGTTAAGGTTTAAAAGGCAACATTTTTTTTCAAGTTATAGTTATAGTTTATAGTTATTTTCAACAAAAGGCTGAATTTTGTGGGGCTCTTCCACGCCTTTTTCATACGATGTGATAGCAGCAGAATTAGACCATTCGGCCCATCAAGTCCACTCCGCCATTCATTCATGGCTGATCTATCTTTCCCTCTCAACCCCATTCTCCTGCCTTCTCCCCATAACCTTTGACTCCCGTACCAATCAAGAATCTGTCTTATCCATTGACTAGTCCTCCACAGCCTTTCGTGGCAATGAATTCCACAGATTCACCACCCTCTGACTAAAGAAAACCCTCCTCATCTCCTTCCTAAAGGAACGTCCTTTAATTCTGAGGATACGACCTCTGGACCTAGACCCTTCCACTAGTGGAAACATCCTCTCCACATCCACTCTATCAGTGACCAAACTACCTTTGGTAAGTTTAAGATGTTGCCTGAGCGGTGGCACTTCGGTGCCGCTGCGAGTCAATGAGGTCCCCTCATCCTTCTTAACTCTTTTAAGAATATGGTTATTTATTTCCCTTTTCATAAGACAGTTATGATGTATTTTCTTTCATAGTATACAAATTAAAATATATGGTTCTTCTTCTTAATCATTTTTGTAACATTTACTAAAACACTGAAGTAACATAGTTCCAAATGTTTGCTCCCTCCTAACATTGGGACCGAGATAGAATTGTTGGCACCGTAGAAGGTGACAGTTTTAAGATTATCAGCCTGCCCCGTCCTACCACAGAACACAAACCTCAGTTAAAATAATAAAATTAAACATTGGTTATCAGAAGGAGATTCGTAAATTGAAAAATGCGGTTGGGCCTCTGTTGGGCCTGCATCACAGGGCAGGAATCTTATAATTGTGGCAAAGCCCCATTTTCTTAAGTATTTTGCAGATTAAACTTCGGGCGATTCTCACCATGTGACTAACATGTTGTAGGGCTATTTAGTGAATCATAAAGCACCTGTACGGTGTGCTGTACAATACTTCTGAATGAGAATCTCTGACAACCAACGTTCAATATCATCATTAACCATTTACTCTATTTACACCTCACATTGCATCAGCAAAGCTACCAACAAGGCCACCAGCATAATCAAGGATGAGTCGCACAGCGGCCATTCCCTCTTCTTCCCTCTCCGATCAGGCAAAAGGTATAGAAGTGTGAAAACGCACACCTCCAGATTTAGGGACAGTGTCTTCCCAGCTGTTAGCAGGCAACTGAACCATCCTACCAACAACTAGAGAGCAGTTCCTGAATACTATCTATCTCATTGGAGACCCTCGGACTATCTTTGATTGGACATTACTGGCTTTATCACGCACTAAATGTTATTTCCTTATCATGTACCTGTACACTGTGAATGGCTCGACTGTAATCATGAATTGTCTTTCCGCTGACTGGTTAACACGCAACAAAAGCTTTGGTATACATGACAATAAACTAAACTTAAACTCAACATTGTAATATAAATGTTTATTAGTACCACTGTTAAGATCAGGACTGACCAGAATACATATACTTAGGGTAGTGGAGAAGCTAATACAATATCATGTAAGCAAGTGAGGCCAAGTTTCTTATAACTACAACATCAAGAAGTTATGTTAATACCAGATATGAAAATTAAAGAAAGGACAGTATCTAAACCTACTGTCAGTAGATGGATGTGCTATTGAGGTCCTCAGTATCCCATGATCTATAATAAATCACCTAATAAAGGTGGATGCAATAATGTGGATAGCCCCTGATCTCGGAGAATGTACCTGAACCAGATGCATATTTCCCGCTCCTTACAAATAATGAAATTTACTTCATCCACAAGGAGCAATCAAAGCCGCAAGAATTCCTGGAAGTGTAGCACAAGAGTAACTGAAGGCTAGCACTCCTCCATGCAACCAGACTGCGTAAAGAGAGAACTGTATTGTGAGCACCTTGCACCATGATTACCAGTATAGAAATACACTGACCTGAACTGTTGCATCGGGATCTTTTTGTTTCACCCAAGTCCAACCTATAAGTCTGAAGGAGGGTCCTGAATAGAAACATCGCCTATCCATGTCTTCCACAGATGCTGCGTGACCCGCTGAGTTACTCAAGCACATTGTATTTTACTCAACCTATAAGACATGGAGTGCAGGTTTTATTTGCACTAGAGATGCTAAAATGACAATTACTTCATTATATGATGATGATATTGGTATATGAGATTCCAGCCCTGCCAGAACACCTGCTAGAGTTCATGCAACAAGTTAATCAGTCAAAGATCAATACTTGTTGAAATAAGAAGAAGGTTGTTCAAGTGGGGAAAAACTCATACTGGGTGGGATATTAATCTGAATATTGAAAGTTTCTAAATCCTGGATTTAGAAACCTGCCTTGTTTTCTGATACGGTGCATTGTGATCATGCACTGGCTTTGATCCTGACCCCAAGTGCGTGAAGCTTCTCCATTCTGTCTGGGATCATTTGTATCTTTCCGATTTATTCTGTATCCTCAAGGTGAGCTGGTAATCTAATTGACTATTGGAAATTAACTTAGTGTAGGTTAATGGCTACATGAGTATCTGAGATGGAAATAATTGCAGGGTTATGAGGTAGGACTAACGTGATAGCTTTCCCAGGAGCCAGGTCTGATCATTTGGGCCGAATGGCATCTTACTGTGATTTTTTTAAAGATAAGATTAACTTTACCTACATGAACAAGGTCAGTCAGTTCCACGGTAAATGTAGTAGAGTGGCCCTCACACTATAACATTGTGCTCACTTAATGTCTCATGAGAATCAGGGGGAATACAGGCTGTGCACTGAAGTAAATACCACATGGTTAGCCAGTCATACATACACTAACAGATTGGAATTGGATTTTAACGACCTGTTTCCTTCTCAGAGCCCCAGTGGTCTGGTTGTAAACAAGAATCACAAGTCAACATGGAAATAGGAGAAATGTTACACCAAGTAGGGTCTCAACCCGAAATGTCACCTTGTGGCGGCACCTGATAGCAACCTAGTCCAGCCAAAAACTAGTCGGACACAAGTGTGTGCTCTAGACGTGTTTATTCTTCTGCATATAGCTCCCTACTCCCTCCCTCAGCTGACACGGGCATTGCCCGGCCTTAAATAACAACTCAGATAACCGTGACTCGCGCCTCCCCCACCAAGACGCCGCCCTCTAGAGCCGATGGTTCGTCGTGACCTTGGGTTGCTATCAGGTGCCGCCACAACCTGTTCCTTTTCTCCAGTTACTCCAGCTTTTTGTGTCTATCTTCCATACAAACTTTTCCCGTTCAAAATATTTAAACAAAGTGACACATTCTTTATCAAAGTGAACTGAGTAAACTAATTCATGGACTTAAAAGTAAAGCAGGATAAGGATGGTTGTATGAATGAAGAGTTGCAGAGTAACCATATGCTTTTTTTCATATGGAGGTGTAATTTAATTGTGGATCTGTAATCTATTGAAATCGTACTAAGACATATGCGAGACTGAAATAAGATAAACAAAATAACACTGGGTGAGGCTGAATTTTTCTGTACTTGAGACCAGATGTTCTGGAGACTTGACAAGTAACACAGTTGGCACTGAATTATTGTGTACTCATGGGTGGATGTTCTGGACACTTGACAAATAAGACAAGCAGTCTGTGGTTTAGGTCATGTTAAATTTTAGCTGAGAGCAAAGGGGGTGCAGATAATTGATGATGGCCAGCAATCTAAGAAAGTGGCTCACTGCCAACACATCAGTTGGAATTAGGGATGAGCAGTAATTGCTGGGTGTGTTAACAATGTAACAAATTGAAACAAAAATAGTTTTCCATTGCTTAAATTCGAATGGTAGACAGCATTCAAAATAAAACTGATTCCCCAGTGTTCAAGGTACTGGCTCTTAAATTCAATTCAATCCAGCATACAAGTGACATTGTTCTCACATCATGATGTTAACTACCAAAACATAAATATCCTCACAGGCTTTCTTCATTGACCATCAGAACATCAGTGCAAGATCAGTGGATTCCTTGAATGCAAAGTGGGGTTAATGCAAAGATTATTCCTGCTAATCAAGAGAGGCCCTCGGCCAGTATCCTCTACGCAATTCAGAATGAGCTCAGCACCATTTTGGCAGTGTTGCCCAAATGCCTTAAAACAAGTACAAAAAAATGTACTTTTCATGACATGATATTATGCAAAAATCCTGAGTGACCTCGCAGTCCAGGTCTCCCCCAGCCTGTGAACACCTAACTTACGTCCATGCATACAACTGCATGTTTGAGAGACCAGCAGTCTCGATTTGCCAGCTGCAGAGGACCTGCAGGCAAATTCTGCTATGCAGAAGAATAATATCCCTGTTTATGTTTAAGATGATTAGTTCCCATTGCATTCTCTGCTCAATTTTCTGTGTATTTTCATTTTAATAAATTAGGATAAAAAGTTATATAAAGCTTTCCCTTGCTATAGACACAAGAAATTGCAGGTGCTATTTAAAAAAACACAATGTGCAGGAGTAACTCAATGACTCGGGAAGTCATGGATGGGTGACGTTTCGAGTTGGGGACCTTCTTCAGATGAATTGTAGCAGGGTGGGAGAAAGCTGGAAAAGAGGTGGTGGATAAAGCCCGGCATTTGATAGATGGATACAGGTGAGGAGGTGTTGGTTGGCAGATTGGTGGATTACAGCGAGAGATGCGAAGACGACAAAGATGTAAGATAAGAAGATGGGAAGGAATGTGAAGCCAGAGGAAAGAATATAGGTGGAAGGGGATGTGGAGAAGGATAAGGGGATCATGGGAGAAATGGATGCACACCCGGGTGGGGCACAGGGAAGAAATGGGAGAAAAAGTGGGGTGGCAGAGGAGGGTTGGGTTGTTACCTAATATTGGAGAATTCAATGTTCATACCATTGGATTGAAAGCTGTCCAAATGGAATATGAGGTGTTGTTACTTCATTTTGCATGTGGAGTGCCGCAAGGCTCGGTGTTGGGGCCGCAACTGTTTACCATATATATTAATGATTTGGATGAGGGAATTAAGAGCAACACTAGCAAGTTTGCGGATGACACATAGCTGGGTGGCAGTGTGAACTGTGAAGAGGATGTTAGGAGGTTGCAGGGTGACCTGGAGAGGTTGAGTGAGTTGGTAGATTTGTGGCAGTTACAGTATAATATAGATAAATGTGAGGTTATCCACTTTGGCGGAAAACATAAGGGAGCAGATTATTATCTCAATGGGGTTAGGTTAGGCAATGGGGAGTAAGCAACCGAGAGATCTAGCAGGTCTTGGCGGGCCCAGCAAAACGGTCACATAGTCTATGCTTGGTCTCACCGATGTAAAGGAGGCCATATCAGGAACACTGAATGTAGTAGATGAGGTCACAATTACACTTTCACATGGCATGACGAAATGTCACGACTGGGTAATAGCATAGTTTGAGGCGAAAAAAAAATGAAGAAACACAGCGCATGAGGCAACATCTGTGGAGGGAAATAGATAGATGACATTTTAGGTTGGATCTTTTTGATTTGCATTCATATACATGAAAATTAGACCATATTGTATTGTTATGTATGTAGTTAACAACAGGTGTAATATGTTGTTAAAATATTTGAAAAATATGCAAATTGATAACTTCTATCAACTACAGTTGATAAAATTATAAAATACCGTGGATCATGGAAATTTAAAATAAGGAAGCTGGCTTCAAGTCAAACTGAGAAAATATTCAGTTCTGATTCTAAAAAAAACCACATACTGTAGCTCACATGGGATCTGTACATATCAGAGAGAATTAATGTAACTTTACTCCTTTTGCACCATCCTGTGCTTCACTATGTGTCCAACTACTATCTTCTTTCATCTTACACCATCATCTTTTCTGTCATTAATCTCATCTGCCTTTCTTCCCTCACATATTAAACAGAGGAGGGGCGTCTGCCTCATGGTCTACTCTGTGTGGTGTTCAGAAGTGGCAGTCCTATCCAACTCCTGCTCTCCACACCTCGAACATCTGGTGGTGAAGTGCCGTCCTTCTACCTACCGAGGGAATTCTCCTCCATCCTGACAGCGGTCCACACCCCACCCCAGGCAGACGTCCGTCTGGCACTGGAGGAGCTACACGCCGTGGTCAACAAGCACCAGATGGCTTACCCTGAGGCATTTACCACCATAGCCGGGGACTTCAACAAAGCCAACCTGAAGAAATCGCTCCCTAACTTCCACCAACATATCTCCTGCAGCACCAGAGGATCAAACACCCTGGACCACTGCTACACGCCCATCAAAGATGCCTATCACTCTATCCTTCGCCCTCACTTCGAAAAATCCAACCATACCGCGGTGCTGCTTCTTCCTGCATACAGGCAGCAACTGAAGAAAGCACCCCCAGAGGTGAGGACTGTCCAGAGCTGGTCGGGGAGGTGGAGAGGAACAACTCCAGGACTGCTTGAAGTCTGTTGACTGGGCAACGGTCCGGAATGAATACGCCACAGTCGTTACAAACTTCATAAGGAAATGTGTGGAGGACTGCGTTCCAACAAAAACCTTCCCAGTGTTTCCTAAACAGAAGCCTTGGATGAACCATGAGATCCGCATTCTTCTGAAGGCAAGATCCCGGGCATTCAGGTCTGACGATGCAGAGGTCTATAAGAAGTCCAGATGCGACCTTGGTAAGGCTATCAAAAAGGCCAAAAGGGACTTCTGTTCTAAGCTGGAGGATGAGACGGATGTACGGCAGCTGTGGCAAGACTTGAATGCCATCACCTCCTACAAGGCAAAATCAGGAGGCAGCTCAAACGACTGCGAAGCATCACTCCCTGACAAGCTCAATGCTTTCTCTGCACGGTTCGATAGGGAGATCACTGATGTGCCTTCTCGAGCCCCTATTCGCCCTGATGGTGTTACAGTCATAGTCACAGAGGCCGAAGTCAGAAGATCCTTCAGGAGGATGAACCCTCAGAAAGCGCCTGGACCTGATGGTATACCCGGCCGTGTCCTAAAAACCTGTGCGGACCAACTGGCTGGCGTTTTTACGGATATTTTCAACTTCTCACTTCTGAGGTCTGAGGTTCCCACCTGTTTTAAGAGGGCATCAATAATACTGGTGCCCAAGAAGAGTAAGGTGACGTGCCTCAATGACTATCGACCAGTGGCACTACGTCTGTGGTGATGAAGTGCTTTGAGAGGTTGGTTATGGTGCACATCAACTCCGACCTCGACAAGAACCTCGACCAACTACACTTCACATACCGCCACAACAGATCAACGGTAGATGCAATTTCACTGACTCTCCATTCCGCACTGGACCACTTGGACAATAAAAACACCTACGTCAGGCTGTTGTTTATAGATTACAGCTCGGCATCTAATACCATCATCATCCCCTCCAAGCTGGTTACCAAGCTCATGGAACTGGGCCTCTGCACATCCATCTGCAATTGGATCCTCGACTTCTTCATCCACAGACCACAGTCTGTTCGAATTGGAGGAACCACTTCATCCTCAATAGCAATTAGTACGGGACCACCTCAAGGCTGCGTGCTCAGCTCCCTGCTTTACTCACTCTATACCCATGACTGCGTAGCCGGTCATAGTGCGAACTCCATCATCAAGTTCGCCGATGACACCACTGTGGTTGGATGAATCACAGATGGGGACGAGTCAGAGTATAGAAGTGAGTTTGACCGACTGACCAAATGGTGACAGCACAATAACCTGGCTCTCAACATCAGTAAAACCAAGGAACTGATTGTGGACTTTAGTAGGGGAAGGATAAGGACCCACAATCCTGTTTACATCAACGGGACGATGGAGGAGAGGGTCAATAACTTCAAATTCCTGGGCGTGCATATATCAGAAGATCTTTCCTGGACACAGCACACCAATGCAATTGTAAAGAAGGCACATCAGCGACTCTACTTCCTGAGAAGATTACAGAGATTTGGCATGTCGAAGAGGATTCTCCTAAACTTCTACAGGTGCACGGTAGGGAGCATTCTGACTGGTTGCATCGTGGCGTGTTTCGGCAACTTGAACGTCCAGGAGCGAAAAAGACTACAAAAAGTTGTGACCACTGCCCAGTCCATCACCGGGTTTGACCTCCCCACCGTCGAAGGGATTTTTTGTAGTCGCTGCCTCAAAAAAGCAGCCAAAATCATCAAGGACCCACACCATCCTGGCCACACACTTATCTCACCACTGCCATCAGGAAGAAGGTACAGGAGTCTGAAAACTGTAACGTCCAGGTTCAGGAACAGCTCTTCCCCACAGCCATCAGGCTATTAAACACAACAAATATTCTATGAGCTCTGAACTGCAAAAGATTATTATTATTTCTTATTTGCACTATATTTGTTATTTATTGAACTTTTTCTTTTTTCCCCCGTTATATACAATGTTTACATATTCACATATTCTGTTGTGCTGCAGCAAGTAAGAATTTCATTGTCCTGTCCGGGACATATGACAATAAAACACTATTGACTCTTATCCTTCAACCCCCCCTTCCTTTATTCTTGACTTGATGAAACCCTGCTCTGTACCTTTTCCCTAATTCTGAAGACTTGAAACATTGATTGTTTCGCACTTCACTGCTGCTGCCCAATCTGCTCACTGTGTCCCATATTGGTCTCATCACCCACCTCACAAACCACAGAACCTGAAGGTCATCCTTGATCCAGAGAGACTGTCTAAAAAGTGCAGAAAATCCAGCAAAAAAGGGAAAAGCCAGACTAACTCTTTGGGGATAAACCACTCATCAGAACAGATATGGATGGCATGCCAAACCTGATTTTTTTTCATTTTCTTAACAATTTTCCAATTATTGTCTGTCCTGAATAAAGTCCAAACACTTTTGATCAACAAGTTTCTGCAGTTATAGAATTCACTCCCTGAAGGAGTGTAACTGTGAGAGACCAGGTGTACTGTAACTGACTGAAGTTCGTTAGCATGTTTACATGGAACAAATTCTGTATTTTCAGGGGAACAAGGTACGTCCCTCGATACAACTACATTGGATAAGGGAAATTTGAAATAAAAGCAAAACATGTAAGAAATACTCATTAGATCAGGTAATATTTTAGGCCTTTGACCTTTCAGCATCAAGGAAAGATAATCAACCTAGTACAATAAAGGGCCTGTCCCACTTACGTGTCCTCGTCGTTCCATTGAGGCGCACGGGCATCGTATGGCCGCGCGGGGCCGGTCCCACTGAGAAGCGTGGAGGGGTATGTAGTTGTGCGCGACATCGCACGGGGCTCCGAAATTTTTGTAGCGAACAAAATCTTTGCGCGCCAACGGCCTGTCGCGTAACTGACAGCCAAAGTGGGACAGGCCCAAGACGCTGGTGTGACGCAACGTCTCACCTCCAACAGCAGCAGAAGCGGGCAAACGATCGCCGAACTCGGCCTGGGGCTCACGGCCGTTGCGGTCGGGATCCGCCCCCACTTCTACTCCCAGAGCGGGGCCATAAAATTGAACATAGACACAAAATGCATGAGTTACTCAGCGGGATCGGCAGCATCTCTGGAGAGAAGGAATGGATGACGTTTCGGGTCAAGACCAGACTGAAGAAGGGTTTCGACCTGAAACATCACCCATTGTTTCTCTCCAGAGATGCTGCCGGTCCCGCTGAGTTACTCCTGCATTTTGTGTCCATCTTCAAATGATGTCACGCGCTCCAGACGGCTGTCGCGTAATTAGCGTGTCAAGGGCACGTAAGTGGGACAGGGGCTTAACTCTGTATCTCTTCTCAAACATTGCGTAACTTTCTCCGATTTTGTGTACTTATTTTAATTTATGCCCAGGTTCTATTCAAGTAGTTTAATTCAAAGCAAGAATCACCAAGAAACTTGACAATCCTAATAGATACATTTTAAAAAGATAATTTGAGCATATACCAGGTGTTCTCATTGATAAAACATTTCACAGTTTTGACAGTCTTTCCCCTTGACCCTGATTACTGAAAATGAACAAACAGCTTGATCAGCCGACCAGAGATGTTAGAATTAATATTGGTCCAGATTTTGCATTCGTAACGATAGTGAAATAGTCCATGATCACTTTCATGGAACAGACAGAAATCTTGGACATTATTCATCTGCACATTATTCCAGTAATTCAGTATATTCCACGGTGTGTGCAGTTTTGTAGTGTTTTCCACTACAATCAAGAAAATGAAGGTATATACAGCCATTTTTCCTCCATTATACCTAAAAGTGTCATAGTTTTTTGCTTGTCTTGAATTATTAATTATTAATAGGCCCCAAAGCTATATTCATCAAGCCAAATTTCTGACTAAAATTGGATGAGAATTAAGGGCCTGTCCCACTGCAGGGACCTAATTTGCGACTTTAGAAGAGTTTGCCCTCGACTCATACTCGCAGCACGTCCGACACGAGTTCCTAGGTGGTCTTTGTAACTCTCCTTCATGCTCGAGAGTAGTCCCCGCGTACTCGAGGTCTCAGTTAGGTCGGGGCGTTATTTTCAGCAAGCTGAAAAATACCCACAAGTAAAAAAAGGTCGCCATGGAAAAAATTTTATATTTTTTTACTCGTAGGTTTAGTCGAGGTAGGTCAGCATGTTATTCGTAGGTAATCAAAGGCAATCAAAGGTAATTGAGGGTAGTCGAAGGTAAAGCTCGTTGAGAAAAAATAGGTAAGTAAACCGACTGGTAACGTTAAATGCCCGCTAAACTTTATTAAAAGTTGTCTGGCATCTTAAAAGTGTCTCCACTCCTTCTCTCCCCCCCCCCCCCCCCCCCCCCCCGCTCTCTAAAGGACTGACCGTAACTGTGCCAGCCATCTTTTACCTTCCTGTTCATAGCAGGTGTGAATTTCAGACAGCGTTTCCCCACTTTCCCTGGCCCCCGTCTTTGCGATGTGTTTGTGTGTGTGTGTCTGCAGACGGTCGATCCGGCTCGTGGTTTCATCGCTGATGGTCGATCCAGCTCGAGGTTTTTCAGGCGAGTGCCCTCGAGCTTGAAGGTCGAAGACAGTCGCTGAAAAGTCGCGTTAGTGGGACAGGCCCTTTATAATTCCCTCAGAGATGTATTTCAAAATAAGGCAGATTTTAAAATAACATATTGTCCTTAATTTTCCAATGATAATGTAACATTGTACCTTTTCCATCCTAGTTTGCTGTTGAAGAATTCTTCAATCTGACGAGCTGCTTATCCAGGTTAATGAGGTCACATTTGCTGGATGCCAGTTAACCCCATTGCACTAATGCCTGATAACAGCTCCACTTGGAAAGATGAAGTCCATCCTGCAGAGATAACAATCTTAGTAATCAGCTTTCATCTAGGTTAGGGGTAATCATTTTGTGCTGAGAAATTAATTCTGAATTGTATATAGTTTAGGATAATGAGAAACTTCATTGGAACTTACAAAGTTATCATAGAGCATGAAAGGATACAGGGTTGATTTCCCCTGGATGAGGAGTCTCAGGCCAAGGAGCAGCCATTTGGCACTGAGATCAGGAGAAATTTCTTCATGCTTAGGGTGATGATTTTTTAGATTCTCCTAGTGGGTTGTGAAGGCTCAATAATCGAATTAATCAAAAACAGAGGTTCATATATTTCTGAATAATAAGGAAATTGATTAATATTGGAATGCAGGAAAATAATGTTAATAATCAAAATAATGCTATTATCTCAACAGATAATGACGAAGGCTGAAAAGGGCCAAATGATGTACTCAAATTATGCTCTTGAGTTCTCAGACACAAGTGGAAGGTTTAAAGCCCTGTCCCACGGTACGAGTTTATTCCAAGAGCTCTCCCGAGTTTGCCCTGATTCGAACTCGGAGATTTACGGTAATGGCCACTCGTCAGTACTCGGGGCTCTCGTGGACATTTTTCAACATGTTGAAAAATCTTCATGAGTCTTCCTGTGCTTACCTGCCGTTAGCGAGTCTTCCCGAGTACCTGCTGTTAGCGTTACGAGCCGTTAAGAGACGTCCCCGAGCACTGGCGTACCTGCTACGTTTATTCTCTGTGCTTACCACAAGTTAGATTTTTTTTTTAAACTCGGGAGAGCTCTTGGAATTAACTCGTACCGTGGGACAGGGCTATTAGTGACTTGAAACTAACAATGTTTTTCTCTTTGCAGATGCTGCCAGACATACTAAATATTCCAGCACTTTTTATTTTGTTTTTTTATATTTCTTAGCTTACTGATTTGAAAACCCAAATGCACCAATGTAAGATGGAAATGAATGAAAAATCACTGCATACTGAGATAAGGAATGATTTCTCCACAAACAAATTTGAGAGTAGATTATCCACCAATCACTCCATTTTATATGTGATGAATATAAGAGTGTAACCAGCCTCCATTCTTGGTGACAGTGTGTTACTATACAAATGCTCCTCGTGTAGTCCCTGTAAAATAAAGCAGGTTAGCAAGAGGATTAATCTCCAAGTAAAACAACACAAAGTGCTCGAGTAACGCAGCAGATCAAGGTGGCATCTCTGGAGAACACGGTTTGGCGACATTTTATGTCGGGACTCTTCTTCAGACTTTAGTCTGAAGAAGTTGTCCCTACCTGAAACATTGCTTATATGTTAAACATATAACATATGTTAAATATGTGTTTATTGTGTGTTTTGTTTTTTATTATATGTTATGACTGCAAGGTAACGAAATTTCGTTCAGACCGAAAGGTCTGAATGACAATAAAGGATACTTTACTTACTTACTTAACTTACCTAAGTTCTCCAGAGATGCTCCCTGACACGCTGAGTTACTCCAGCTCATTGTGCTTTTTATTCAAGATGTATCATATTTTGTGTCTACTGTCTGGGATTCATTTCTGGTTTTCCCCACCATGTTCATAACTGTGTACACTTCAGAAAACACAGAAACACTTTCTGGACAATACATTCGACATGGTTAACAGATTCAGAATGGCGTGTGCCAATTTTAAAGGTTTTATTCCTTTGGTAAGTGGCTCGGGTTAAAGGTACAGCATAAATGCAAAGTTGAAAAAACATTATTAATGGCAACTTGAAAATGTAAACCACTTTTTACCTGTGAAATACGCATGGGATGCATTCAGTGATTGACTAGTTATAAAATAAACAAAAGAATGGTTTCCATTTGGGGAGTGTCTTTCGTATTCCATCCAGGATATCAGAAAACACATTGTTAGGGTTAATCCGGGAGTTATGGAAAGGCATTAATACGTAAGAACCGATCTTAGAAAAAAAACTGTAAATGACATAATAATTCGTTTAAAAATTAAATAAACACATGTACTAGCCGATAGCAGAAGGCTGCTCAAAGTATATGATTTGCAAACTGACATTCTCATATACATCAGCCAAATGTAAGACAATGAGGGTACAAGTTGACAATGTTCATACAGTTGCGAGCGAGCGAGGTCCATATATAATTGGCTTCAGCTGACTCAGCAACCTAAGGAGTGAAGGAGATAGGCGACGTTTCGGGTCGAGCTTCCTAATAAAGGAAGAAGGGTCGACCCGAAACGTCGCCATCTCCTTCGCTCCTTAGATGCTGCTGCACCGCTGAGATCAAAGAAGGGTTCAGTTCCGAACTGGATTATAAAATCGAAAGCATTGTACAGCAGCACTCTAGCACATCAAAACATGGTCATAGGCATACTTTGGTTCAGCTCTAAAAAAGTTCCCACGATACTCACGAGACAATGGTGCCATTACGTTACTGCAACGAGTTTAAACATTTTTAACTTGAACAGAGACTCCGTGGAAAAAATCAAACAACACCTCATTTTTGGTTGTTCCCCACGGGTTGAAAACTCGGGTCACTCGTGGGCCAACTCGCACAGTGAGACAGGGGTTTTAAACGTCTGTAGCCCTTCCATGCAAATTACTCTGTACCAGGAAAAGTGTTTGAACATCAGAGGTGTCTTGTCAGTTGCAGCGTGCTCACATTGTAAATATGCACTTCAATGGAACCATTTGTCCAACTCAAAATATTGAAATAAACAATATATTGTAGCAATTGAAATTTGTACTGAACTACATGCTGCTATCTTTGTTTTGAAGATTATAAAATCTCAACGTACTTTGGGTTTAGGGAGACTCTTTGTTGTAATTCACAAGGGTACATGACTAACAGCTTCTGAGGAAAGAAGCCTCTAGACACTTGAAAATGGAGTTATGAAGGCTGACTCTGGATACACAAATATCCACGATTAATGACTGCTTCAATTAATACATGTGATACCTAGTTTGACACGGGGCAATTATATAGCCCTATTGTTGTGCATTTGGCCAAGGGATGTAACAATGTATCATGGTCATGTCAGTTTCCAAATCATATCTCTTCAGCAGCTTCTGCTATGAACCAGTCACCAGTTTATGATGCTTATTTATGCAGCTGTGCTTTTAATTTCATGCTGATTGCTACTTGTAGTTCATATTTTGAAACAATTCATGAAGCCTTGGTTCTCATTTGTATTAATGGTTACCATATCTTAAACGTTAAACTTTGATTGTGGCTGGGAACGGTAATGGTAGTCATCTCTTCCTCGTCTCTCAAGTATTTGCATGTCTCTAAATTCTTTATCCTTGCTCTGAACATCATGTTGCTTTGTTGAGTCTATTTTATTCTGCTCACAAGGTCCTCACTTTAAAACGTTTTTTCTCAAGCAGGATCAGAGCTCGGGAACCCCATTATCATTACTGTTAACTAAATATTTTAACTTTCTAAAATCTAACTAGCTATCCCTAATGAGCAGTGCTGCAGTACACAAAGCAAGTGACTGCTGAATTGCTTACCAGAGCAAACAATCATATAATTTTCCCCTAGGGTAAGGAAGACCAATAGGAAGATCTAACATTTTACCAAAAGTCTATCATGGTATTAATAGAATAGCACAGAGGCACAAAGGTATTGCTGAGCCAAGAACACACAAGAGACTGCAGATGCTGGAATCTTGAGCAGAAAACAAACTGCTGGAGGAACTCAGTACATCAGACAGAATACGTGGAGCGAAATGAACAGATGATGTATTTGGTTCCCACCCTTCCTCTGAGTGAGCCAAGGAATAACTTTTCCATGTGATTCGGGTCATCATCAGACATTAATGAGAAAAATCCTATGATGTAATTTGATTAAAAAATGGGGGAGTTGTTTCCACCAGTTGTTTCTCTACAAAATGGATACACCTTTAAGTAGTGTCCGTAATGGATGTAAAATAAAGGTGACAAGTTTGTGACAAGTTTGGCATATATCTGGGAAACTGTTTCTGAAATGTCACCCTGTGTAAATTAGCTGCTGGGGCATATACAACAATTAAGTCAGTTCAGAGTTTTTCCATTCACTTTAGGACATACTGTAAATGGTACAAAAGCAATGCAACTGATTTTCTTTCTTGTCTTCTTCTTGCGCATGGCGTGCACAGCCTAACGTTGTAGAACAACAGTTTTATTTGATTTGCATGCCAGTTTGATTGCATTTGTCGAAACAGGGCGGACTACCTGAAGGTTGCAATCTCCCACCTATTCTTTCTTGTGAAGCCTTAGAATCATAAAAGTAGCACAGATGGGGGACATTAGGCAATTACTCATTACCTGTATTCACACACGTGCAGGGCAGACACCTCTGAACAGCTGAGCTCAAGCTTCTCCAGCTCACACTTCTCTCCCCCATGTTTGTCCAGGACAGAGAAAGTATCCTGATGTTTTCATGAAACAGGACATGCATTCCACAGATCTGATACCCAGTTATGTTTCAATTTATTAGATTAACTGACTAAGCAAAAACAATAATACCCTTTTCCTGACTTCCTAATTCCTCCACTCATTAAAACTCTGAGTTTCACACTCCATGGGAGAAGTTCATGGAACTAGAATCGGTGATGTTTATGCCTGGGTTATTCTAAATGGAAACTCTGTTTTTACATTCAAGGAATCTTCTAATCCAGGGTACACAAAAGGCTGGAGAAACTCAGCGGATGCAGCAGCATCTAAGGAGCGAAGGAGATAGGCGACGTTTCGGGTCGAGACCCTTCTTCAGACTGGCCAGGGATCAGGGAAACGAGAGATATAGACCGTGATGTGGAGAGATAAAGAACAATGAATGAAAGATATGCAAAAAAGTATCAATGATAAAGGGAACAAGCCATTGTAAGCTGTTTGTGGTGTGAAAATGAGAAGCTGGTGCGACTAGGGTGGGGGAGGGATAGAGGGAATGCCAGGGCCCGAGGGCTGAGGGAGAGGTGGGAAGGGGAGGAGACAGCAATGGTTAACAGAATTGAGAAAATTCAATATTCAAGCTCTCCACATCACCATCTATATCTCTCGTTTCCCTGATCCCTGACCAGTCTGAAGAAGGGTCTCGACCCAAAACGTCGCCTATCTCCTTCGCTCCTTAGATGCTGCTGCACCCGCTGAGTTTCTCCAGCCTTTTGTGTACCCTCGATTCTCCAGCATCTGCAGTTCCTTCTTTAACAAATCTTCTAATCCATCTGTGTTGAGTTCTGTTCTGGATAATGGACGTGGCTGTCCCTAGCTTAGTACATTTTGTTTTATTTTGCTGGAGTTTGTGATTTTCCATTATCTCTCCAACTAATTTGACTTGTGCCAGAGCCATAGAACTATACAGCATGGAAACTGGTCCATTCAGTGTTCAATGTTGCTGGCCTCACCATCAGTGAGACCATTTTGTCAACAATTAATAAAAAATTTGGAACAATGATCTAAAGTAAAATAGTTCAGAACAGCTTGAGAGAATTTGAACAATAAAGTGAACAGATTGTCACTATTCACAGAGTTCCCTCAGGGAAGGAAACTGTTGCCAAGCTCAACAAATTATTTAACACATGCTATTTGCAGTGTTTACCTATATATTCACAATGATTTCACCGTACATGGGACGACTTTCTTTGAGATGACCTTTGCAACAACCTGAAATGTAAAGTGTGCACATTGCATAAGTAGGATTTTATCTGACCTGACCTATGTCCAGCCGTGGGAGCAGCAGGGTCCTGGCTGTTTTCCTGCCATTGATGAAGTCATGGGATGAATTAGCAGAATGATATGGCTATCTTATCAGAATATTCAAAACAGAATATTGAGTTCTGTTTGTACTTTCGCCTCTCCAGACCAAAATGTCCTAATTTACTGTAAAATGAAGTGCAGTCACTTTATGATGTAGGAAACACAGCAGCCAATTGCACTCAGATATAAGCCCCGGTGTCCTCACACCAGCAGCAATGTTGTAATGACTAGGTAATGCCCCTCAAAAGTGAAAAAAATCATAAACGTTAAAGGAAAAGTTGGCACCATCTAGACTAAGGCAGAAACAACTTGATCAATATTCTGATTAAAGAACAATTGTGCAATAGTTTAATTTATTGTCACATGTTCCAAGGTACAATGAAAAGGTTTGAACTTTATACAGTGAACCGCCTCACAAATATAAAAGCAAAGTGAACTGGTGGTAATCTTCTGATGAATAAAGGGAAAACTTCTGACTGGTGGGATGTGCAAAGTGCATTCTCCAAGGATCGATACTGTAACCTCAGTTCAACAAATTAGTTTCCAAAGACATCTTGCATGTGCTGTCTACATTCAAACAATTAAGATAGCAACAACGTGCCCTTACCTGCTCTGCCCATGTCTATATATGAACCAAGAAGCTCAAGTTTGGTTATTAACAAAAGGTTTCAATAACTTCCACATCAAAATTATTTTTTGTTCTTTGAACTGTTTTGAATGCTTGGATCAAAGTATGTGCAAGGGATACAAAATGCCAAGTACAGGTCTACTCAGGAGCAAAGAACAGTCCATAAAATTCCCAATCATAGAAGTAAACCTTTATAATAACAGTGGAAACGAGAAACTGCAGATGCAAAAGGACATAAAATGCTGGAGTAACTGCTGGAGTCAGTCAAAATCTCTAGAGAACATAGATCAGTGATGTTTTGGCTTGAGACCCTTTTTCATACTGATTGTGAAGTTCAGGGGGAAAATAGCTTGAAGAGGGGAGAGGCAGGACAAAGAGTTGCAGGTACTAGGTGGACACTGGCGAGGGTTTTTTTTAATAGGTAAGAAGGGGACAAATTGGAGGCAATCCAGGTAGGGCACAGGGGAGGGAAGTCTATACTTGATCTCGCCGATGTACAGGATGCCACATCGGGAACACCGGATGCAGTAGATGAGGTTAGAGGAGGTGCATGTGAACCTCTGTCTCACCTGGAAGGACTGCAGGGATCCCTTGATGAGGCGATGGAGGAGGTAGAGGGACAGATGCAGGGGAAGGTACCTGGGGAGGGGGTGGTTTGAGTGGGAAGGGATGAGTGAACCAAGGAATTACAGAGGGAGCACTCTCTGTGGAAGGTGGAAAAGATGGAGGTGAGAAGATGTGACTGGTGGGGGGGATCACGTTAGGATTGACGGAAATGTTGGATGATTTGTTGGATGCAGAGGCTGGTGGGGTGAAAAATGAGAACCAGGGAAACTATCTTTGTTCCTTCCAGGGAGGGGAGCAAGAGCTGATCTACAGGATACAGAGTAGATGCGGTTGAAGGATCCATCGAAGACAGGGGTGGGGGAGGGATACATGTTAACTAGAGAAAGAAAGAAAGCAGATGTCCTAAAATGAAATGTCTCATCTTGGGAGCAGATGCAGCGGAGATGGAGGAATTGAGAGTAGGAAATAGAAAGAAGCAGGGTGGGAGGAAGTGTAAATCCAGATAACTGGGAGGCGATAGGTTTATAGTGGAACTGCTCAGTTTGCCGAGGCCTACTGGATCTCTGGTTGCTAACCATTTTTACTCCCATTCCCATATACTGACTGTTCTGGCCTGGGCCTCCTCCATTGGCAGTGAGGCCGCAAGCAAACCAGAGGAACAGCATCTTATATTGCACTTAAATAGCTTACGACTCAACATGATTGACATTGAATGACCTAATTTTGGTTACCTTTTAATTACCCCCCCTCCCACACTTTTCTCTCCCACATCCACCTTATCCCCATTCCACCCCCCTCCCCCTCCCCCCGTGCCCCGTTCCCTACTTTGCAACTACTTTCCTCACTCTGGTTTCACAACACTCTTCAATCCTGTCTCACAACTGCTTTTATCTCTGGCGTTTGATTCAACCCCCCCTCGCCTATATCCACCTGTCACGATTTATTCTGCCTCTTCCCTTTTCCAACTCCCCCCCCCCCCCTACAATCAATCTGAAGAAAGGTTTCGACCCGAAATGTCGCCTATCTATGTTCTCCAGAAATGCTGCCTGATCTGCTGAATTATTTATAAGAACATGCGAGTTGAAGCCTTTTACGTAGATCAAATCAGACACATTAACATCAGCAGGGACTTAGTGATAGCATTCCAGCATCTAGGTCAGTGGATACTGAGTGCAGTAATCTAAGCTGACACTCCAATGCAGCATTCAGACCGCACAAGTGCTTTTTGTTGATAAGGTCTTCTCTGCTTAATTTAGTAGAGGAGCCTAAGGCAATGTTTTAAAGAAGAGCAGGAATGTTATCCCCTTCGTCCTGTGCAAGAGTCATTTTTTCACCCTACATTACTAAAATAGATTACCTACATTGTGCACAGAAGCTTTGTGCAAAGTCGCTGGCATGCTTCCTACACTTCAAAAATGCTTCCTTGGCTAAAATGATTGTTAATCAACGTAAATCTCTCTTTAGGTAGACAGAAAATGCTAGAGTAACTCAGCGGGACAGGCAACCTCTCTGGAATGGGTGACGTTTCGGGTTGACTTCAGACTTCAGAGAGATTTAAATCTCTCTTTAAATCTTTTCAAGGATTTAATTTAGATGCATTAGAAAAAAAACATTGTTCATTACAAGAAACATTTGGATCACTCTTTGAAACATAAGAAATAGCTAGAATAGGACATTTCACCCTTCCAACCTATTTGCCATCAGTTAAGATATTCTACATTAAAGCTATTTTCCTGTACTATATCCATGTTCCTTGACTGCCTTGAAATCCATAAAATTATTTATCTTTGTTTAAAACAAGCTCAATAATTGGACCTCTTCAGCATTCTGGGGAAGAGAATTCCAAAGATTCACTATGCACTGCTTGAAGAAATTTCTCATCTTCTCATGCTGAACCACCTCCAATTGACACTTATTTCACCTCACCTTGTGCTAAACAACTAATACCCAGTACCAGATTCCTCGGTCAAGGGAAATATCCTTCCTACATTCAGCCAGTTCAGCCCTGTAAAAAAATTCTAAGTTTCAAAGAGTTCATCGCTCATGCTTATAAATGAAAAATACAAGGTTAATCTATGAAACCTCTCGATGTAAAGCAAATTTGGCATCGCCAGAACCAAACTGGTGAATCTTTGCAAGTATATCTTTACACATACTGCTATTTCTACCAAATTTCTAAAGGTCTTCCTCGCTGTTTTTCATTTCTCCTATCAGCTTGCTGAGGTTTGGCGCTTTAGAAACATAGAAAATAGGTGCAGGAGTAGGCCATTCGGCCCTCCGAGCCTGCACTGCCATTCAATATGATCATGGCTGATCATTCAATGCAGAATTCCAAAGACTCACCACTCTGTGTGAAAAATATTTTCCTCAACTAAAGGAATTCACCCTTATCCTTAAACTGACCTCTTGTTCTGGACCTCCCCAACATCGGGAACAATCTTCCTGCATCTAGCCTGTCCAACCACTTAACGATTTTGTAATTTTCTATAAGATCCCCCCTCAATCTTCTAAATTCTAGCGAGTACAAGCTGAGTCTATCCAGTCTTTCCTCATATGAAAGTCCTGACATCCCAGGAATCAGTCTGGTGAACCTTCTCCGTACCCCCTCTATGGCAAGAATGTCTTTCCTCAGATTTGGAGACCAAAACTGTACGCAATACTCCAGGTGTGGTCTCACCAAAACCTTGTACAACTGCAGTAGAACCTCCCTGCTCCTATACTCAAATCCTTTTGCTATGAATGCTAACATACCATCGCTTTCTTCACTGCCTGCTGCACCTGCATGCCTACTTTCAATGACTGGTGTACCATGACACCCAGGTCTCGTTGCATCTCCCCTTTTCCTAATCGGCCACCATTCAGATAATAGTCTACCCTCCTGTTTTTGCCATCAAAGTGGATAACCTCACATTTATCCACATTATACTGCATCTGCCATGCATTTGCCCACTCACCCAGCCTATCCAAGTCACCTTGCAGCCTCCTAGTATCCTCCTCACACCTAACACTGCCCCCCAGCTTTGTGTCACCCGCGAACTTGGAGATGTTGCATTCAATTCCCTCGTCAAAATCATTAATATATATTGTAAATAGCTGGGGTCCCAGCACTGAGCCTTCCAGTACCCCACTAGTCACTGCCTGCCTTTCTGAAAAGGATCAGTTTACTCCTACCCTTTGCTTCCTGTCTGCCACCCAGTTCTCTATCCACATCAATACTTAACCCTCAGTACCCTTTAAGTGTATTCTAATCTCCTATGTGGGACCTTGTCGAAAGCCTTCTGAAAGTCCAGATATAACACATCCACTGGTTCCCCCTTATCCACTCTACTAGTTACATCCTCGAATAATTCTATAAGATTCGTCAGACATGATTTTCCTTTCATAAATCTGTGCTGACTTTGTCCAATGATTTCACCATTTTCCAAATGTGCTGGTATCCCATCTTTAATAACTGATTCTAGCAGTTTCCCCACTACCGATATTAGACTAACTGGTCTGTAATTCCCCGTTTTCTCTCTCCTTTTTTAAAAAGTGGGGTTACATTAGCTACCCTCCAATCTTCAGGAGCTACTGTAGAATCTAAGGAGTTTTGAAAAATTATCACTAATGCATCCACTATTTTTGTGGCTACTTCCTTGAGTACCCTGGGATGCAGCCTATCTGGCCCTGGGAATTTATCGGCCTTTAATCCATTCAATTTACCCAACACCACTTCCCGGCTAACCTGGATTTCACTCAATTCCTCCATCTTATTTGACCCCTGGTCCCCTGCTATTTCCGGCAGTTTATTTATCTTCCTTAGTGAAGACAGAACCAAAGCAGTTATTAAATTGGTTTATGTCCTTGTTCCCCATGATCAATTCACCTGTTTCTGACTGCAAGGGACCTACATTTGTTTTAACTAATCTTTTTCTCTTCACATATCTATAAAAACTTTTGCAGTCAGTTTTTATGTTCCCTGCCAGTTTTCTTTCATGATCTATTTTCCCTTTCCTAATTAAGCCCTTTGTCCTCCTCTGCTGGACTCTGAATTTCTCCCAGTCCTTGGGTAGGTTGCTTTTTCTGACAATGTATGCTTCATCTGTTTTTATACTATCCCTGATTTCCCTAGTTATCCACGGATGCACTATCTTCCCTGATTTATTATTTTGCCAAACTGGGGTGAACAATTGTTGTAGTTCATCCATGCAGTCTTTAAATGCCTTCCATTGCACATCCACTGTCAACCCTTTAAGAATTAATTGCCAGTCTATATTGGCCAATTCACCTCTCATACCTTCAAAGTTACCTTTCTATAAGTTCAGAACCCTTGTTTCTGAATTAATTATGTCACTCTCCATCCTAATGAAGAACATATTATGGTCACTCTTGCCCAAGGGGCCACGCACAACAAGACTGCTAACTAACCCTTCCTCATTACTCAATACCCAGTCTAGAATAGCCTGCTCTCTCATTGGTTCCTCTACATGTAGGTTTAGAAAACTATCCCGCAATAGGTGGAAAACTTGAAATATGGCCTGATTTACCCAGCTACTTTAAGAGTTACTTTTAACAAGAAGGAATATTTCTTCTCCAATCCTGTGGAAGCGCTGGACTTTGCCCGGAAGATTAAGACTTGAGAAGGCCTCATCATCGAATACACTGACTTTTCAGGACTTTACAAGAATCTACAAGACTTTGCAAGACTTTACAAGACTTTGCAGGACCGGATGGAACTGGATAGTGTTGGATGGAAGCTGTAGAAAGATGTGGATCGGAAATCCTCACATGGATACTAATAATTAGTATAACTACTTACTAATACAAACAACTAATAAATATTAAAATTATACTGTGGTATTTTCACTAACACTAATTTTACTACTAATATAATAACTAATAAATATTAAAATTATACCGTATCATTTTTATTAATTAGAATTAATCATTATTACTAATGACTAATGTTCATTTATATTGGAATGACTAGAGTCAAATATAGAGCCTGATTTCATTTGTCCCCTTTGGAAACTTTTCTTTTGTACCAGTAATTTTCATTTTTATTTCTTGTTTTCCTTTCTTTTCGTGTGTTTTTTTTATAATTAGATTTTCAAATAAGTTTAAAATATATCTATTCTCACATTTTCGATTATTATAATCCAAAATGTTTTAATTTAATATCCCCGGTAAAATATCATAATGGAATAATAATTCCAAAAAACCAGGGAGCTGGTTAAGTTAGTAACATCAACTACGGAAGTCGGTAGATGGTTAGCCATGCTAGTATGGCTAGCACTAACTACAATAATACTAGATGTAGTTTTTCCCCCTTTGGGCACTATACTAACCTCTTAATCTATCCTCTCTTCTGTTCTTTTATAAACTATTATTGGTTTTTTTAGTTTGAATGGAGTTATATATTGGATCAAAGGAGATATACACGTGAGAGGCATTCAAGGGACTTAAAATTCATCTATTCGGTGTTCGGGTGTAAGGTCAGGTCTGTCTGGCTGAACCATTGGCTCTGTTACAGACCCCCATAGACAAAAGATGCAAGACTTAAAACTGAATACGGGGAATGAAGGAATAATGTTTTGCAGCTGGAACGTTAAAGGTATTAATGAACCAATTAAGAGAGGTAAGGTATTAGAACATTTAAAAGCAATTAAAGCTGATGTAATTTTTATTCAAGAAACTAATTTAAAAAAAGATGCTGAGCATAGGCTGAAAGCTAAATGGATAGATAAAACGTATCATTCTTTTACACACAAATCAAGAGGTGTAGCAATATTATTTCGTAAAGGCATTTTATTCAAACATACATCAACTATAACTGATAACGATGGCAGGTACATTATTGTAATAGGAGAATCAAATGCACAAAAAATGATTTTTGTTAATGTATATGGACCAAACTTTGATAGTCCATTGTTTTTCAGGAAAATATTTAACAATATCCCGGAAATAACACAATATAACCTAATAATTGGAGGAGATTTAAATTGTACATTAGATCCTTACTTAGACAGATCTACAAGACAAAGGAAAATCAAATCCCATTCCAGTGACTTATTAAATGCATATATGGAAACTACTAATATTAAAAATGTTTGCAGAGTAGAAAACCCAACTGGACGAGAATACTCCTTTTATTCACCGGTACATAAAACCTACTCAAGAATAGATTACTTTTTGGTCGATGCCAAGCTTATTTTACTCACTTATAATTCTAAATATCACAATATTATAATTTCAGATCATGCACCTTTAACATTTAAGATTAAAATAAATGGTAAAACAGAAAAACGGGGACAATGGAGATTTAATCCACAAATTTTAAAAAACAAAATAACTCAAGAATATATTACAGAACAGATCAAGATTTTCTTTGAAATAAATGATAAACTGGAAACATCTTGTTCCTTATTATGGGAAACGTTTAAAGCATATCTCCGGGGAATTATGATTTCCTCTCAAGCATTTTATAATAAAAAAAATCGAAGGGATCAACAGGAACTGGAAAAGGAGATTAAACAATTAGATACAGAGAATGCAGCTAATCCATCCATAATAATACATAATAAAATTGCAGCACTGACATATAAATTAAATAAAATATATTCAGATCAAGTTGTAAAACTTTATCAATACACTAAACAATTACAGTTTGAATTTGGAGATAAACCTCAAAAATTATTGGCTCGCCAATTAAGGAAGATGGAGGGAGAAAAAATAATCCATAGGATTAAATCACATAATGGCGAACTTTTAATACGACCTAAAGATTTTTTATTTTTTTTTAAAAATATTTTTATTATAGAAACAAAATAATAACAAAGTACATTATTTTACAATGATGAAAATACATGATATTAATGATATATTCGTACTATTAATATTATTTGTATTATTATTAATTATAAATTTTAAGATTATATATTTTATATAATTGAGAATACATGGTACTAGTAATACATTCATAATATTAGTGATATACTCGTACTGTTGATAATATTTGTATTGTCACTGATTTTGAAATGTAGGACCAAATTTTATATAATTAAAAATACGTAATACTAGTAAAACTTTTATGATATTCATTATATTTTCATACTGTTAATAATATTTGTATTATCATTGATTTTAAAATTTTAAATTATATATTTTATATAATTGAAAATACATGATACTAATAATACTTTCATAAAGTTAGTGATATTTATATTCGTACTGATATTAAAAATTTAAGATTATGTGTTTCTATACATTTTTCTAATTTTTTATAAAAGTATGAAAAAATAGAGAGAAAGAGTGTGAAAAGTTTGATGGAGAATGGAGTATTAATCATTAATCCGTCCTTGGAGATATATTCATGATTTATTATATATATTTCTTCATCTATTCAAATATTCAGGCCTCAGTCAAGTCCTCGTGCCGAACCATTATGACCCTGTAAATATTTAATATATGGAGACCAAATCCCTCTGAAGAGATCTAACCTGTCCATTAGGACAAGCCTCAATCTCTCCAGATGAAGTGTCTCCGACATTTCTATGTTCCACATTTTGATTGTTGGGGATGTAGGGCCTTTCCAAAAATTTTAATATTAATTTTTTCCCAATTATTAAACCATAGTCGATAAAAGTTCTTTGGTTCATTGTTATTAGTTGGTCAGTTTCTAGTATTCCAAGTATTATTAACTTTGGATCAGGAGTCAAAGTTATATTAACAACATTCGAAATTATCTTAATATTTCATTCCAATATTTTACAATTTTTATACAGTTAGTGAATGAGTGTGACAAATTTGCTTCTGAGTTTTGACATTTATCACATATAGAGGATATTTTTGGAAATATGTTATGTAATTTAGATTTGGAATAATGTAATCTATGTAGTATTTTAAACTGTATAAGGGAATGTTTAGCATTTAACGAGCAATGATGTATATGTAAACTTTCATCCCATATTTCTGGTCTTATAATTTGGCCTAATTCATTTTCCCAAGACTGTCTATGTATTTCTGTTGATGGGACATCACTTTCCAATAAAATATTGTATATATATGATATCATTTTTTCCGTATTTGGATGTTTATTCAAGCATTCATCTAAAATTTCTGTCTTTCTATTTCTAAGTTCTTGTGTATTTGCAGAAACATAATTTCTGATTTGTAAATATCTAAAATATTCTTTATTGTGTAGTCCATAAGTTTGTTGTAACTCTTGAAATGAGAGGAAAGAATTTTCCTTATAAAGATCACCCATCTTAGAAATTCCTTTATTTTTCCATTGTAAAAAAGCCTTATCCATCATTGAAGGTTTGAACGTAACATTATTGGCGATGGTAAGACCTAATGGTATAGATTTTAGTTTTAATGTTTTCTTTATTTGTTTCCAGATGCGGATTCCGTTTTCTATTATCGGATTTTCACTATAAATTTTCTTAGTTACGTTAGTGTTAGCAAATATTATAGAGCTAATTTTGAATGGAGAACAATCTTCTTTTTCCATATTTAACCAATTTGGTTTATTATCTATTTCTTCTAGCCAAAAATTCATATTTTTAATATTGACTGCCCAGTAATAAAACATAAGATTTGGTAATGCTAATCCTCCATTTATTTTAGGTTTACATAAATGTTTTTTATTTATTCTATGGCTCTTATAATCCCAGATAAAGTTAGTAATTAGAGAATCTACTTTTTTGAAAAAAAGTTTAGGGAGATATATCGGAATTAATTGAAATAGATATAGTAATTGTGGGAGAAAAATCATTTTTATTGCATTAATTTTACCTAACATTGAAATAGGTAAGCTTTGCCAGTATAAAATATTCTTATTTAATTTATTCAATAATGGGGGGAAATTAAATTTAAATAAAGAGGCAAATCTTTTTGTAACGAAAATCCCAAGACATTTGATATTTTCGTTTGTTATCTTAAAAGGGAATTGTTGTAATATATGTAAGTTATTCACCGTTATTGGCATGAGTTCACTTTTATTCCAATTAATACTGTATCCTGAGAAAGATCCGAATTCCGTTATTAGTTTTAACAAATTTCGGATACTTGTTTCTGGTTCAGTGATATAAAGTAATACATCATCCGCATATAAGGAGATTTTATTTTTAGTATCTCTAGTATCATATCCATGTATTTTCGGATGTAATCTCACCCTCTGGGCGAGAGGTTCTATTGCGAGTGCAAACAATAAAGGTGATAAAGGACAACCTTGTCTACAACCTCGAGATAAACTGAATTTAGTTGATAACATTCGGTTTGTTGTTATTCTAGCTATTGGATTTGTTTATAACAATTTAATCCAAGTAGTAAACTTCTCTCCCAATTTGAAAGCTTCCATAACCGAAAATAGGTAAGGCTATTCCACTTGATCAAAAGCTTTTTCTGCGTCAAGCGAGATAACTACTAAATCTTTTTTATCACTTCTTTTCGAATATATATAATATTAAATAACCGTCTTACATTGTATGAGGAATATCTTTTTGGTATAAATCCTGTTTGATCGGGATGGATTAATTCGTTAACGACTGAACTTAGCCTTTGTGCTAGTATTTTTGTTAATATCTTTTGATCAGTATTTAATAGAGCTATTGCTCTATATGATCCTGGTTCATCCAAGTCTTTATTTATTTTGGGTATAAGTGTTATAATAGATTCATTCAACGTTTCTGGTAATTTCTGTTGTGTGTATATCTGTTCATATAATGATTTCAGACGCGGAACCATATGATCATGAAATATTTTATAAAATTCCGAACCTATACCATCTGGTCCCGGTGTTTTACCATTTTTTAATGATCTAATAGATTCTTGGATTTCTTTTATTGAGATATCAGCATTTAGTAATTCTCTATTTTGTAAATCCAGTCCTTTCAGGTTACATTTTTTTTTAAATGCTTCTATTTCTGTTTTATTTACTGTTGCTTTAGCAGTGTATAAGTTTTTATAATATTGCATAAATCTTTCATTAATATCTTTGGGTTGTATTAACAAATCACCATTATGTGATTTAATCCTATGGATAATTTTTTCAGCTTCAATTTTCCTTAATTGTCGAGCCAATAATTTTTGGGGTTTATCTCCAAATTCAAACTGTAATTGTTTAGTGTGTTGATAAAATTTTACAACTTGATCTGTATATATTTTATTTAATTTATATTTCAATGCTGCAATTTTATTGTGTAATATTATATCTGGTTTTGTTGCATTCTGTATATCTAATTGCTTTATCTCCCTTTCCAAATCTTGTTGTTCCTTCCGAATCTTTTTATTATGGAATGCTTGTGAAGAGATCATGATTCCCCGGAGATATGCTTTGAATGTTTCCCATAATAAGGAGCAAGATATTTCTGGTTGATCATTTATTTCAAAAAAAATCTTAATTTGAGTTGTAATATATTCCTGAGTAGTTTTATTTTTTAAAATTTGTGGGTTAAATTTCCACTGTCCTGATTTTTCTGTTTTGCCATTTATTTTAATTTTAAATGTTAATGGCGCATGATCTGAAATTATAATATTATGATATTTGGATTCATAAGTAAGTGAAATAAGTTTTGCATCCACCAAAAAATAATCTATTCTTGAATAAGTTTTATGTACTGGCGAGTAAAAAGAGTATTCTCGTCCAGTAGGGTTTTCTGTTCTCCAAACATCTTTAATGTTAGTCGTTTGCATATATGCGTTTAATAAGTCACTGGAATGTGATTTAGTTTTTCTTTGCTTTGTAGATCTATCTAAGTAGGGGTCTAGTGTACAATTAAAATCTCCTCCAATTATCAAATTATATTGTGTTAATTCCGGAATATTGTTAAGTACTTTCTTAAAAAACAATGGACTATCAAAATTTGGTCCATATATATTAACAAAAATCATTTTTTCTGTGTTTAATTCTCCTATCACAATAATGTATCTACCATCTTTATCAGTTATAGTTGATGTATGCTTAAATAAAGTACCTTTACGAATAATATTGCTACGCCTCTTGATTTATGCGTAAAAGAAGAGTGGTACATTTTATCTATCCATTTAGCTTTCAGCCTATATTCAGCGTCTTTTTTTAAGTGAGTTTCTTGAATATAAATTACATCAGCTTTAATTGCCTTTAAATGTGCCAATACTTTTCCTCTCTTTATCGGTTCATTAATACCTTTAACATTCCAACTACAAAACGTTAATCCCTCATTCCCCGTATTCCTTTTTAAGTCTTGCATTTTAAGTTTATAGAGATCTACAATAGAGTCTAAGGATCAGCGCGACAGACCCAACCTTACACCCGAACATCGAATAGATGAATTTTAAATCTCGTTTATGTCCCTCACGAATATATCTCCATTGGTCCAAAGTGTAACTCCATTCAAACTGAAAAACACAATAGATTGTATAAAAGAAGAGTAAAGGATAGTTTAAGAGATTAGTGGTGTGTTTAAAGATAGAAAGAACTACATCTAGAGTAGTTGTAGTTAGTGCTAGCCATACTAGCATGGCTATCCATCTAGCGACTTCCGTCGTTGATGTTATTAACTTGACCAGCTCCTAGGTTTAAGGAATTATTATTCCATAATAATATTTTACCGGGGGTATAACATTAAGGGGAAAAAATGGTAAAAGAAAAAATCTAGAATTAATTTAAAAATCTAAGTAATATTAAACATAAAAAATGTAAAGGCTATATAAGAAAAAAAAGGGATAGAAAAATACCATAAAACAAAAGTAAAAACTAAAATTCAAGGTAAAAATTGTTGTTATAAGGAAAGATCTCCAAATGAGATCCATCGCTATATTTAACTCTATTCATTAAATAAACATTAATTGTTAATTATTAGTAGTAGTGATTAGTAGTAGTGAACAATCTTAATTGGTAAAAATAATACTAATAATAATACCGCGTTGTGATTTTAATATTTGTGTTATTTATTTATATTAGTTATGTGATGAGACTAATTATTAATATCCAGATAACGCTTTCCGATCCAGTTTTTTCTCTCAATTCTATTCGACATTGTCCATTCCAATATTATCTTGTAAGATCTTGCAGGATGTTGAGAGTCCGTGTTAGATCTCTAAAAGTAGTGAGAGTCAGTATATTCACTTGTAGATATTTTTCAGGTCTTGAACTGCTGTGCGAATTCCAGTGCTGCTGTTGGGGTATTAAAGAAATGTTCCGCATCGTTAAAAGTAACTCTTAAAATAGCTGGGTAATTCAAACCATATCTCAGGTTTTGCACACCCCTCATGAGACTTTTAGCTTCATTAAATGCTTTCCGTTTCCTGGCAACCTCTGGTGGGTAATCTCGGTAGATACTGATCCTTTGTCCTTCAAATGTCAGGTTTCTGATTCTCGAAGCTTTTCGCATAATCTCATCCAGAACAAAGTCATATTGTAGCTTTATAATCATTTGTCTTGGAGGGGCGTTTGGTCTGGTCTGACGTCTGCTGACTCTATGAGCACGAGCTAATAAAGGCGTTTCTTCCAGAGATAGAATATTTTGCAGTAGTTTTGCAGTAAATTCTCGAGGATCTTCGTTTTTCTCTCGTCCTTCAGGAATCCCTGCAATTCTCAGATTTTGTCTTCTCTGACGTCCTTCTAGCTCAATACATTTCTCTGTTGTTTTAGTCAGCAAGTTCGTTAGACGTTCATTTTCTGTAACCAGCTTTGCTGTAGTCAAAGCACTTGTATCAGCTATTTCTTCAAGGTTCTTTATACCAGCCGTCTGTTGTTCCAGTACTTCCTCCATAGGATTCATCCTATTTTGATAGTCTTTTTTAACCTTTTCAAGTTTTTTGTCCATCTTCTTTTCCATTTCATTAAACATTTCAGTGAATTCATTCTTCAAATCTTCCGATAATTTCTTGATCTTGTTTTCAATATTTAACTTTGTTTCCTGTTGGAATTCTTTCAATTGATTATTCATCTGATTCATCTGAGTGTTCATCTGGCTGTTCATCTGGTTCATCTGGTTGTTCATCTGGTTTATTTCTTCCTTTATTTCTTCCTTTAAACCAGCAATCTGTTGAGAAATAAATGTTTTCAACTCCTCACCTTCCGTTTTTTTCCCTGTTCTTTTGGATACATCTTCCAAGGAGGAGGTCCTACTCGAGTCCGAGGCTTCAGTTTGGCCTTCTGGCTGTCTGCCGGGTGGATCAAGTTTTCCCTTTGTCGGTAGGGCTCCGTGCTGTTGACATAATTAGTCGCGCGCCTGATGACATCACTCACAACACTCGGTGCAGAAACGGCAGGCAGCAAGCAGCAGACAGTGGGTAGGTCCCTTAATCCCCCGTTTTTTCCAGTTTTTTTTCGTGGAGCTGGCTGGCGTTATCCTCTAGCCCTCCATAGCGCCACCGGAAGTCCCACGACCTAAAGATATTAATCAGAGATTTCTTCAATATTATAAAAACTTATACACCGCTAAAACAACAGAAAACAAGATAGGAATAGAAGCATTTAAAAAAAAAATGTAATCTGAATGGGTTGGATTCACAAAATAGAGAATCATTAAATGTTGAAGTTTCATTAAAAGAAATCCAAGAATCTATTAGATCATTAAAAAATGGTAAAACACCGGGACCAGATGGTATTGGCTCGGAATTTTATAAAACATTTTATGATCAGATTGCACCACGCCTGAAAACATTATATGAATATATATATATATATACACAGCAGAAACTACCAGAAACGTTAAATGAATCTATTATAACACTTATACCTAAAATAAACAAAGGTCTGGATGAACCAGGATCATTTAGAGCTATAGCTCTTTTAAATACTGATCAAAAGATATTAACTAAAATATTAGCACAAAGGCTAAGCACAGTTATTAACAAATTAATTCATCCCGATCAAACAGGATTTATACCAAAACGATATTTCTCATATAATCTGAGACGTTTATTCAATATTATATATTCGAAAAGAGGTATTAAAAAAGATCTAGTAGTTATTTCGTTAGATGCGGAGAAAGCCTTTGATCAGGTGGAATGGTCCTATTTGTTTTCGGTTATGGAAACTTTTAAATTGGGAGAGAAGTTCATTACTTGGGTCAAATTATTATACACTAATCCAACAGCCAGAATAATAACAAATCAAATGCTATCAACTAAATTCAGTTTATCTCGAGGCTGTAGACAAGGTTGCCCTTTATCCCCCTACTCTTTGCACTTGCAATAGAACCATTAGCTCAGCGGGTGAGATCACATCCTGAAATATATGGGTATGATACTAGAGATACTAAAAATAAAATCTCCTTATATGCGGATGATGTATTATTTTATATCACAAAACCGGAAATTAGTATCCAAAATTTATTAAAATTAATAACTGAATTCGGATCTTTTTCAGGATATAGTATTAATTGGAATAAAAGTGAACTTATGCCAATAATGGTAAATAACCTACACATATTACAACAATTTCTTTTTAAGATAACAAACGAAAAAATTAAATATCTTGGAATTTATGTAACAAAAAGATTTGATTCTTTATTTAAATCCAACTTCCCACTATTATTGAATAAATTAAATAAGAACATTTTATATTGGAAAACCCTACCCATTTCAATGTTAGGTAAAATTAATGTAATAAAAATGATTTTTCTTCTGCAATTACTATATCTTTTCCAATTAATTCCGATATATCTTCCTAAAAATGTCTTTAGGAAGGTGGACTCTCTAGTTACTAACTTTATTTGGGATTATAAGAGCCATAGAATAAATAAAAAAACATTTATGTAAATTAAAAATAAATGGAGGTTTAGCACTACCAAACTTTATGTTTTATTACTGGGCAGTTAATATTAAAAATATGAATTTTTGGTTAGTAGAGACAGATAACCAACCAACTTGGTTAAAAATGGAAAAAGAAGATTGTTCTCCTTTCGAAATCAGTTCAATTTGCCAATATTAATTTAGGTAAGAAAACCTATAGTGAAAACCCCATAATAGAAAGTGGAATACGTATTTGGAAACAAATAAAGAAAACATTAAAATTGAAATCTATACCACTAGCCCTTACCATTGTAAATAATGTTACATTTAAACCTTCAATGATGGATAAAGGCTTTTTACAATGGGAAAAATAAGGGAATTAATAAGATGGGCGATCTCTACAGGGAAAACTCTTTCCTTTCAATTCAAGAATTACAACAAATTTATGGATTACATTCCAAAGATTATTTTAGACACTTACAAATCAGAGACTATGTAAAAGCAAACACACAGGAATTTAGAAATAGAAAGACAGAAATTTCAGATGAATGTCTAAATAAACACCCGAACACAGAAAAAATGATATAATACATTTATAATATCCTATTGGAAAATTATGTCCCATTAACAGAAATATATAGACAATCATGGGAAAACGAATTAGGTCAAATTATCAGACCAGAAGTATGGGATGAAAGTTTACAACACATACATCACTGTTCGTTAAATGCTAGACACTCTCTTATACAATTTAAAATATTACATAGACTACATTACTCAAAATCCAAACTACATAACATTTTTCCAAATGTATCTGCCATATGTGATAAATGTCAACACTTAGAAGCTAATCTGAAACACTCATTTACAAAATTACAAAATTTTGGATAGAAATATTTAGGATAATTTCGAATGTGGTTAATATGAACCTGATATTTGACTCAAAGTTAATAATATTGGGAATACGGGAAACAGATCAATTAACAACAACAAATTAAAGAATTTTTATTGATTGGGTTTATTGAGTTTAATAATTGGGAAAAAATTAATATTAAAATTCTGGAAAGGTCCTACATCCCCCACAATCAAAATGTGGAATACAGAAATGTCGGAGACACTCCATCTGGGAAGATTGAGACTTGTCCTGATGGACAGGTTGGATCTTTTCAGAGGGATATGGTCTCCATATATTGAATATCTACAGGGTCAAAGTGGCTCAGTGCGAGAGCCTGACTGAGGCCTGAATAATAGAATGGATGAAGAATTACTTATATAATAAATCATGGATATATCTCCAACGATGGATAACTTTTTAATACTCCATTCACTTCCTTATTTTCTATATTATTTTTCTCTATCTTTTCCTACTTTATTAAAAAAAATAAAAAAATGTATAGAAATATAGTCTTAAATGTTAATATTAATAATATTATGAATGTATGTAAGAAGTATTTTTTATTAATATGTATTTACAACTAATAAAAAATATTCATCAAGAAAACTATCCCGCATACATTTCAAGAAATCCTCTTCCTCAGCACCCCTGCGAATTTGATTCACCCAATCTATATGTAGATTGAAGTCACCCATTATGACTGTTTTACCTTTGTTGCACGCATTTCTAATTTCCTGTTTGATGCTCCCACTAGCGTTTTCTGCCCCTTAGTGTTTCGCAGCTCTACCCATATCGATTCCACATCCTCCAAGCTAATGTCCTTCCTTTCTATTGTGTTAATCTCCTCTCTAACCAGCTACCCCACCTCCTTTACCTTTCTGTCTATCCCTCCTGAATATTGAATATCCCTGGATGTTCAGCTCCCAGCCTTGTTCACCCTGGAGCCATGTCTCCGTGATCCCAACTATATCATAGTAATTAATAGCTATCTGCATCTTGAACTCATATACCTTATTACGAATGCTCCTCGCATTGAGACACAAAGCCTTCAGGCTTGTTTTTACAACACTCTTACTCCTTATACAATTATGTTGAATAGTGGCCCTTTTTGATTTTGCCCTGGATTTGTCTGCCTGCCACTTTTACTTTTCACCTTCCTACCAATTGCTTCTACCCTCATTTTATACCCCTCTTTCTGCTCACACATTTAAGAAACCCACCATCTCTTATTCTCTGTTTACTATTTTTTTCTTCTTTCCCCCCTACATGTTGGGTCTGAGTGCTTCCCTTCTCTACCTCCTGCCTCAGACACTGCCTACTATTTGAGTCCCTCACCCCAACCGTTCTAGTTTAAAGTCTCCCCAGTAAATTTCCCCGCCAGGATACTGGTCCCCCTCAGGTTCAAGTGCAACCCGTCCTTTTTATACAGGTCACACCTTCCCCAAAAGAGGTTCCAATGATCCAGAAACATGAATCCCTGCCCTCTGCACCAGTCCTTCAGCCACGCATTTATCCTCTACTTCGCTCCATTCCTACTCTCACTGTCGCGTGGCACAGGCAGTAATCCTGAGATTGTTACCTTTGCGGTCCTTTTCCGTAACTCGCTTCCTAACTCCCTAAATTCTCCTTTCAGGACCTCTTCTCTTTTTCTACCAATGTCATTGGTACCAATATGCACCACGACCTCAGACTCCTCTCCCTCCCTTTTCAGGATATCTTGGACACATTCAGACACATCCCAGACCCTGGCACCAGGGAGGCAAACTACCATCCGGGTCTCTGGACTGCGTCCACAGAATCGCCCATCTGACCCCATAACTATAGAGTCCCCTATTACTGCTGCCCTCCTCTTCTTTTCCTTACCCTTCTGAGCAACAGGGCCCGTCTCTACCGGAGGCCCGGTCGCTGCTGCAACCCCCAGGTAGGCTGTTCACCCCCAACAGTACTCAAGCAGGAGTACTTTTTGTCAAGGTGTACAGCCACCGGGGTACTCTCTAGTCCCTGCCTCTGCCCCTTGCCCCTCCTAACTGTGACCCATGTGTTTGCCTCCTGTGGTTTTGGAGTGACTACAGATTTGGAACGTTACAGATTTGGGTCGCTCCTGCCTCACCAACGGTTCCTGGGCCTCTGAAAAAACAAAGCCCCGCGCTAGGTTTTTACACGCTGGGACGTCACTCCTCCCTCACCAACGGCTCTGCAAATCATGTACCGTCATTAGTTTAGTCTTTAGTTTTAGTTTAGAGATACGACATGGATAAGAGGCCCACTGAGTCTGTGCTGACTAGCGGTTACCTGTATACTAATTCTATCCTACACTAGGGACAATTTACAGTAGTCAATTGATCTGCAAACCTACACGACTCTGGAATGTGGAAGGAAACCAGAGCACCCAGAGAAAACCTATACAGTCACGGAGAGAACGTGCAAACTCCACACAGACAGCACCCATAGTCAGGATTGAATCTGGGTCTCTGGTGCTGTAAGGCAGCAACTCTACCACTGTGCCACCTAATGTGTTTTCCCAGTCAACTGCATCTAATGCTCCCCTCATGCTTTCATTGTTTTCTTTGTTTAGATTGAAGATCATAGTTTCAGATTGATCTCATCACTTTCAAACTCAATGTCTTATTTTGATCACTCAGGAAGCCTGGTGGAGAACATGCCCCAGTCAGCTTCAAAGGTGCCTGTCGAAATGGTTCAGAGCTTTAAGTTCCTTGGCGTAAATATTACCAATGATCTGTCGTGGGCCATCCACAATTGAAGTGTCAGCCAAGAAGGCACACTAGTTCCTCGTGAGACTGAGGAACGTTAGCATGTCTCCAATTACTTAGGGTGGCACAGTGGTAAAGTTGCTGCCTTGCAGCATCCAAGACACGGGTTTGATCCTAACTACGGGCGCTGGCTGTACGGAGTTTGTATGTTCTCCCCGTGGCTGTGTGGGTTTTCTCTGAGATCTTCGGTTTCCTCCCACACTCCAAAGACGTATAGGTTTGTAGGTTAATTGGATGTTATAAGTGTAAATTGTCCCTCGTGTGTGTGCAGGTTGGTGTTAATGTGTGGGGATCGCTGGGCGGTGCGGACTCGGTGGGTCTGTTTCCGCACTGTATCTCTGAACTAAACTAACACTCTTACAAACCTACAGGTACACCTGTTGATTCTGGATATAATACTATCCCCTTAGTCTGGTTCAGTCAATCACTGAAACGAACACTGGAATCCAAACTCTTCGTTATTTGTAAAAGGTACCATGGGGCCGGACTTGGATCCACTCACTCGAGCCCTCACTGGCGTCATGTAAACAGAACAGAAGAAAGAGACAACTGGCAAGCCCCAACTGAAAGATCACCCTTTTATACCCCTATAACTAACGGCGCGAAAATACAAGGGGAGGGCAACCCCTACAAACCCAATCACCGATATCAGAGGGAAGATACATGGAGTGACAACTCCTTTGCACAATCATATAACAATACCTACAAACATCTTCATACAAAGCAACAAAGTAGAAACATCTTACTACATAGAGAAACATACCATTGAAGGCAACCAATCATGGGTGATGGTGGGGAGACACAGAAACAAAGTAGAAACATCTTTAGGGCAATAAGAAACTTCCAGTAGCAGTCCACCCTTCTGGACCAATCACAAGCATGCAATAAGCATCAGTGTTCTGGAGCATCTGCAAAAGCCCAGACCTCGTGGCAACCAGTGGGTCACAGGTGCAGAAGCTTCCTGAAGCTTCTGCAAAGTTCAAGACTTAGTGGAGCAAGGTCCAGCAGCTTGCAAAGTGATGTGATCAGCCCATTCTCACAGACACCCACTTGCCATTTCCCTATTACCCAAACCCCTGCATATTCACACATCAGAGAAAGCTGTTGGATTGCACCACAGCTTAGTTTAGGAACAGCTCTGCCCAATTCTGCAAGAAATTGCAGTGTTGTCGATGTAGGCCAGTTCATCACATGGACTGATTCCCCATCATTGACTCCATCAATGTTTCATGGTGCCTCTGAAAAGCAGCCAACAAAACAAAAAATCTTTCCCACCTCAGCCATTCCTTCATCACCTCGCTCCTGTCTGACAGAAGATACATACGCTCACAGCAAGTTGAAAGCACATACCACCAGACTCAAGAACAGGTTTACCTCTTTTATCTTGGCTTCCAAGAGCTAGGGTGCAGTCTGATTTTCCTCATTGCAGACATAGGACTTTGTTTCTGGTATTGTTGAGCTATAATGGTGAGAAATATATTCAGCACTCAGGAACTTTTCCTTCGCTCTACCTATTATATTTGGGTTTGGCTTGATAGTACTTATGTATGGTATTACCTAATTTGATTGGATAGCATAAAAAAGAAGTGTTTCATTGTACATCAGTACACGTGGCATAAACCAAAACCCTCTTCCCTAAACACCCTTTTATTACAAAATTATCAATTAACCCTTTCTCACCAAAATAACTTTTCACCATTTGATCTCTCGGCAAAATAATCTAGAAAACCATCCGTTCTATATTCCATGAATTCTTCTTCCATCTTCTGCTCTTTTGTTTAGTTTAGTTTATTGTAATGTGTAAAGTTGCAGTGAAAAGCATTTGTTGCGCGCTAACCAGTCAACAGAAAGAAAATACATGATTACAATCGATCCATTTACAGTGCATAGATACATGTTAAAGAAATAATGTTTAGTGTGAGGTACAGCCAGCAAAGTCTGATCAAGGAAAGTTCAAGGGTCATCAAAGAGGTAGATAGTAGTTCAGAATGGCTCTCTAGTTATGGTAGGATGATTCAATTGCCTGATAATAACTGGGAAGAATCTGTCCCTGAATCAGGAGGTGTGCGTTTTCACACTTCTGTACCTTTTCCTCGATGGGAAAGGGGAGAAGAGGGAGTGGCCAGGGTGCGACTTGTCCTTGATTATGCTACTGGCCTTTCCGAGGCAGCGTGAGATATAAATGGAGACAATACAAGGTTTGTGCGATAATGTGGGCTGCGTCCTCAATTCGCTGCAATTTCTTGCGGTCTTGAATGGAGTTCTCAAACCATGCTGTGATGCATCCTGATAATGTGCTTTCTATGATGCATCTGTAGAAATTGGTGAGAGTTGTAGGGGACATGCCAAACTGCCTAAGCCTTAGGAAGTCAATTGGCTGGTATATTCCTAAGGAAGTTTCAAAGGTTTCAAAGGTCTTTTATTGTCATGTACCAATTAAGGTACAGTGATATGCAAATTACTATATAGCCATACAAAAAAAAAAGCAACTACATAAAAATGACACACAACTACATAAAAATTAACATAAACATCCACCAGAGCGGATTCCCCACATTCCTCACTGTGATGGAAGGCAAAAAAGTCCAACCTTTTTCCTCTTTTTTAACTCCCACGGTCGGAGCAGTTGAACCATCTGCAGTCAGGGTGATCGAAGCTTCCGCAGCCGGCGGTCGAAGCTCCTGCGTCGGGGTGGCAAGCGTCCACATTGGGGTGATCGAAGCTCCTGCGGCGGGGCGATCGAAATTCCCACGTCGGGGCGGTTGAAGCTCCTGCGGTTCGGAATTCCTGAAGTCGGTCACTGACTAGGGACCACTTGCTCTGTGATGTTGTCCGCAAGCATCCACGGTTGGAGCTCCGAGGTCGATCCCAGGCAAAGGGATCGAGGGTTTCGCGATGTTAAAGTCCCATAGGCTCCCCACGGTTGAGCTCTCAAAAGGCAGTCTCCTGCAAAGGTCGCCAACTCCTTGATGTTAGGCCGCAGTGCAGACGGAGATACGATATGGATAAAAATTGCATCTCCGTCAAGGTAAGAGATTAGAAAAAGTTTCCCCCCACATAAAACAAGCTAAAAACGCACATTTAACACATACTATTAAAACACAAAGAAGGAAAGGACAGAGACTGTTGGCGAGGCCTGGTGGAAGTAGAGGCGTTGGTGTGCTATCTTTATCTTTGCTTCAATATGGGTGGTCCAGAAGACATTGTTGTTGATATTGACTCCTAGGAATTTGAAGTTTTCAACCATCTCTACTTCATCACCGTAAATGAAAACTGTGGTACCGCTTTGCTTCCTGAAGTCGATCACTATCTCCTTTGTCTTACTGAGAGAAAGGTTGTTGTCTCGACACCAGGACACGAGGTTCACAATCGCCTTCCTGTACTCCGTATCATCATTATTTGATACCTAGCCCACAATGGTGTTGTTGCCTGCGATTTTGAAAATTGAAAGTCGTGGGTGTACAAGGAGTAAAGATAGGGAGCTGAGAACGCATCTTTGTAGAACCCGTGGAGGATGATTTATCCTCTATCCTCATTCATTGGGGTCTGTTGGTCAGGAAGTTGAGGATCCAGTTGCAGAGATGAGTGATGACACCAAGTCCCGTGAGTTGGGTGATAAGCAGATGGTATAATGGTATTAAAGACAGAGCTGTAGTCTCTGAATAGGTGTCTCTTATCCAGGTGTTCGAGGGATGAGTGTAGGGCTAAGGCGATGGCATTATCCGTGGACCTGTTGTGACAGTAGGTGAACTGCAGTGGGTCAAGTCCGCTGGGTAGACTGAATTTAATGCATTCCTCAACTAGCCTCTCAAAACATTTCTTGATGGGTGGGCATGAAGACCACTGGAGGGTAGTCGTTTAGACATGAGGTTGAATTATATTTGTTAAGTCCCTTCATGATTAATACATTATGCCTGTCCCATACACATTCCTCATTTATACTCTATCCAATATTCTAACTACAGTTGGGTGGCCTAGCGATAACCCTGACAAATGTTTTCTATCCATTGATGTTTCTTAGCTCAATGGGATTCCAATTCATTATAGAAACATAGAAACATAGAAAATAGGTGCAGGAGTAGGCCATTCGGCCCTTCGAGCCTGCACCGCCATTCAATATGATCGTGGCTGATCATTTCAACTCAGTATCCTGTACCTGCCTTCTCACCATATCCCCTGATCCCTTTAGCCACAAGGGCCACATCTAACTCCCTCTTAAATATAGGCAATTAACTGGTCTCAACTACCTTCTGTGGCAGAGAATTCCAGAGACTCACCACTCTGTGTGAAAAATGTTTTTTTACTCATCTCGGTCCTAAAGGAATTCCCCTTATCCTTAAACTGTGACCCCTTGTTCTGGACCTCCCCAACATCGGGAACAATCTTCCTGCATCTTGCCTGTCCAACCCCTTAAGAATTTTGTAAGTT
Source organism: Okamejei kenojei (assembly GCA_035221665.1). Classification (NCBI taxonomy): domain Eukaryota; kingdom Metazoa; phylum Chordata; class Chondrichthyes; order Rajiformes; family Rajidae; genus Okamejei; species Okamejei kenojei. The sequence continues at coordinate 73,708,744 of CM069132.1, forward strand.
TCTATAATTCTCAATCTTCTAAATTCTAGCGAGTACAAGCCGTGTCTATCCAGTCTTTCCTCATATGAAAGACCTGACATCCCAGGAATCAGTCTGGTGAACCTTCTCTGTACCCCCTCTATGGCAAGAATGTCTTTCCTCAGATTTGGAGACCTCAGATTATCATGATGAACAGACCCAAGATCATTTCAGATTCCTATATTGATCTCATGCCATATATGTAGCATAATCCCACTTTCTTTTTTTCCCCATTCCCTCTTTTTTCTCCATATCATGTTGAATATCCTTGAACATTCAACTTTTTAGGTGAATTCTGACATAATACAATACGAATATATCCATTTACTTCTATTTATGCCATAATTCATCGACCTTATTGCAAACATTGTGAGCGTTTTGTTGTAGCACCCACTTAATTCTATTTTTTTTCCATACTGTGAATTATTTGCTGCTTCTCTTTATTTCTGCTGACTATTCATTTTGCTTATTTCTTCTCCAACTTTCACTTCTGCGTTATTCCACTCCTTCCAAAATTCCCTTTAAGGTTCCCACCTTACTTCCAAGATAATTTAAACTCTCAAACCCCAATATCATGATATTAGTCCCAGTAAAGTTCACATTTATAGCTCTCATCTGCCCCAGGAATGGTCTCAGTGCATCAGAAATCTAGAACCTTTCCTCCTGTACTTTCTCTACAACCATACAATGATTTGCTTCATCTGCTTACTTCCGTACTGGTTAGTACATAATCCTGAGGTTTCCATGTTTAATGTCAGTTGTTGGAATGACTTAACTCATGTACAGCGATTAAGATCCAAAGACTTTTATTAGCAATACAGCATAGGTAACTTCATCTTAACACATGACTCAAGACTGGGAAAGAAAGGGAAAGAAGGCTTTCTATTAAACCAGTCGGCGGAGCCACAGTATGACTCATAACATGAGTGACACTGATCTACATCCTCCCTCTTAAATAATTAAATGTCAGTACAAAACCATTGACTAAATAAGGCATGCATACCAATTGATAATAAGCTGGAGGAAAGTCAAACATAGCCCGGGTACTTCACGGTGGGCGTGCAAACATGACCAGCACGTGTGTGATATAAACTATCTCCGTTTTCACCACCGGGGACAGAGTTGGTGGTATGACTGGTGGCGGAGGTTGAAACAGCATTCCCGGTGATGAAACAGGGGACTTTAGCACTGGCAGAGGAGGCGTCGCCATTGTCAGAGTAGCCGTTTCAGAAGCAGGTTGTTGGCTGGTACAGGAGGACCAATGCCGCTGGATGTGGACGGAAGTACACTTGTACGGTCCGGATAATATGGAGGTGGAGCCGGTTCATTCACAAGCAGGATATATTGTCTGTTACGTCTGTAGGCCATCAGTACTGACCAAATATGAGCATGGCTCAGAGGCAGCTCCAGAAATTACACCGATATGGTCATGATCTTTGTCAGCTTGCAAACGAACCACCTGCCCCTTGGTTAATGGTGGCAGTGGCCTGCTTGTTTTGTTTTACCACAGTTTTTGAATGTCACGCTTTTGTTGCAATATGGACTCGACTTCTGATGGTGGGACCACCTGCGGGATCAATGCCTAACCTGCCACAGGCACCGTGGCTCGGGTCTGCCTTGACAATAAACAAGATGAACCCAAGATCGGCTCACGGGCGATGTTGCATAGGTTGAGCAGATTCAGGTACACGTCGGAATTAACTCTGTACAATCGTTCCCTGAGCTGTTTGGCACTCTTGAAGGAGCTCCGTGGTCTGCAAAATGGCGAGCGAGGTTTAGAACTACCCCGTGAGAAGTGGGGCTGCTAAGAAAATCGATGTAAAACCAGCCAGAATCCCACTTCTGACACCATGTTGTTAGAATGACTTAACTCACGTACAGTGATTAAGATCCAAAGATTATATTAGCAATACAGCATAGGTAACTTCATCTTAACACATGACTCAAGATTGGGAAAGAAAGAGAAAGAAGCCTTTCTATTAAACCAGTGGGCAGTGCCACAGTATGACTCACAACATGAGTGACACTGATCTACAATGTCCTGCTTTTCAATCTCTCTACTAGCTTCTCCAACAATCTGCCAGCAGAAACTTGACCACCTTTCTACTCGGTCACTGGTAGCAATGTGGACCACAACTTCATTACCCTCTCTCTATGCTTTACAGTCACTCAGTAATGTCCTTTAACATGGCTCCAAGGAGGCTACATGTTCTGTCAGGTCCTCAGCCACAAAAGCACACCCCACCCTCAATTATTGTATCTCCTCTCCCTGTGTTCTCTCACCATTCTTCCCTCCTGTGCAACTGAGCCACTTGTGGAGCCATGCTCCTGAGTCTTCTTGCACTCCCTGAGGAATCATCACTCCCTTATAATTTCCATAAGGAAAACATTCCAGTGAGTGAAATTGAATCAAGGAACTCTTGCACCACCTGCCTGCTTCTTTTTGTCGACCTAGCCATTCACATTCTCTCTCGATGTGATGTAGCTGCCTCCCTTTCCACAATGTTTGTGGTCTTATGGATGCACTGCATAAGAGGCAAGGGTTCCTTGATTCAATTTCACTCACTGGAATGTTTTCCCTTATGGCAGGACAACTCGGCCAAGGGAAAGACACAATGTGTTGGAGAAACACAGCAGGTCAGGCAGCACCTCTGGAACATGGATAGGCAATGTTTCAGGTCGGGACCCTTCTTCAGACTCAACCACCTCCCTCCTGTATCATGTACATACTTCCAGTGTCCTAGATAACCAGGAAAGGTCTCCAGCTGCAGGTGCTTGAGCTCCAGGATTCAGATCTGGGTCAGTGGCTAGAGTTGCCCTGCCAGGTTTCCCTTCTCCACTAAATTACAATGTAGTTCAGGGGACTATTTCTTGACTGCCAAAGCTAATCATCTAAATCCCAAACAACCCACTGACTGAATACATGGCTGGAACCGGATTGGTACGAGCAAATTGCCATAGGGCCGACAAGATTAAACACATGGCTCAAAGATTGGTTTGGGAGAAGTGGGTTTCAATTTGTTGGACATCGGCATCAGCATTGGGGAAGAAGGGATCTCTTTTAGTGGACTCCACCTAAACTCTACTGGGATCAGGGTCCTGAGAATTGCATAACTAGAGCTGTAGATAAGACTTCAAACTAAATAGTTTGGGGGGGGGGGGGGGGGGGGGGGAGTTCAATGAATTGGGGAAATAAGTAGGGATACAGGTAAAGGGAAAGAGAACACAGGAGAGGCTACTGAAGTCTCCAGAGTAGGGAAAAGGAAAGTAACTTAAAACCGGGCTGTACAGGGGCTGGGGAACGATAAGGTTGAAAGCTGTGGTAGGCAGACTTCTGTGGTTGAGGAAGAAACAAAGGGCTTTAAGGCCTTGCTGGTGGGGGGTGGAGGTGTAAAGGGAGTGAATGTCTGCAGTAAAGATGACGGAACGGGGGCCTGGAAACCAAAAGTAATTAGAGAATCGATCAAATGTCAGAGCAAATTCAATATGCTGAGTAGCCTAATTCTGCTCCAATGTCTTCTGATCTTATGGGTAGTTGCTCACTACAATTAATGAAGATGTAGTAATGTAGAATGGGTGTGGAATGTTGAACATATAAATCTGTTCAAAATTAAGATGATAGGAAGTACTTTAATTATTTAAGGATCTTTTTAAAGATACGTGCTGAATGGCAGGGCTGCCAATAATGGGTGAAAGTTGAGAGTGAGAAATTGCGAGGGGTGTAGCGACCGAGCCGGGGGGCGGGGGGGGGGGGGGGGGTGAGAGGGGGGGAGCTTTTGCATTTATCAGCTTGAAATTGTGCAATCTGGTGCATACCGTTGCGAGTCTTTTAGCTTATACTTGAATGCAATATTTATGCTTCAAATTGGATTAGGTATGAATAAGCTAAATTACATTCCTAACTACATTCCACAATAGAGCCAGGCTCTGATCAACAGATGCAGCACATGAATGACCTTAGTATATTCATGTAAGAAAAACCTAGAAACAAGGCAAGAGAAGTTGGACTTCCATCACTGTTCTGCACAAATAAATCAATCAACCTTACCTTTTGACTATAGAAACAAGATGAAAATAATGTCACATATTCAACCGTATATGGTTCAATGAAATTAAGATATATATGTAAAACATATAAATTGAAACAGGCCCTTCGGCCCACCAAGTCCGCACCAACCAGCAATCTACCACTCACCAGTTGTATCCTACACGCCACGGACAATTTACAGAAGCCAATTAACCTACAAACCTGCACTTCTTTCGGATGTGGGAGAAACCGGAATATCCAGAGAAAACCATGTGGTCATAAGAAGAATGTACAAATACTGTATAGACAGCACCCGTAGTCAGGATCAAATCTGGGTCTGTGGTGCTGCAAGGCAGCAACCCTACCGCTGCGCCACCGTGCCACCCCATTAAAATGTCTTTCTGTAATATATTTATTATGGTGTCACGTCAATAAAGATGAACACATGATTATAATTTCTGCCCTTAGTTGGATAACACACATCTCAAGTCGTTGTGTTTTATGGCTGGTTTTCAACCTCTTCAGTCTGAAGGTCTCGACCCGAAACATCACCTATTCTTTCTCTCCAGAGATGCCACATGTCCTGCTGAGTTATTCCAGCTTTTAGTGTCTATCTTCAGTTTAAACCACCATCTGTAGTTCCTTCTTACACTCTTTGTTAAGCGAAACAGGTCCTATTCTCATAATATTATTCACCTCAACTAAGTCTTTTCTTCACCTCCGTTGCTACAGAGAATACAATCCCAGTTATCAAATCTTTCTTCAAAGTGAAAAAAAAAATTCCAGTTCCGCCAATATGTTCATAAATCGCCCCTGGATCCTCTCCAGAGCAATTGCACCCTTTTTACAGTGTGTCACAGTCTTACAGCATGGAAACAGGCCCTTCATCCCAACTTGTCCATGCAGATCAAGATGCCCCATCTAATCTAGTCCCATTTATCCGCATTTGGCCCATATCCCTTTAAACCTTGTGTGTGTGTAAGGGTATGTGTAGGTTGTGTGTGAGAGTGTGGGTCAGTGAAGCGGCGACAACACCTGGAGTGAGCGGAGACTTGGCGATGTCCAGGGAGCATTTCCTTCTTTTCCCCCCTCCCCGGGAATGCGGGCCAGCCCAGGTGCTCTGTGTCCAGCTGGGGTCTGGGGAAGGTGAGGGACAGTGGCCGGGGGGTTTGGGAAAAGTGAGGGACAGACACCCGGGGGGTCGGGCATCGGAATGGAGCTATAGCCCGAGATTCATCCTCACGGCTCCGGAGACGGCACCGACGCCCCCACTCACCCGGTTCGCTCCTGGCAACTCCATGCGGTGTGGACAGAGCGACCAATGGCCACAGAGCTGCCGCAGGTGAGGGTGGGAGGTGTGAGTGGTGCTGGGGGGGGTCGGTGCTGGGACCACTGCCGCGTCTCACCTCTCACACCATCTGCACGGGAATATGAATGCGGGTGGGGCAGCATCTATAGAGCGGTAGACAGAAATGCTGGAGAAATGCTTGAGTCTGACGAAGGGACAAACTCCGACGTAGATGGTGCCTCACCCTCTGAGGTTTCTCCAGCATTTATGTCTACATTGCCATTTTAAATAGTGTGCGACGGGCTTAAGCCAATTCAATTGCTCATTCTTTGCGGGGAACCTGCCGACAAAAAAAAACTATTCTCATTGGTGAGTGTGGAGGAGTGTGGCTTTATTTATTTATTCATATATTTTAAAAAACATTTTTTGAGCGTGAGAACTTCTGTCATCAGCGTGAGAGCGTGAAAATTTCCTCAAATGCGTTAGTCTCACACTCAATGCGTGAGAGTTGGCAGCTCTGAGAATAGAGAAAAAACCCAAATATACTATTTCATTCATAGAATTTCAGAATTGGTGTATTTGCTATTTTATTCATCCTATACATGCATAAAGTCATGTAGTATGAATGGCAATTAGATATTTGAACATTCACAATCGATGCACTTAGTGTAATCGACCTTCAATATACTGTCAAAATCATGGCAGTAGAAAAGCAATATCCAATTTATTAAGATCAATTGCAAGCAAAATTCATTAGCTTCATTAAAATTGACTGTAAAAGCACATCACAGGACGGTAAAGCACTTTGTGGCATTCTGAGACCATGAAAAGTGATATTTAAGTTGAAATCTTCTTCCTCTATATCAGTGGAAGTGTTTAGCACATTGTCAGATTTCAATGCATTAGCTTTTTATTAAAACCTGTTGCATGCAGCCTGATATTTACAGACAGCTTCCTGAAACCCAATTGATTTCAGCTGCAATTACCGAGATCGATCCTGACAATGGGTGCTTGTCTGCACGGAGTTTGTGTGTTCTCCCTGTGACCACGAGTTTTCTTCGGGTGCTCTAGTTTCTCCCACATTTTAAAGTTGCGCAGGTTTGTAGGTGGCCCACAGGAGCCGTTGAAAGAGAAGGAGGGGGAGGAGCGACACCCGACCGGTAAGCTTAAAAATCCAGCGCCGGGCTTGTTTTTTCAGAGGCCCACAGGAGCCGCTGGAAGAGAAGGAGGGGGAGGAGCGACACCCTGACCGGTAAGCTTAAAAATCCAGCGCGGGGCTTGTTTTTACCGAAATCCATAACGTTCCATTCGGAGAAGTGGTTTTTTTGAGGAAGTCGCTGATTGGTGGGAAGTGGACTAGGGTAAGCAGCTGATTGGCAGTCAGATTTCAGCAGTTTGTTGTGTACTTTGTATTGTGTTGCTATTGTATCCTGTGTAAGGGGGGAGTATGAAGGCCAGGGCAGTGTACTGTTGTGGATGTCAGATGTGGGAGGTCAAGGAATCTGATAGCCCTCCAGACATCCACATCTGTGCCAGGTGTGTCGAGATGGAGCTCCTAAAGGACTGTGTTAGGAACCTGGAGCAGCAGCTCGGTGACCTCCGTCTGGTCAGGGAGAGTGGGGAGGTCATAGAGAGGAGCTACAGGGAGGTAGTCACTCCAAAACCACAGGAGGCAGACAAGTGGGTCACAGTTAGGAAGGGCAAGGGGCAGAGGCAGGGGCTAGAGAGTACCCCTGTGACTGTACACCTTGAAAATAGGAACTCCAGTTTGAGTGCTGTTGGGTTGGACAGCCTACCTGGGGGTAGCAACAGCGACCGGACCTCCGTTACAGAGACCGGCCCTGATGCTCAGAAGCATAAGGAAAAGAAGAGGAGGGCATTAGTAATAGGGGACTCCATAGTTAGGGGGTCAGATTGGTGATTCTATGGACGCAGTCCGGAGACCCAGATGGTAGTTTGCCTCCTTGGTGCCAGGGTCCGGGATATCCTGAAAAGGGAGGGAGAGGAGCCTCAGGTCGTGGTACATATTGGTATCAATGACATAGGTAAAAAAAGAGAAGAGGTCCTAAAAAGAGAATTTAGGGAGTTAGGAAGAGAGCTATGGAAAAGGACCACCAAGATGACAATCCCAGGACTACTTCCTGTGCCACGCGACAGTGAGAGTAGGAATGGAGCAAGGTGGAGGATAAACGCGTGGCTGAAGGACTGGTGTGGAGGGCAGGGATTCAAGTTTATGGATCATTGGAACCTCTTTCGGGGAAGGAGTGACCTGTATAAAAAGGACGGGTTGCACTTGAACCCAAGGGGGACCAGTATCTTGGCGGGGAAATTTGCAAAGTCTTTTAAACTAGATAGGTTGGGGGGAGGGACTCAAATAGATCTGGCTAGGAAACGGTGTCTGAGGCAGGAGGCAGAGAAGGGAAGCACTCAGACCCAACATGTACGGGGGGAAGAAGAATAATTATATAAACAGAGAATAAGAGGTGGTGGGTGTCTTAAAGGTGTGAGCAGAGAGAAAGAGGGGTATAAAATGACAATAGAAGCAAGTGGTAACAAGGTGAAAATTGATAGTGGCTGGCAGACAAATCCAGGAAAAAAATCAAAAGGGGCCACTTGTCAACATAATTGTATAAAGGGTAAAAGTGTTGTAAAAACAAGCCTGAAGGCTGTGTGTCTCAATGCGAGGAGCATTCGTAATAAGGTGGAGGAGTTGAAGGTGCAGATAGCTATCAATGACTATGGTATAGTTGGGATCACGGAGACATGGCTCCAGGGTGACCAAGGCTGGGAGCTGAACATCCAGGGATATACAATATTCAGGAGGGAGAGACGGAAAGGAAAAGGAGGTGGGGTAGCGTTGCTGATGAGAGAGGAGATTAATGCAATAGAAAGGAAGGACATTAGCAATGGAGGATGTGGAATCGATATGGGTAGAGCTGCGAAACTCTAAGGGGCAGAAAATGCTAATGGGAGTTGTGTACAGGCCACCTAACAGTAGTATTGGAGTTGGGGATGGCATCAAACAGGAAATTAGAAGTGCGTGCAACAAGGGTAACACAGTTATAATGGGTGACTTCAATCTGCATATAGATTGGGTGATTCAATTGGCAGGGGTGCCGAGGAAGATGATTTCTTGGAATGTATGCGGGATAGTTTTCTAAACCAGCATGTGGAGGAACCAACGAGAGAGCAGGCTATTCTAGACTGGGTATTGAGTAATGAGGAAGGGTTAGTTAGCAGTCTTGTTGTGTGTGGCCCCTTGGGCAAGAGTGACCATAATATGATTGAATTCTTCATTAGGATGGAGAGTGACATAATTAAGTCATAAACAAGGGTTCTGAACTTAAACAAAGGTAACTTTGAAGGTATGAGCCGTGAATTAGCCAAGATAGACTGGCAGGTGAGTCTTAAAGGGTTGACAGTGGATGTGCAATGGAAGGTATTTAAAGACTGCATGGATGAAGTACAAAAATTGTTCATACCAGTTTGGCAAAAGAATGAATCAGGGAAGGTGGTGCATCCATGGATAACGAGGGAAATCAGGGATAGTGTGAAAACTAAAGATGAGGCATACAAATTGGCCAAAAAAAGCAGCCTACCAGAGGACTGGGAGAAATTCAGAATCCAGCAGAGGAGGACAAAGGGCTTAATTAGGAAAGGGAAAATAGATTACAAAAGAAAACTGGCAGGGAACTTATAAACTGACTGCAAAAGTTTTTATAGATATGTGAAGAGAAAGAGACTAGTTAGAACAAATGTTGGTCCCTTGCAGTCAGAAGCAGGTGAATTGATCATGGGGAACAAGGACATGGCAGACCAATTGAATAACTACTTTGGTTCTGTCTTCACTAAGGAAGACATAAATAATCTGCCGGAAATAGCAGTGGACCGGAGGTCAAATAAGATAGCGGAACTGAGTGAAATCCAGGTTAGCCGGGAAGTGGTGTTGGGTAAATTGAATGGATTAAATGCCGATAAATCCCCAGGGCCAGATGGTCTGCATCCCAGAGTGCTCAAGGAGGTAGCCACGGAAATAGTGGATGCATTAGTGATAATTTTTCAAAACTCCTTAGATTCTGGAGTAGTTCCTGAGGATTGGAGGATAGCTAATGTAACCCCACTTTTTAAAAAAGGAGGGAAAGAGAAAGTGGGGAATTACAGACCAGTTAGTCTAACATCGGTAGTGGGGAAACTGCTAGAGTCAGTAATTAAAGATGGGATAGCAGCGCATTTGGAAAGTGGTGAAATCATTGGACAAAGTCAGCATGGATTTCCAAAAGGTAAATCATGTCTGACGAATCTTATAAAATTTTTCGAGGATGTAACTAGTAGAGTGGATAAGGGAGAATCAGTGGATGTGTTATATCTGGACTTTCAGAAGGCTTTCGACAAGGTCCCACATAAGAGATTAGTATATAAACTTAAAGCACATGGTATTGGTGGTTCAATAATGATGTGGATAGAGAACTGGCTGGCAGACAGGAAGCAAACAGTAGGAGTAAATGGGTCCTTTTCAGAATGGCAGGCAGTGAGTAGTGGGGTACCGCAAGGCTCAGTGCTGGGACCCCAGCTATTTACAATATACATTAATGATTTGGACGAGGGAATTGAATGCAACATCTCCAATTTGCAGATGACACCAAGCTGGGGGCTATAGTTAGGTGTGAGGAGGATGCTAGGAGGCTGCAGGGTGATTTGGATAGGCTGAGTGAATGGGCAGATGCAGTATAATGTGGATAAATGTGAGGTTATCCACTTTGGTGGCAAAAACAGGAGGGTAGACTATTATCTGAATGGTGGCAGATTAGGAAAAGGGGAGATGCAACGAGACCTGGGTGTCATGGTACATCAGTCATTGAAAGTAGGCATGCAGGTGCAGCAGGCAGTGAAGAAGGCAAATGGTATGTTAGCATTCATAGCGAAAAGATTTGAGTATAGGAGCAGGGAGGTTCTACTGCAGTTGCACAGGGTTTTGGTGAGACCACACCTGGCGTATTGCGTACAGTTTTGGTCTCCAAATCTGAGGAAAGACATTCTTACCGTAGAGGGGGTTCAGGGAAGGTTCACCAGACTGATTCCTGGGATGTCGGGACTTTCATATGAAGAAAGACTGGATAGACTCAGCTTGTACTCACTGGAATTTAGAAGATTGAGGGGGGATCTTATAGAAACTTACAAAATTCTTAAGGGGTTGGACAAGCTAGATGCAGGAAGATTGTTCCCGATGTTGGGGGAGTCCAGAACAAGGGGTCACAGTCTAAGGATAAGGGGGAATTCCGTTAGGACCGAGATGAGGAAAACATTCTTTACACAGAGAGTGTTGAGTCTCTGGAATTCTCTGCCACAGAAGGTCGTTGAGGCCAGTTCATTGGCTATATTCAAGAGGGAGTTGAATGTGGCTGTTGTGGCTAAAGGGATCAGGGGGCATGGAGAGAGGCAGGTACGGGATACTGAGTTGGATGATCAGCCATGATCATATTGAATGGCGGTGCAGGCTCGAAGGGCCGAATGGCCTACTCCTGCACCTATTTTTCTATGTTTCTAGGTGAATTGGCTTCTGTAAATTGCCCCTAATCTGTTGGATAGAACTGGTATACGGAGGATTGCTGGTCGGCGTGGACTCGATGGGTCGATGGGCCTGTTTCCATGCTATATCTCGAAACTAAACTAAACTCTCTCCCAAATCCCTCTCTTTATTTCACACCTGCGACATATTTGACCTTGATTTTAATACTGTTACACTACCTGGTTCAGATTCTGCATTTAAATAATGATTCTTCAATTTGATTTTGTTTGGCAACTCTCACCATTCCCACTTCCCTATAGAGGGTGATGCTTTGCATAATAGCCCTATAAAACACTCTTGTCAAACACATGTGTAATGGATGGCAGTTTCCACTGATGCCAAAATACAGGTCATAAAGTCGATCTACCGTATGTAATACAGATCCGGGAGAGAGCAATATGTTGAAGAGGACTCCCAATACCAAATGGGAAATGTGTATTTATATAACACATTTTACAACAACGTTAAAATGGTCCTAAAGGTATCACAGCTGTGTTTAAGATAGCAGCCAATTTGCATACAGTGACTTCCTCCATGCAGCGTTGTGAAATCAACCAAACAATTATTTTTTACAATTATTGTTGAGGGTTAAATATTGGCCCAGCAGGGTATCACCACAATATACTTTGAATTAATGCTGTGGCGTCTTTTATGTCCACTGTTCCTTTTAATATCTTAACTGGCAGTGCAAGACTCCGTAAGCATCAATCAATGGAGTCTCAGCCTAGATTGTTGTACAAAAGGTTTCTGAATGGGAGGTGAAACCTATAGCATTCCATTTCAGCAAAGAGTGTGCTATAATATGACTTCAGACCAACTACTTACTTTAAAGTTGGGATAATTATTAACTGCGTATTATCAACAATTGTTACATTGGTGAGGGAATTTTGTACGATTGCCATTAAGATTGTACAGTCATGGATCATGATCCACACATACAATACAATTTCCAGAACACCATGTAATTAAAAAGATTATTCAATAACTATAAATCATTGCATTTCATAATGCACTTGTATAGATTTTGCAGTCCATGAGAAGATAACATTGCTAGCTCGACATATTTACGTTTGTCGGCTGGCTTGGACTCTGGCTGAACCTTTAAAATAATCAGGCAGTGAAAACAACATGATGTCCTATAAGCAGAAGGGTGAGAAAGAAAGAGAGAGAAAGAGGGAAAGAGGGAGAAAGAGGGAAAGAGACAAAGAAAGAAAGAGAGAAAGAGAGAAAGAAAGAAAAATAAAGAAAGAAAGAAAAGGAAAGAAAGAAAGAAACAGGAGCCGTTGGAAGAGAAGGAGGGGGAGGAGCGACACCCGACCGGTAAGCTTTAAAATCAAGCGCGGGGCTTGTTTTTACCGAAATCCATAACATTCCACTTGGAGAAGTGGGTTTTTTTTTTTTTTTTTTGAGGAAACCGCTGATTGGTGGGAAGTGGACTAGGCTAAGCAGCTGATTGGTGGGAAGTGGACTAGGGAAAGCAGCTGATTGGCAGTCAGATTCCAGCAGTTTGTTGTGTACTTTGTATTGTGTTGCTATTGTATCCTGTGTAAGGGGGGCAGTATGAAGGCCAGGGCAGTGTACTGTTCTGGATGTCAGATGTGGGAGGTCAGGGAATCTGATAGCCCTCCAGACATCCACATCTGCGCCAGGTGTGTCGAGATGGGGCTCCTAAAGGACTGTGTTAGGAACCTGGAGCAGCAGCTCGATGACCTCCGCTCCTCAGGGAGAGTCTGAGGAGGTAATAGAGAGGAGCTACAGGGAGGTAGTCACTCCCAGACCACAGGAGGCAGACAAGTGGGTCACGGTTAGAAAGGGCAAGGGGCAGAGGCAGGGGCTAGAGAGTACCCCTGTGACCGTACACCTGGAAAATAGGTACTTCGGGTTTGAGTACGATTGGAGGGGACTGTCTCCCTGGGGGCAGCAACAGCGGCCGGGCCTCCGGCACAGAGACCGGCCCTGATGCTCAGAAGGGTAGCAAAAAGAGGAGGGCAATTGTAATAGGGGACTCTATAGTTAGGGGGTCGGATAGGCGATTCTGTAGACGCAGTCGGGAGACCCGGATGGTAGTTTGCCTCCCTGGTGCCAGGGTCTCGCATGTGTCAGAACGTGTCCAAAAGATTCTGATAAGGGAGGGAGAGGAGCCTGATGTTGTGGTACACATAGGTACCAATGACACAGGCAGAAAAAGTGACGAGGTCCTGAAGGGAGAATTTAGGGAGTTGGGGGGAAAGTTAAGGAGAAGGACCAAAAGGGTAACGATTTCAGGATTACTGCCTGTGCCGCGTGACAGTGATAGTAGGAATGAAATGAGGTGGAGGATAAATGCGTGGCTGAGGGACTGGTGCAGTGGGCAGGGATTCAAGTTTCTTGATCACTGGGACCTCTTTTGGGGAAGGCATGATCTGTACACAAAGGACGGGTTGCACTTGAACCCGAGGGGGACCAATATCCTGGCAGGGAGATTTGCAAAGGCTACTGGGGAGACTTTAAACTAGAAAGGCTGGGGGGAGGGACTCGGGTAGAGGGGGCTAGGGGTCAGGGTGTGGGGCAAGAGGCAGAGAAGGGAAGCACTCGGATCCAAAATGTAGGCGAGAAAGATGAAAAAGATAATAGACAGAGAATAAGGGATGGTGGGTTTCTGAAATGTGTATATTTTAATGCTAGGAGCATTGTTAGTAAGGTGGATGAACTTAGAGCCTGGATTGACACCTGGAAATATGATGTTGTGGCAATCAGTGAAACATGGTTGCAGGACGGCTGTGATTGGAAACTAAATATTCCAGGATTTCGTTGCTTCAGGTGTGATAGAATTGGAGGGTCCAAAGGGGGAGGTGTTGCATTGCTTGTCAGAGAAGATATTACAGCAGTGCTTTGGCAGGATAGATTAGAGGGCTCGTCTAGGGAGGCTATTTGGGTGGAACTGAGAAGTGGGAACGGTGTAGCAACACTTTTAGGGGTGTACTATAGACCGCCAAATGGGGAGCGAGAATTGGAAGAGCAAATATGTAAGGAGATAGCAGATATTAGTAGTAAGCACAAGGTAGTGATTGTGGGAGATTTCAATTTTCCAAAAATAGACTGGGAAACACATTCTGTAAATGGGCTAGATGGTTTGGAGTTTGTTAAATGTGTGCAGGATAGTTTTTTGCAGCAGTACATAGAGGTATCGACCAGAGAAGGGGCAGTGCTGGACCTCCTGTTAGGAAATGAGGCAGGTCAGGTGACGGAGGTATGCGTTGGTGAGCACTTCGGGACCAGTGATCACAATACCATTAGTTTCAATATAATTATGGAGAGAGTCAGAACTGGACCTAGGGTGGAGATTTTTGATTGGAGAAAGGCTAACTTTGAGGGAATGCATAAGGATTTTAAAGGAGTGAATTGGGACACTTTGTTTCATGGGAAGGATGTAGAAGAGAAATGGAGGACATTTAAAGGGGAAATTGTAAGAGTACAGAATGTTTATGTCCCTGTTAGGTTGAAAGGAAATAGTAAAAATTGGAAAGAGCCATGGTTTTCAAGGGAAATTGGACACATGTTTCGAAAAAAGAGAGATATCTACAATAATTATAGGAGGCATGGAGTAAATGAGGTGCTAGAGGAGTATAAAGAATGTAAAAAGAATCTTAAGAAATAAATTAGGAAGGCTAAAAGAAGATATGAGGTTGCTTTGGCAAGAAAGGTGAAATTAAATCCAAAGGGTTTCTACAGCTATATTAATAGCAAAAGGATAACGAGGGATAAAATTGGACCATTAGAGAACCAGAATGGACAGCTATCTGCAGAGCCAAAAGAGATGGGGGAGATATTGAACAATTTCTTTTCTTCGGTATTCACCAAGGAGAAGGATGTTGAACTCTGTGAGTTAAGGGGAAAAAGTAGAGTAGCTATGGAAACTATGAGATTCAAAGAGGAGGAAGTACTGACACTTTTGAAAAAATATAAAAGTGGATAAGTCTCCAGGTCCTGACAGGATATTCCCTAGGACATTGAGGGAAGTTAGTGTAGAAATAGCAGGAGCTATGACAGAAATATTTCAAATGTCATTAGAAACGGGAATAGTGCCGGAGGATTGGCGTACTGCGCATGTTGTTCCATTGTTTAAAAAGGGTTCAAAGAATAAACCTAGCAATTATAGACCTATTAGTTTGACGTCAGTGGTGGGCAAATTAATGGAAAGGATACTTAGAGATAATATATATAAGCATCTGGATAAACAGGGTCTGATCAGGAACAGTCAACATGGATTTGTGACTGGAAGGTCATGTTTGACAAACCTTCTTGAATTTTTTGAAGCGGTAACTAGGGAAATTGATGAGGGTAAAGCAGTGGATGTTGTCTATATGGATTTCAGTAAGGCCTTTGACAAGGTTCCCCATGGAAGGTTGGTTAAGAAGGTTCAATCTTTGGGTGTTAATGGCGGAGTAGCAAGATGGATTCAACAGTGGCTGAATGGGAGATGTCAGAGAGTAATGGTGGATGGCTGTTTGTCAGGTTGGAAGCCGGTGACAAGTGGGGTGCCTCAGGGATCTGTGTTGGGTTCCACTGTTGTTTGTCATGTACATCAATGATCTGGATGATGGGGTGGAAAATTGGATAAGTAAGTATGCAGATGATACTAAGATAGGTGGTGTTGTGGATAATGAAGTAGATTTTCAAAGTCTACAGAGAGATTTGGGCCATTTGGAAAAGTGGGCTGAAAGATGGCAGATGGAGTTTAATGCTGTTAAGTGTGAAGTGCTACATCTTGGCAGGACAAATCAAAATAGGAAGTACATGGTAAATGGTAGGGAATTGAGGAATGCTGTGGAACAGAGGGATCTAGGAATAACTGTGCATAGTTCCCTGAAGGTGGAATCGCATGTAGATAGGGTGGTAAAGAAAGCCTTTGGATGTTGGCCTTTATAAATCAGAGCATTGAATATAGGAGTAGGGAAGTAATGTTAAAATTGTACAAGGCATTGGTAAGACCAATTCTGGAGTATGATGTACAATTTTGGTCGCCTAGTTATAGGAAGGATGTCAACAAAATAGAGAGAGTACAGAGGAGATTTACTAGAATGTTGCCAGGGTTCCAGCAACTATGTTACAGAGAAAGGTTGAACAAGTTAGGTCTTTATTCTTTGGAGCGCAGAAGGTTAAGGGGGGACTTGATTGAGGTCTTTAAAATGATGAAAGGGATAGACAGAGTTGACGTGGATACGTTTTTCCCATTGAGGGTAGGGAAGATTCAAACAAGAGGGCATGACATGAGAATTAAGGGACAGAGGTTTCGGGGTAACGTGAGGGGGAACTTCTTTACTCAGAGGGTGGTGGCTGTGTGGAATCAGCTTCCAGCAGAAGTGGTGGAGGCAGGATCGATTTTAACATTTAAGACTAAAGTGGATAGGTATATGGACGTGAAGGGAATGGAGGGGTATGGTCTGAGTGCAGGTAGATGGGACTAGGGGAAAACAAATGGTCGGCACGGACTGGAAGGGCCGAGAGGGCCTGTTTCCGTGCTGTAATTGTTATATGGTTATATGGTTAAATAAAGAACGAGAGAAAAAAAGAGAGAAAGAGAAAGAAAGAGAAAGCGAGAAAGAAAAAGAGAAAGAAAGAAAGAAAGGGAGAAAGGAAAGAGAAAAGAGAGAAAAGAGAAAAGATAGTCTTTAATTGTTGTATGTACTGTGAATGGAACAATGAAATTCTTACTTGCCGCATCTTTACAGGCACATGAAACATGACAAATAAATATCAAATACATTATCAGTTATCTTGGTAAACCAGTCCATGACAATGTAAATGAAAGTACATAGAGCAATAGACAATAAGTGCAGGAGTCGGCCATGCAGCCATTCGAGCCAGCACCGCCATTCACTGTGATCATGGCTTATCATTCACAATCAGTACCCCATTCCTGCCTTCTCCCCATATCCCCTGAATCCGCTATCTCTAAGAGCTCTATCTCACTCTCTCTTGAAAGCATCCAGAGCAGGGATGGGGAACCTTTTCATGTTGGAATGCCACATTAAGTTAGCAGTAATCTAATAAGGCCGCATCCAAGAAACCTCAATTAGATAGACTTCAAAATGTACATTATTTTGTAAAAATCTAACTACTATGTATTAACTTCAAGAAAATGATTTTTTTTGTTAATTCTAAAGTTAACTAACCTTTTAATGCATCCAAAGCGATTGAATAATATATATTTTCCTTTTGGAGTAATGCGTGAAGTTGTTCTGTTAGGTTGAGGGCTAATTCATGCTGCCAATCAGTTTATAGTTCTCCTTGAAGGAGGCAGTTGTTTGTACTTTGAAACTTATTGTGGTCTACGCATCATACAACTTCGACAATGCATTCTTTTACGATTTCTACGTCGCTAAATGGCCTCCTTTTCTTCCTGAGTATATAAGCTACTTGAAAAGTCGCTTCAAAAGCATTATTTCCGGGTCTTACCGCTGCTTGAAATAACTGCCTTTGCCTTTGCTTTTCATCTTTTAATTTCTGCAATGCAACCTTTCGCGCCTCACTCTCTAATTTGAAATATTTGTGGTCCTTATGAGTGGCATAATGCTGATGAGCATTGAATTTCTTCAATGTTAATATTTCAGTATCACAGAGCAAGCAAATCATCGTACCTTTAGCGGAAACAAGATAATATTGCAGTTCCCAATCCTCATTAAGAACTCTTTTTTCTTCCCTCTGCGTTCTCTTGTTTTTCTTTGACATGATGGGCTGTTAAGCAGACAGAATAAAAAAAATACAGTCAAACAAATATGCTGTTTAAGTATTCTCAAATTCAACTTCAAATGGAAAGCTATGTGCACCGCTATCAAAAGTTGATAATACTGAAGACTGGACGGGCCAGTGGACTCTCCCTGACATTTTCCCTCTCGTCAACCAGCCTCAGGCGGTGGTGGCACCAGTCAGGCAGGGAGCTTAACGTACATTCTAGAGTCGCATTAGAACTAAATCATCAACATAACAGGTGTTAAAATAGCCCTCATGACTTACTAATGTTTTAATTGTGGCCGTCAGTCGGGGAGGATTATTTTGTTGAATTTTCTATTACTCTGGTATTTTAAATACGTTCATTTTAAGATTAAAATAAAAATAATAAAAGACAAACAAAAACATATTAATAAAACTAAAAGGATTTGTTCTACAAAATTTGGATTCATTCAAAAGGCCGCACTTGATAGCCTAGAAGGCTGCATGCGGCCTTAAGGCCGCAGGTTCCCCATTCCTGATCCAGAGAATTGGCCTCCACTGCCAATTCTCTGGATCAGGAATGAGGCAGAGAATTCCACAGATTCACAACCGTTTGTGTGAAAAAGTGTTTCCTCATCTCCATTCTAAATGGCTTACCCCTTATTCTTGAACTATAGCCCCTGGTTCTGGACTCCCCCAACATTGGGAACATGTTTCCTGCCTCTAGCGTGTCCAAACCCTTAATAAACTTATATGTTTCAATAAGATCCCCTCTCATCCTCTGAGTATACAAGCCCAGCCGCTCCATTTTCTCAGCATATGACAGTCCCTCTATCCTGGGAATTAACCTGGTGAACCTACGCTGCACTCCCTCAATAGCAAGAATGTCCTTCCTCAAATTTGGAGACTAAAACTGCATGCAATAATCCAGATGTAGTCTCACTAGTGACCTGTACAACTGCAGAAAGACATCTTTGCTCCTATACTCAACTCCTCTTGTCCAAAGTAGTTCAGTGCTGACGTAGGGTTGTGGCTAGGGTGATGCAGGGTGGTTCAAGAGCATAGACGGTCGATGGAGAGAAGCTGTTCTTGAACATGGAGCTAATGGTTCTCAGACTCCTGTATCTTCTTCCCCACTGGTAGCAGTGAGATGAGACCCGACCTTTAAAAGCAGGAATGGATCACAGACCATAGCAGTGAAAGGTTGCCTGGCTCGCTAATGCAAAAAAAGACCCGGCGGGCCGCTACCTGCAAGGGGAAGTTCAGAAGTCGCCGATCTCGGCCCCAAAGACCGGAGAGTCAAGGAGGAGGGAGCCGCTGGCGACGACGGATGTGAGGATTGGGCTGGATCTGGAACTCATCAAGATGGACAAAGGGGAGGATTGGTGCCAGTGAGTGGGCTATCGGGTTTATGGGAAGGCACTGTGGGGAGTTTCAAGGTCAGCTACGGGAGGTGTCCCAGGGCATGGAGGCTGAGCGGTGGCTGCAAGTGGTGAGGGGACAATGTGTCTGCGGCCTGCAGCGCCACAGAGAGGCACAGAAGCAGTGGAGGCTAACAACAGTATCGCGGGACCAGGTCTTCACAAGGACATAGTCTCCAGGCTTCACTATAGTCGAAGCTGTCAAAAAAGGTACTTCGTTATATGCTGCTCTTACTCTACAATGAGATTCTATTAACGCTCGAGTCCAAGCTAGAATGTAGTTGGTCATCTCTGCAGTCATATGATGGAAATGTATAACTTTAATTGCACTCTGGTTCCAAGGTGTTCTTAGGGGTCTACCATAAACAATTTCAGCTGGGCTCAGTCTACACTTCCCTGCAGGCGTGACTCTCATCTGAAATAAAGCTATGGGAAGTAATTTAATCCAAGTCCAGTCTCCGCCTTCAATTTAGCTAATTTAGTTTTAAGGGTCTGATTAGTCCAGCAGCCTGTGTTCGATAAGCACAGTCCAATTGTTGCTGGATCCCCAGCTGTTCACATAATTTTTATTAATTTGTTCCAATAAGATGTGGACCGTTATCTAAACTAGATCGAATAAGGATGCCAAATTCAGTGATAATTTATCTCTTTAACACCTTGATAACAGTAGCCACTTTATTATCAAAGGTTGGGTAAGTTTTGATCCACCAGCTGAATGCATCGATTTTGACAAACACTTACCTGTAACCTTGGCACCTTCCCCAATTTGATGTAATCCTTCTATAATAATTTGAACGGACCCATAGACAATAGTGGTTCTCACTCTCTATTAGCCTCCTCCTACAACTGAATAACTTCCATTGACCTCTTCGAGGGGGACTTATTATTTTTAGTCTACCTCATAATTTTTATAATCTTACATTCCCAGGATATTCTTTCACTATCAGATGAATACTGCAATTTCTGATACCTGTTAGGGTCTGTCCTTTCCTTGATGATTGTTAAATAGTCCTGTACCATTTCTGACTGTTTTTCTGGGGGAGAGACAAGAAAAGATGCTAAGTCAATTTATGTACAGTGTCTAAATCAAAGTTTTCAATTATTTCTGAGACAGATCCCCTACTATTCTGGTGAGCCATTGTTAAGTGCTAAGTTTTGGAACTATGTTCTACGATTTCCTGATAGAGGGTCAAATTCGCAATCGGTTGTAAACAGATATAATTTGGGGGCAGAGTGGGTGCCCCCTGGTTACAGAGCTATGTCTATTCTCATGTTTTTGTGTCAGACTTGAGGTTGTCCATTCAGACAAAACAACACATCAGAACCAGAAGGAACTGTTATACAATGATCTTTCCAAAGTTGGAGCTTGCCTCAGTGATCTCTTTTAATCTTTGGAGGCTTCTTGTACCTTCTTCATTTACTGAGACTCGATTCATCTTCTTCGCTGGTATAAAGTGTTAATTCCTGAATTTCTCTCATTGCAGGGTTCGGCACTAGTACATGTATTCGTAATAAGGTGGACGAGTTGAACGTGCAGATAGCTATTAATGATTATGATATAATTGGGATCACGGAGACATGGCTCCAGGGTGACGTAGGCTGGGAGTTGAACATCCAGGGATATACAATATTCAGGAGGGATAGAGAGAAAGGAAAAGGAGGTGGGGTAGCGTTGCTGGTTAGAGAGGAGATTAACGCAATGGAAATGAAGGACATTAGCTTGGAGGATGTGGAATCGGTATGGGTAGAGCTGCAAAACACTAAGGGGCAGAAAACGCTGGTGGGTGTTGTGTACAGGCCACCTAACAGTAGCAGTGAAGTTGGGGATGGTATCAAACAGGAAATTAGAAATGTGTGCGACAAAGACAAAACAGTTATAATGGGTGACGTCAATCTACATATAGATTGGGTGAATCAAATTGGCTGGCGTGCTGAGGAAGAGGATTTTTTTTAATGTATGCGGGATAGTTATCTAAATCAACATATAGAGGAACCAACGAGAGAGCAGGCTATTTTAGACTGGGTTTTGAGTAATGAGGAAGGGTAGTTAGCAGTCTTGTTGTACGAGCTCCCTTGGGCAAGAGTGACCATAATATGGTTGAGTTCTTCATTAGGATGGAGAGTGACATTGTTAATTCAGAAACAATGGTTCTGAACTTAAAGAAAGGTAACTTTGAGGGTATGAGATGTGAATTGACCAAGATTGACTACAATTAATTCTAAAAGGGTTGACGGTGGAAATACAATGGAAGACATTTAAAGACTGCATGGATGAACTACAAAAATGGTTCATCCCGGTAGTGCATCCGTGGAGAACAAGGAAAATCAGGGATAGTATCAAAACAAAGGATGATGCGTACAAAGTTGCCAGAAAAAGCAGCATACCAGAGGACTGGGAGAAATTCAGAGACCAGCAGAGGAGGACAAAGGGCTTAATTAGCAAAGGAAACATAGATTATGAAAGAAAACTGGCAGGGAACATAAAAACTGAACATAAAAAAAGTTTTTATAGATATGTGAAGAGAAAGAGATTAATTAAAACAAATGTAGGTCCCTTGCAGTCAGAAACAGGTGAGTTGATCATGGGGAACAAGGATATGGCGGACCAATTGAATAACTACTTTGGTTCCATCTTCACTAAGGAAGACATAAATAATCTGCCGGAAATAGCAGGGGAGCGCGGGTCAAAGGTCAAAATTGAGTGAATTCTAGGTTAGTCGGGAAGTGGTGTAGGGTAAATTGGAATGAATAAAGGCCGATAAATCCCCAGGGCCAGATAGGCTGCATCCCAGAGTATTTAAGGAAGTAGCTCAGGAAATAGGATGCATTAGTGATAATCTTTCAAAACTCTTTAGATTTTGGAGTAGTTCCTGAGGATTGGCGGGTAGCAAACGTAACCCCTCTTTTTTAAGAAGGGAGGGAGAGAGAAAACGTGGAATTACAGACCAGTTAGTCTAACATCGGTAGTTGGGAAACTGCTAGAGTCAGTTATTAAAGATGGGATAGCAGCACATTTGGAAAGTGTGAAATCATTGGAGAAAGTCAGCATGGATTTACGAAAGGTAAATCATGTCTGACGAATCTTGTGGAATTTTTCGAGGATGTAACTAGTAGCGTCAATAAGGGAGAACCAGTGGATGTGGTATATCTGGACTTCCAGAAGGCTTTCAACAAGGTCCCACATTAGAGATTAGTATACAAACTTAAAGCATACGGCATTGGGGGTTCAGTATTGATGTGGATAGAGAACTGGCTGGCAAACAGGAAGCAAAGAGTAGGAGTAAACGGGTCCTTTTCAGAATGGCAGGCAGTGACTAGTGGGGTACCGCAAGGCTCAGTGCTGGGACCCCAGCTATTTACAATATATATTAATGATCTGGATGAGGGAATTGAAGGCAATATCTCCAAGTTTGCGGATGACACTAAGCTGGGGGGCAGTGTTAGCTGTGAGGAGGATGCTAGGAGACTGCAAGGTGACTGGGATAGGTTGGGTGAGTGGACAAATTTTTGGCAGATGCAGTATAATGTGGATAAATGTGAGGTTATCCACTTTGGAGGCAAAAACAGGAAAGCAGACTATTATTTAAATGGTGGCCGATTAGGAAAAGGGGAGATGCAGCGAGACCTGGGTGTCATGGTACACCAGTCATTGAAAGTAGGCATGCAGGTGCAGCAGGCAGTGAAGAAAGCGAATGGTATGTTAGCTTTCATAGCAAAAGGATTTGAGTATAGGAGCAGGGAGGTTCTACTTCAGTTGTACAGGGTCTTGGTGAGACCACACCTGGAGTATTGCGTACAGTTTTGGTCTCCAAATCTGAGGAAGGACATTATTGCCATAGAGGGAGTGCAGAGAAGGGTTCACCAAACTGATTCCTGGGATGTCAGGACTGCCTTATGAAGAAAGACTGGATAGACTTGGTTTTATACTCTCTAGAATTTAGGAGATTGAGAGGGGATCTTATAGAAACTTACAAAATTCTTAAGGGGTTGGACAGGCTAGATGCAGGAAGATTGTTCCCGATGTTGGGGAAGTCCAGGACAAGGGGTCACAGCTTAAGGATAAGGGGGAAATCCTTTAAGACCGAGATGAGAAAGACTTTTTTCACACAGAGAGTGGTGAGTCTCTGGAACTCTCTGCCACAGAGGGTAGTTGAGGCCAGTTCATTGGCTATATTTAAGAGGGAGTTAGTTGTGGCCCTTGTGGCTAAGGGGATCAGAGGGTATGGAGAGAAGGCAGGTACGGGATACTGAGTTGGATGATCAGCCATGATCATATTGAATGGCGGTGCAGGCTCGAAGGGCCGAATGGCCTACTCCTGCACCTAATTTCTATGTTTCTATGTATGGAGCAGCTTTACAACCGAGTTAATTGCCATTGGATTTTGTACTAGTCTATATCAATTTTCTTCTTCCCGTTTCGGAACTGCAAGAGTAAGGATGTTACTGTGAGGAACAACCTCTATAGTTCTTATAGATAGACTGGCAGTATTTTTTTTTTCTTTCTGGCATTCCCCGAATCAATCTGCCAATGCTGTTGATAGCCTGTGGTCTTCTTGGATATTATGGGAGAGTGTTACCTCTTTCTGGAAAGCTACTTGGATGGGATTGATGTTCACACATCCTACCTGAGCTGTGGCTTCTGCCCACACTTGAGGGTCCACATACTCGCAAATGTCACTCCCCAGATGATGATGTACATGGGTAACATCTGTCCTTGGGGGCTGATGGAATTCAACAACATATTGGTTAGACACATTTTGCTGGGACTGCCATGGTGATTGCCCTTTTTACCATTGCTCCTAGGTCTTTTGCTCTTGCTGGATAATTTTCTTTAATCTCTCTGGTACCTCAGTGTATTCTGCCACTCCCTCCTTTCCTTCAACTAGTGCCAAATCTTATTCCCATCGAGTACTTTCACATCGCTAACAGTTACTTTGCTTCACCTCTTAGTCTCTTTAATATTTCTCAAAGATACTAGAGGGTCAAGTTAGACCACTAGGTGAAAAAGCCGTAGTTGGTCATGGGTACATCAAATATATGAGGTTTTTTTTTAAAAAACGGCTTCTGTCATGGCGTCCACATCTACAAGCGTAGCGAGCTGTTCTGCTATAAAGTGCTCGAATCGCCAATGTAAGTGACCCGACCTGACTTTCTTCAGGTTCCCCACTAAAGACGAAAGGTAAGAAAAAATGTATAACCTTCTGTGGTGTAGCCTGCCCGATCTCTTCCTATAGCTCAGATCACGGAGCCAGGGGTCGCCAGAAGAATTGCTCCGATTGCTGGCCTGCGGATCTTCTAGCCATGGGCGCAGCGTGGACTTTTCCTCGCAGAGACTGGGATTCCTCGCCGGAGAAGAGCTCCAACCGCCAGCCCGCGGCCTATAACATCGTGAAGCCGAGGTCTCTGGTAGGAAGCGGCCGATTGGGGACCTCCAAGCCGCGAATCGGCTTGTGTTTAAGCCCATTTGAAATAGTGTTTAAAATACATGATAAATGTTGTTACAGGGAACAACGACATGTCACGAAGAGCACACAATAAAGCCTTAATTTCCTTTCCAATGTATGATGACTGTAACATATACAATTCTATTCTTTATGGCTTATGTACATCATGAGAATGGCTCATGTACATCATGAATTGCTTTAAATCAAAGTTTCTTCTGATCCATGAGGGAACTTTGAAATCTATTATCTCTATCTTGCCTCACACACACAGAAACACACGCATACTGTTCCCCCACAACACTGATTAAACCAAAGACATTGACTGCATATGGTCCAGAGACCTGTCATTGCGCATTGTCGCTCATTTTACACACAATTTCCATTTTTACATTTTTTTTAAAAAGAAGCACCTTATTTATTATAAACAAAGATCATAATGGTCTATCATAGAAGGCTGAGATAGAGCAAGATAAACTCCTGCAAAATCCAATCGACTGATGTGGATTCAACTGCGAGAGGCATAACGGAGGTCGGGGTCTTATTCCCAAAATGGCGGAAGTTCCGTTGTGTACATCACGTCAGTCCATTGGATTTTGTAGGAGTGGTCTATCTTTCTCCTCTAGTATCTTTGGTATTTCTTGCTTGTTCTTCCTATACTCTGCTCTATTTTGTCTTCTCACGGGGCATTCTCTGCTCCAGACCTTATTGGTTACAAATATAACAAGCTCCTGAGGTTACAATGTTCTTTATTCTAAAATATCTTTCTGGGTATATATGGGGCTCTTTGCAATTTCTTCTTGATTTTGGTTATTCTCCTCTACTGTCTTCCTCGTACCATTCTCACTGCTTATGATAATGGTATCCTTAACTCTTTTATCTTTACAGATTATTTCAATAGGTCAAGGTAGGGGTCAGGTTGTTTTGTTCATAAACTCTGGACTAGTTGGCAGATCAGGACTGTGAAAATAGGTTGGTCTGTGAAAAAGGTGTTTGACCTTCTTGATCCCTGATCTTCTGCCCAGCTTACTTTCGGCTCTCTCTGATCTCAGGGATCTCGAGTGCTCCTGTAATTTCTAGGGTCCCAGAGGTTCTTCTGATCTTGATAATATTTTCTTTGACCCCTTCCTTCCATTTGTTCTTTAGTTGGACATGATCTACTCCAATGCCCTGTTCTACCACAAGTATAACACTGATCTGATCCCAGTATTTTAGTATTTCTTTTCAAATTTGGTTGTGTGGAAATTGGCTCCAAGGCAGGGATATCATCAAACCAATGCTCTGGCTAATCTGGAATACTGATGTTTCTTGTTCCATATGTTGCTGATAGTTTGGGACTCCGCTGTCCTAAATTAGATTTTAGCACCTCTTCCCTAATTACACACTTGGCTTTGATTTCACTGCAGGCTGACTTTCCTGCTTCTTTATATCTTTCCAGTAATATCTCACTGCCTGAGCCATCTGACTGGCACTGTTTTCCGACCAGTCCATATTATTAGTTCTATTGATTCAGCCACATTGGTAGGAATGTTCAGCAGTATGGTACAGTATTGAGGAGAATGTGCCCCATTCCGATAATTTAAGTCACCTGATTGATCTAGGTACAGTTCTGAAAATCTTTCTAGGAATTCATCCGCTTCCTCTCCCTTTTCCGGTCTGACATCTAAAATTCTGGCTAGGTCAATTGGTTCCTGAAGAGTATTCACAAGGGCAGTTCAAACTGCCTCTTCCCTTGCACTATTGTCTGTTACTACGTCTGCCAGTGCTTCATATGTCGGGTGTCCTAGGGTTGTTAGGAATCTAATATGTTCAGTCGGAGTAACTATCTGCTGGATCACTGCCCATAAATCTTGGGAGTCTGCATGACACACACGCATTGTGGTTGTTAAATAATCCACAAAGGACGCAGGTGATTTTCTACGATCGGGTGTCTGGCTCAGAATTGCCATCGTCTCATTGGGCTTCCATGGGTATAGACTTTTATTGTATGGGGATTATTTGCACCCACTGCACTGGCCAGATCAAAGGAAGGATTAGGCATTTCCCTGACGGGGAACTGCCTACGAGTTACTTGCTTAACTATTACACTTTTTGCCCTCTCGTGATCTCTCAGTATTTTCAATTATTGTCTCATCCTCAGAGATAGTCTCCTCCTCACTAAGGGACTCTCGCTACTTTCCAAACGACTCTTTATGATCTGAAGAAGGGTATTGGCCGGAAACGTTGCCTATCTCCTTCGCTCCATAGATGCTGCTGCACTCACTGAGTTTCTCCAGCATTTTGTGTACCCTCGATTTTCCAGCATCTGCAGTTCCTTCTTTAACACAATGACTCTTTCTGATCTCCCGCTGCTCATCTAATTCGTCTAGGCACAGGCTCGCAAAGACACTTTGGGGGTTGTACTATTCCTCTAAAGCTTTTATCCTTGAATACTGGAACCATCTTTACCTTACTCCTGGTACTGTGAGCTACCGGACTATCTGTCATCAATGGAGTAATTGGGGTTAAGGAATCCTGTGCTGGTGTCACTACTGTTGGTGAAGCAAACAATGGTGCAGATTCAGTCGGTAGGGTGAAGGGTGCTGCAGAATCTAAATGTATGTTGTGTTCACATGCCAAACAATGTATGTCTGGGGTACTGGGAATGTAAGAGGAATAAGGTGGAGACCGTGAAGTTCTAATTAAAATACTTTCCCACCTCTTCAAATATTAATCTTCTTCCCCCTTAAGGCCACTGCTAACCACTGGGACATTAAATTCAAAATTTAATGGTGCCAGTTTCCCTTCGGAAGATTCCCCTCTTCTCTGCTCCTGCTCTCTAGCACATCCCCGCTCCTCTCTCAAGGTGCTTAGAGGTTGGTATGCTTCAGTGTCTTTCAGTTCCATCCCAAGCTTAGAAGTTGCTTTCTTCCACTTTGCCATTCTTATAGCCTTTCTATTTGTCTTCTGCGTCTCATAGAATGTTCTCCACAATCTTTTAACTCCTTCGCTACCTCACTGTAACTATATTGCCAAATAATTAGTTCAATATACTTTATTCCTGCCCATGTTCTAATGTCGGACCATAATTCATCCCCTAATCTCTTATTTAATACTCCCGAAAAGTTTCTCAATCTCTCAGCTTTTTGTGGGAATTCACTGCATATTAATTGTCTTCAGTTTCAATTTCGCTCCACATTATTTCCCATACTTGTAGACAATGGAAACAAACTCTCAGCAATTCGCACCTTCTCTTACAATCTCCTAGACTATCAGACTCGTTCTCAAACTATGGCCAAACATTTCTCAATGTGTCAGCAGTCTCGCACTTCTCACAACACAATCACTCAATCACTCAATCTGAAGAAGGGTTTTGGCCCGAAATGTTGCCTATCTCCTTCGCTCCTTAGATGCTGCTGCACCCGCTGAGTTTCTCCAGCTTTTTTGCACCATCACGCAATCAAATCTCCTTTCAATCCTGGGGTACCTAAGTTCCTCTGCAGTCTCCCACAAATCCACACAATTTCAACTTACAACCAATTTTAACAACCCTCGGTTGACAAAAAGTCAAGTGGCTCCAGTGAACAATCAAACACAGTCAAACACACTTCAACAGCCAGTTTCCTACATCCAAAGCAATCTCGATTTAAACACAGACAAATGTGATCCAAACACGCGAGCAAAATTGTATGCAAACAAGAAATTATACCACTTATTATATCATACAAAACCACACTCCTATATAAACCACAAGCATTCGTCTAATATCGCATTCATTAACTGTACACTCCCAAAAAGAAATCACAGTATATTTTAATCCCTCCTCGTGTTGTTTTCAACCAACGGCACCCCTGGTTGAACAGCCACGAGTTGGACTCCAATTATAATAAGAGCTTTAATCAAACTATCTTATACAGTCGATTCAAACCACTATTACAACAGTGTATCTAACATTCAGAACTTTAAATCAAAGGCAATACACAGTAAATACAATGAAACAATCGGCAAATCTTGAAAACACTTTAAACTGCAGTTTAACAAATTTTAACTATTAACAATTTTGACAAAGTATTTATTATACACTAACCTGGAAGAAAATATATACACTTTACTACATCCAGCTCCCAATATGGAAGCCTGGAATAGGAACTAGCCAGCACTTCAATATGAAGTCCTGAATTTAGTAAATTTGGATCTGGAAAATTTTAGCTCGTTACTCTCTTATCCAACCATTTTTTAGCACACAAATTCAAATTCAAAATTTTAAACAGATGTCTTTATTATTGCTTCTCAGAATTGGTTAAGAGTATTTTCTGCCAATTATACCCCAACCACTGAGTTCCTGGTACCTTTACGGAACCCCTCCCTCGAATGTTCTAGGTACTACTCACACAGGCAGGGACTTGCATCCTTGTAGGCTCACCCACGGACTTCTTCCTTTCTACCTGCCTGGTATTGGGCGTCAGCACGTATCCGCTTCACGCTGGAATTCGATGCCGATCATTAAAGTGCTTTTACAATTTGCATCCTCAGCAACGACGCAGTATGTCACCTCTTAGTACTGAAACCTAACCCAGTCCTGTATATTCAGATACCCCACCCAATCAGATATCCCAGTCTGGGCAGGGACCCAAACCCTCAGCTACTTTATTTGTTTTGGTGTCAGGCCAACTCTGTGGTACCTGACTGCAACAGCTGTTGACTAACTCTGAAGGGCCTTTCACCACCAAGGCAAGGACTCCCTTTCCTCCACCTTCAGTGCTTGCTAGGCTACTGCTCTCAGATCTCGTTGGGAACCGCAACACAAGCGCGCGAATGATTGATCCGCTCCGACCAGCGACGTGGGAAAACCGATGCGAAGACCGCACCGCGGCACCGATTTCTCCCCCTGCAATCTGGAACGGTTCAACACCCCGATCGCAAACTTATGCCTGGGGGTACGTTGAGATCCCGGACGAGCCCCCAATGTAATTATGCTCCTAAAGCTTACTCCCCTTAGTCTAGTTCAGTAAAACACTACGTCAAGCACTGGATCACTATACTTTATTCTTTCCAACAATAACGAACTCCCTATACAATACCTAACCACCGCGGGTCCGATCCTTGTCTCTCCTCATTCAACCCCTTCAGCCTCGTGCAAGTAGACACCTCCAAAAGGTTACGCAGTCCAAAGCTCCCCTACAGAAGATCAACGATGATCCTCCAGCGGTTCACTCTTTATAGGTCATCGGACCCTTTGGCGCGAAACTAGATGGGGGTGGCAGCCCCTACAAAGCAATCCCAAATATCGATTACATTATACTGTTATTGACCGTTCCCTAACCCAATTACAAAGTACCCCATTACAATGTTTCTACAGAAGGTTCTGGAAAGAAGTCAGTTAACCAAGGTAATGCAACATTTTCCCAGGTTCTATAAACAATTCAAACAAGTTTTCACACTTCAACCAATCATCAAACAGCAGTACAAACACCCTGTAACATTATTAACAGAATTTACAACTCACTCTCGGCTCATGAAGATACATTGATTTTCTTCCTTTCAAAATGGGCAAAGAAACCATTGAGCTTGTCTGAGAGTGATATATCACTGTCACTTGAGCTACTTGTTTTCACCTCCTAGTAAGTGATGGTGTGCAAGCCCTGCCACAGCTGGGACGTGTCTGTCTGAGCCTTCTGTCTTAATCAGAAATGTCTCTTCGCTTTCTCAATAACCTTCAAGGACATATCTGGATTTCTTGCTCTTTCTTCTCACCAGAAACCCCGTCCTCTTTTTTCATACCTCTTATCATGGGAAAACGATTTTAACTATCACTATTCATCTTTTTATTTGATATACCTCTCATCACACCTCATCCTGTCAAAGGGTCTTCAATCTAAATGTTAACTATTTCTCAACTCTCTGATGCAGCTTGAACAGCTGAGTATATCCAACATTTTCGGTTTCTATTTTACACCCTTCAGTCTCTTTCACTCCAAGGAAAACAAGCCCAGCCTGTTCAATATCTCCACATAATATCCTGATGAATATCCACTGCACTCTCTCTCCAGCACAATCACAACCATTCTAGAATGTAGCACCAAAAACTGCACACAATACTGGGCCAAGAGATTTTAAAGTAATTCAAAATTGAGGCTCCGATGGGATTAATGATGAATTCCATATTGGTACCTTATAATTGGTAATGATTGGTACCATATGTAGGATAGGATCAGGAACTGCAGCATTTTGGATGGGTTGAAGTTAAGGAAATCAATTATGCGAAGCTGAGAGACAGGATAGCAAGGCACGGATGAAGATTTCAGCAACTAATAATTCTGTAGAATGATAGAGGCAAAGTTATAAAGACAGCAGGTCGTTTTTCTGACATAGACTAATTGATGTCTACTACAGTAGGATGCTCAAATTGTGCACCCATTCTGAAGAATGGGTCTTGATCCAAAACATCACCCATTCCTTCTCTCCAGAGATGCTGCCTGTCCCACTGAGTTACTCCAACTTTTTGTGTCTATCTTTGGTTTAAGGAAGAGATATTTAGATGGATACTTGACAAATAGGGGAGGGGTAAATAGTTACTGCAGATGGATAGGAATGCAGAGGTTATGATCAGGCCTGCTGTAATCTTATTAAATGGCAGAGCAAGCTCCAAATGTGTCTAAACCCTGCTCCTAATTTGTTTGTTCATATGTAAGAGTAAGGTGACGTGCCTCAATGACTACTGACCATTGGCACTAACATCCTTGGTGGTGAGATGCTTTGAGTGGTTGGTTATGGCACATATCAAGTCAACTAGAACCTGGACCCACTACACTTTGTCTACCGCCACAACAGGTCAATAGAGGATACGATCTTG
Organism: Okamejei kenojei; assembly: GCA_035221665.1. Lineage (NCBI taxonomy): Eukaryota > Metazoa > Chordata > Chondrichthyes > Rajiformes > Rajidae > Okamejei > Okamejei kenojei. The sequence goes on from CM069132.1 coordinate 73,740,030, forward strand.
CTGGCTGCCTACTCCACACTGGACCACTTAGACGTGGGCGGAAATCGCCACAAATACACAGTTGCGCGCACACACGCGAGGCTTCGGCCGTGGGCCCTGTGGACGATAACATCGGGAGCTGATCTGGTTGGTGACCGACTCCGAACTCCAGCAACAGCATCTTCGTACGCCCCGAATCGTGGGGCTTCAATCGGCCCGTTCGCAGGGCCTTTCATCGCCCAGTGCAGCTTAAAACCAGCCGCGGGATCTTCCATCGCCCGGCGGGGTCTTCAACATCGGGAGTCTCGATAAAAACACACACGTCAGGCTGTTCTTCATGGACTATTCAATCCAATCATTTTGGGACATATGACAATTAAACACTCTCGACTCAAAAAAAACAAAAAACAATCAAACAAACTTTGTCATTTAGAAATACATCGATATATGCAATTCCAAACAAAATTCTGTTGCATTTGGCTCCCCGTGCAACACGATAATAAACAGAAGGATAAAATGGATAAAATGAATAAAAGGATAAATAGACAATGGTGGCAGCCCATTACATGGCATTCAGGAGTCTGATGGCTCGTGGGAAGAAGCTGTTGCAGAACCTTGATGTTCTGCTCCTTATGCTACGATATCTTTGCCCGAGGGCAGCAGAGTGAACAGTCCGTGATGGAGATGTGTGGGGTCTTTTATAATACTGCTGGCCTTAGACACGCAACGTTTGGTCGCAATATCCCCGATTGAGGGGAGAGAAGTCCCAATGATTTTTTCCGCTGTCCTCACCACTCTCTGCACGGACTTCCAGTCGGAGGCTTTACAGTTCCCAAACCAGACAGAAATGCAGCTGGTCAAAATACTCTCTATGGTGCCCCTGTAGAAAGTGGTGAGGACGGGATGGGGGAGGTGAGCTCTTCTCATCCGGCGCAGGACGTGCAACCTCTGCTGCGCTCTCTTAACTGTTGATGAGATGTTATTTGACCAGGTCAGACTGTAATGATCTAACCCCCAGGAACTTAGTGCTACTGACCACCTCCACATCGCTGTCATTGATGTGAAGTGGTGTGGGACTGCGGTTTTTCCTGAAGTCGACAATGACCTCCTTTGTTTTTTCAACATTCAGGATCAGGTTGTTCGTATTGCACCAGTCCACCAGATGTTTCACCTCCTCCCTGTAAGCCAGCTCATTGTCGTCCCGGATGAGGCCCACCACTGTTGTGTCATCTACGTACTTCATGATGTGGTTTGTACTAAACCTGGCACAACAGTCGTGGGTCATCAGGGTAAACAGCAGTGGACTCAGGACACAGCCCTGAGGGGAGCCGATGCTCAGAGAGATGATGTTAGATGTGTTATTTCCAACCCTCACTGACTGGGGTCTGTCAGTGAGGAAGTCCAGTAGCTAGTTACACATGGGGGTGCTGAGGCCCAATGGAACCAGTTTGCTTATCAGGTGCTGAGGGATAATTGTGTTGAATGCTGAACTAAAATCCACGTAAACAGCATTCGCACGTAAGTGTTCTTCTCCTCTAGATGTTCCAGGCTTAGATGGAGTACGGAGGATATAGCGTCCTCTGTGGAGCGGTTTGGCCTGTAAGCAAACTGGTATGGGTCAAGTATGGAGGGGAGTCTGGAGATAATATGATCGCTGACCAGCCTCTCGGAGCATTTCATCATTATGGGAGTGAGTGCTACAGGGCGGTAATCGTTGAGACATTGTATATTGGATTTTTTGCCACTGGTATGATGGTGGCAGTCTTGAAACACGATGGGACGACAGCCTGGTTCAGCGAGGTGTTGAAGATGTCCGTAAGGACATGTGCCGGCTGATCAGCACATTCCCTGAGCACCCGCCCTGGTATGTTATCAGGGCCAGCCGCCTTTCGTGCGTTCACTCCTTTTAGGGTCCTCCGGACATCCACTATGTCCAGACTGAGTGCCTGTTCATCACAGTGAGGAATACCTTTCCTCGCAGGTGTGTTATTTAATGCCTCGAACCGTCCAAAATAGTTGTTGAGTTCATTGAGGAACTCAATGTTGTCATCACAGGGTGGTGGAGCAGTCTTATAGTCCGTGATTGTTTTGATTCCCTGCCACATGCGCCTGGTGTTCATGGGGTCATGAAAGAAGCTCTGGATTTTCTGACCATGGGCACGCTTTGCCAGCCTGATGGCTCGGTTCAGGTTGGCTCTTGCGGATCTGAGTGCCACCACGTCACCGGATTTAAACGCGGCATTACGTGCTCTCAGCATTCCACGTACCTCAGGGGTCATCCAGGTTGGCCTGTATAGTGATGGTCTTGGTGACACAGACATCCTCTGTGCACTTTTCCATGTAAGCAGACACGGATGCAGTGTACTCCTCCAGGTTGGTGTGTTGATTGTCAGTTGCAGCCTTCTTGAACGTCCCAGTCCGTGCATTCAAAACAGTCCTGTAGTTCAAGAGTCCAACAGCAATCCAAAAGTCCCACCACTCGAACTGGTGGCCTGCAGCCAATGTAACTCTGTTGTCCCATGTTAGCCAGACCTGAGCTTTATAGACACTTTTCCTCTCACAACTTCTCACAATGAATAACATCAAACTGACATTTTTCCGCAAAGAAATTAATCCCATGCAATTTGTGCTAAGTATGACAAAAAGCCATGACAGTGTGGCGCCACCTGGTGGTCAGGTCACTGGTTAATCAAACCCTTGTTCATTATGTGGTAAGAGGGGCGGGGGTTTAGGAAGGAAGTCGTGGTGAAAGGGAGTCAAGGATGTGCCCTGCTGCAGTGACACGCAGTTACTCTGGGCTCAGCAACACTACTGTTGTTTTGGAATTATTTTTGTTTAATAAAGCTTTTTCTTGAGTTCAGAACGTGTGACTCGCTTTATTGCGCTTTAACAGCAGGTTTTAATCAACCTCTGAAATCCTATCTACAGTGAGGAAATCTTTGGAAAAAAGAGTACAGAATACTGTCACTTCTATGGGGTGAAAACATATTTTCATAGTTCTGCAATTCTTCTTGCTGTGCTGAGCAATAGCAAATATTTGCAGATTGGGAATGAATTATACTTTTTTGAGGTAATTAAAACCTTGGAATTTTACTGCTGAACATATTCCAGATCAATCTTCAGTTAAGTGTGAACCTACAATCTGCTAACCTGTTGTTCTACTTTACAATAATAATCAGTCAATTCATAGACTGATTTGACAATGAATACTGACATGAAATAAACAACTTTCAATTGTTGACAAGGCACAATAGACTGCAGATGATGGAATCTAGAGCAAAATATAATCTGCTGGAGAAACTCAGTGGGCCAGGCAACATCTGTAGGATGAAATGAATTATTGACATTTCAGGTCAAGACCTTGCATTCAGACTTCATTTGACCTATTTTTAAAGAATATAATATTCATGTCAAATACCTTTCTGCCTAGAGTGATTGTTTGCAATATTATGATTGTTAATTGTGGAATGTCCTCCACGAAGTGGAAGGTGTTGCCACTAGCAATAATACATTTTAGCCATAATTATTTTAATTAATATAGTTATGCTTTAGAATCATCTACTATATACTTAGTTTTTAGATATTAGATTAATGATGCCAAACAACTTGAATATCAGGGGAATGAGGTCCAACTAGGTTTTAGTGCTATCATAGCTGATCTGTGAACTAAACCTTTATCCCATCCTTTGCCCATTTCCTTTATACCTTTAGTTATCACATCTGCCCATCTCAGACTTGGCATTTGCAGATGATAGTTCTAAATTGTTACCACCCTCTGCATTTAAAATTGTTTTCTAACTCTCTTCTCAAAAGGCTTGCTGTTAATTTTTTAGACAATGATCCCTGGTTGTAAATTCCTAAACCAGTGGAAATTATTTCATTCTCCAAGTTCTAAAAGTTCACTTCAATAGAAATGGACATGGTGGAAACACTTGGCAAACACTTTTCAGATACCCTCATTTTGATGTCCACTTCCCTTTAGTGTGCTTGCAACTTCAATCAAATCACCTCTTAACAGTTTAAATTTCAGAGAATATGGTCTGCGAATATATAATCTCTCCTCTGCTGGAATAGTTGATGAAAATGTCCGAGGACATTTTAATTCAGCAAAAGCTCTAGCTTCGAAAAATTAAACTTGCAATAAACTTGCATTAAGTTATTTCTCCATATAGATATCTACACTAATGAGTCACTGAATGCAGGTGGTAAAATGAAGTAGGTAATATAGTTTTTTTCTTTTTCCATATGGTTGAAGTAACACGTGAATTTAATTTAATGTTTGAATTATTTTTCAAAAGTGGAAGTTTGTTTCAAAGATAAACTGCCCAAACTTGTATCAAAGGCAAGATGAGGTGGTCGATTGTCTAAATAACAGAGCAGATTGTTTACTTCTTGTGGGTGTATTGCAGTATTGAGAACACAGGATTGAGTGAAAGATACAGCATGGAAACAGGCCCTTCAGCCCACCAAATCCAAACCGACCGTAGATTACCTTGTTCACTCTAGTTCTAAGTTATCCCACGTTCCTTACACACTAAGGACAATTTACAGAAGCATATTAACCTACAAACGCGCATATCTTCGTGATATAGCAGGAATCCAGAGCACGCAAAGGAAACTCGTGGACAATGCTACAGAGCCCACTTAACACCAGAAAGCAAATACATATTTTTCATGCTCACTGCATTTTAAATTCCTTTTTTAAGTCATGCAATCAATCCCAATTCAACCCACTAGATGGCAGTAAGTCCCACAGTATGACAGCAAACAGAGACAACAAAAACTTTCTTTCTAAATATCCTTAAACTAATAATTAAAGATGCTGAAATGAAGACACAGAGAATGCAGATGCTGGAACCATGAGCAAAAAAGTGCTGGAGAAGCTCAATAGATCAGACAGCATCTGTTCTGGAGGGAATGGGCAGACCATTTCTGGTTTGGACCCTTCTGCAGTCCTATGGAGTAGAGGCAATAAAGCTGGAAAGGAGAGATTGGGGTGGGTAGCCTGGCAAGTGATAGATGGTTACAGATTGGGGAGGGGAGTGGAGGAGAGGGGAGTGGAGTGATTGGCAGATGGATGTCAATTCATTCCACAGTTGCTGCTTGACCTGCTGAGCTCCTCCAGCACTTTGTTTTTAATCAAAGACACTGACTAAATCCAGAGATGAGCAACTGGCCAGAGTTGAAGGTGTGTATATATCATGGAAGGTTCTGCAGGTGATTACAGACCTAAGGAGGAACAAAGTTAAGAAGGCCTTTGAAAAGTACTGTGATATGTTGATTAACAAGAAGCCTATGAAAATTAGCAGGGATGGTGGACGAATAGGACTTGGTGGAAGTTAAGAAGCAAATAGCAGAATCTCAAATTTGCTGAGAGGAGAGCAAGGAGGTAGCTCAGGAATGCTTTGAAACAGGACAGGCAAAGGTTTCATCAACTGGTGAGCTTAGGCAAGGATAGAGATGGGCTTTGGAATTTGGAAGATACGATTTTAGTGTTAACACTGATCTGTGGCCCAAGGCTCACCTGGGGGCAAACTATGACACGAGGTTCACCTGGTTCAACCTGGGGTGGGAGACAGAGCTGGTGATTAGGGAGTTGAGTTTGTGAAGAGGGCCAGAATGAATGGCTTAGTTTATCTTACTTGGAGGAAATTTCTGTTCAGTCAACATGGTATGTCAGACAGTGAGCATGACAGACAGAGATCAATTTATTTAGGTTGTCACGTAATAGGCTACATTGAAACAGATGATGGTTTTACATTCTGCTCAATTTCTCTTTCATCGGCTCAGGTCAATGAGCACAGGTTTACACTATTCTGCATAACAAGGTAAAGTCACTAAATATCTGCAATTAATTTGAATCCCAACATCATGGAGATAATCTTCAAAACATTAATTGTCACATATTGTGACTTTGCAAACTAGAAATATCCCATAGAATTTTTTTAATAGATTAAATTTTGCTCACATTCAAACAATAAAAATGATTTGCATCTGCTTATTTCCAATAATTAATGACATAAATATTTGAAAAAGGTATCCTTGAAGTAGTGAAAAAATAATTTGAATTGCTCTAATTTAAGAATTATTGTGATAATTAGTTTAACATTTTGACATTTATTCTGTCATTTAAAAGACATTTGGATAGGTACATAGATAGGAAAGGTTTAGAGGAACACGGGCCAGGCATGCAGGTGGGACTAGGTGGGGCATCTTGGTCAGCGTGGGCAAGTTGAGGTGAAGGGCCTGTTTCCATACTGTATGACTCTACGACATTTGGACACATTTAACAGTACAATATATATAAACGATTTAGACAAGGGAATTAAATGTGACATCTTCAAGTTTGCGGATGACACAAAGCTGGGTGGCAGTCTCAGGGCTAAAGGAATCAAGGGATATGGGGAAAAAGCAGGAACGGGGTACTGATTTTAGATGATCAGCCATGATCATATTGAATGGCGGTGCTGACTCGAAGGTTCGAATAGCCTACTCCTGCACCTATTTTTCTATGTACGATCCACTTAATGAGGACTAAAATTTTAGGCATGGCTTAATAGGATAATAAGTATTATTATATCACAGATATCAGCATTGTGATTATTGAATTCTGAAATATCACCTGTTTTTTCCCCTTAATATTTAGTCATTTATAATTATCACAACTTCCACTCCATCTTCATACATTGATCTGTTAAGAATGGAAGTAATAGACGATGTGGTTCTTTCTGACTGATTGTACCTGACTCTGTGGCTCAGTTCAATCTTCCAGCCCGACAGTCATTTCCTCTTTCCCTTAATAGCCCAAAAATCTTCAATCCAAATCATAAAAATTACTCAGCAAAATTCACAAACGTCCTAGAAAATGAATCCTCATGATTAATAACATTCTAACTGAACTAGCCATCTACTTCTAGATTCTCCAGCCATCTACTTCTAGATTCTCCAGCCTGAGGAAACAAGCTTCTCAGTGTTCATCATGTGAATCTCATAATCATTACAATATGATTATCTCTCATTCGCTTAAACTCTAGGCCAGCCTTACTCAATCTCTGCCAATAGGACAAATTGCTCATCTGGTAAATCCATGTGACAGAGATATAAATAGGCAAATATATCCATCCTTATATTTGGAAACTAAAACTACAGACATCACACCAGCCGTGGTGTCACCGAGCCCCGTGCAAGCGCAGCAAGACTTCATTACTCTTTGCACTAAAGGCCAAAAATTGTTTTGCATGTTCTGAACCTTCTGAATTTTGCAGTCGGCAGGGCAGTACTCTGCATATCACCAACTTGGACAATGTAACATTTTTATCAAGCCAATTAACCTACAAACCTGTACGTCTTTGGAGTGTGGGAGGAAACCGAAGTTCTCGGAAAAACCCACACAGATCACGCGGCGAACGTACAAACTCCATACAGACAGCACCCGTAGTCGGGATCGAACCCAGGTCTCTGGCGCTGCATTTTGCTGTAAGGCAGCAACTCTACCGCTGTGCCACCGTGACCGTCTTAAATCTTGACTAATCCTGAACAGTATCAGATGATTATTATCACCAAACATTCTTCCTGTTTGTTTATGACTTGTCCAAGATCAATGAGAAACACCCTTCTGAGGACGAGTGAGTCTTCAGCAATGAGGCCGAGGGAGAGGGTGAGAGAACAAAAGGGACACCTGTGATAGGCTGCAGAAATTAGACAAAGGAATGTTAATGTAAGGCATGAAGCTAATTTCTTACTTTTACATATCCAAGAACAGTTTCCTTATCTCAACAATCTCATACTTACAAAACAATAGCAGTATTATTAAAGTTTGCCTGAATGCCTGCAATCAGCTATCAGCATCCATTGCTGACTTCCACATGGAATGGAACAACATGTGCTTCACTGGCAGCTGTAAAATAATTATTGTGTGTGTGATAAGAAGTCAATTTTGTCATGAAATGGAAGGAATAATTATTTTAATCAGGAAACAGATAAAATCATTGTAAAATTAAAGGTTCAAAGATTCAAAGGTTATTTTATTGGTCATGTACACCAATTAGTGTAGTGAAATGTTTCTTGCCAATGCAGCACATAAAAAAATACAGACATAACAATAATAAAGAGATTTTAAACATAAAAAACATCCCCCCACAATGGTTCCCATTATGAGGGAAGGCACAATGTCCTGTCCCCATCCCATGTCCTCCCAGTCAGGCCTATTGAGGCCTCTGCAGTCGCCTTAACGGAGGCCCGATGTTCCAGGCTGTTCTCGCCGGGTGGTGGTGCTCCGGCGTCGGGAGAATCACCTCAGCGGCTTGGGACAGCTGGAACAGCTGCTTCCTTACCAGAGTCCGCGGCTTCCGAAGCCAACAAGGCCGCGCTGAATGGAGCTCCCCCACTGGCTCCCGATGTTAGAGTCAGCGCCCACTGGCCACTCCACAGACCCGCAGCCCCGCGATGCTTTTTGTCGGCGGTCTTCAGCTCACCGGAGTTCCAGGCAAGGCATCACCCGCCCCGCCCCGCGATGGCGCTCCAGCGCTGCGCTGCTGCCAAAGTTCTGGGCGGTCTCCTCAAGAAACGCCGCTCCAGGCCGCGAGGACGGGTCGAAGATGCGCCCCCTATCAATTAAAATATCAACATGAAAAAATCAAACATCATTTGCAGTGAAGATGTTATAAAATCTTAGAATTATGCAACACAGAATGAGGCCATTTCGCCCACTATACTTGTTAGTTATTTTGTTATAGTTATTTTGATAGCATGATCCAATTCTGCCTACTTTCCTGCTATCTGTAAAATTTTATCCATGTTCAATCTATTTCCAGATAGCGCACTCCTAATTTCTTTACTGGAAATGTAATACACAACATTTAGGTATTTGACGGGACTTTATCAGCTGTAATGATGGGAAAACTGTCAATGTTGAATTTATTTCTACCTTCATCTGTTGGTGAGGTAGAATTAGCATTGTGAGGGTTGGTTAAAGAACCCGATAGTTGTCGGAAAGCATCCATTCCTAAACATAGTTGTGTGCGACTTCAGACTTCTGTACATCTCGCCCAATGGTGACAGTGAGAAGGGGACCTGGCCCGGATAGTGGGGATTCTTGAGGATAGATGCCGCCTCGAGGCAGCACCTCATGTAGATGCTTTTGATAGTGGGAATGGCTGTGCCCGTGGTGGGCTGGAATGAATCCACCAGTCTCAGCAACCTCATGCGTTTCTGTACGTTGGAATTGCCATACCAGGCCATGATGCAGCCTGTTAGGATACTTTTAAGTGTATAAGTTTGTTAGAGTATTCAATGACATGTCGAATCACTTTAAACTCCTCAGAAAGTAGAACATTCCAAATGATGCTAATAGCAGAATTAAACCAACAGCAATCTATTGAGCATGCATAAGCACAGTTAAAATGTGAAATCTGGAAGTTGTTGCAGTTATTCGCTGATTCTCCAAAGCTTTTCTAATATATTCTTGAGCATTTAGTTAATCGATAAGTACTCCAAGTATTCACTAACAATCCAGTATAAAATAACTTGTACATGTTAAGCTTTGTTACACAAGATTTAAATGGCTTTTTATGAACATATTAAGCTAATATTACTACTGAGAAAACAGTTGAGCTGCGATATCAAGTCAATTTATATAAATGTGGAACTCAATTCCATTGTTAAATGAATCAATCTGAAAATAAAAATACATTAAAAAAAACAAAACTTGTATATCATTTTTATTGGCTTTTTATAAAGGGGGAATTTCTCACCACAAAAATTGTTAGATCTGTGTGTGTAACTTTATTCATGGTCATTTAACAAAGGTATTGCTTTGAAACACTGAACAGAAAATCAAACCTTCATTTTAGATCCTTTCCCATGGAAACCAAACTAAATACACTGAAGGGTGGATGGGGAATTTCCACATTTGCTAGATTAACAATTACAAATTTACCTTCAAATTGACAGAGTTGCTGTGGTGATGGATACGTAGATGGTAGTTGAGGCCATTTCTAAACCTACCCTCATGGATAGATGCTGCTTTGGAAGTCGGATGGATGTGGTTAAATGGGTTGCCTTAACTGTCAGCTCCTGCCATCTCATGTTGACACCGGAAAGTCACACAACCCACAAATCAGTTTTGTCCTATTTGGTATGTTATCGAAGTGCGAATTGATAATCATACATGTCACCTTGACTTCAAATTGTTGATTGCAAAGTTAAAACGGCTTGCTGACAGATTAAATCAGATGAATGGTTAGGAAGATGAAAGGTCAGTAAAAAGACAGCCAAAATTGACATTCTAACAAGTGCATTGTAGACAAATAATGTACCTTTGACTGTCATCATTATTATAATGTAGGAAATACAGCAGTTTATTTGTGCACCAGCTCCCACAGGCAGCAGTACAATATCAAACAGATTATCTGATTTTTTGGTGTTTGGCAAAAGATAAAATGTGGCAGATCACCAGGAAAGGGTGCCACAAAATATTCTCCGTTTTCTTGAGAAAGCAGAGAGGACTTTAGTTTTATGCTTCCTCCAACAATGCATCAACCTGCCACTCCAGATTTCGCAATCAAAATTCCAAAGAGAGAGAGAGATGAACTCACATTCTGACTCGGGCAAGGTCATTACCAACTGAGCAGCAGCTGCCACCAAACAAATTAAATAGTAATTTTCAACAAGGATTTTGTAAAGTGCTTAGGAAGAGAAAGAAAATGGAGGGATATGGCAACTGAGTATGGGAATTATGTCAAATGGATTACTCATCAAACGAACTGGTGGAAATTTAATGGAATAGCTTACTTTATAAATACTAAAGTACGACTAAAGCATAGTCGTTGGTGATCAGACGATTCTGAGCAGTTAACTGGTTTACCTTTGCATGCAGCTGGTGGAAATAGGGAATTTGCAGACCATGCAGTATTGAACACCTACAAAAGGAAATTTATAGTCTGTTGGTCAGGCCCAGAGAAGGGGAATGTCTGGCATGATTAATGGCGAGAGGATAGTTTACTGATTTCATGCAACCCAGACCAATTTGTCGTGCCAGGTCACCAATATTTAATATTAGGCAGCCTACCATGGCACCTCAGAACAATCATAAATAGTTCTTTGTTGGACCTACAAAAATATGCTACATGTTATGTCACAAATTGAAATCCCCTGTTTTCTCAGGAATTGTTTGTTTACTCTGAAAACTATGTTAAGATTTGAGAATTCTTCCATTGCAGCTCAATGGGCCATTTCTGCTCTTATTGAGAATACCTGAAATAAATAATGAAAGGCATATTAAGTACTTATCTAATGCCTTTCACTACCTTTGAATATCTCAAAGTTCTTTATCTCTAATGGATCAGGTGTGAAGTGTAGTAAATGCAATACATCAAACTCCTTCAAATAGTAATGCAGTGTAGACCGTCAATGTATTTATGGAAGAAATAAATAAGTCAATATTTTCTTGAACTCTTTTCCTCATTGAAAGCGTGTCTTGGTTTTTTTTGTATCTACCTGACAGGGAGGCTGCAAGTCTCAGTTTAAGAGAGAATGTAATCCTGAGAGTGTAGCACTCGCAAGACCTATGATGATCATCCTTGAATTTTGTGCTTGCATCTCTGGAGTGGGATGTAAACTCGCAAATGGTACAGAAGCAATGGTGCCACAAACTGAGCCACAACAGTAGCTTTAAAGATAACTAGTCGAGGCAGTAATATAAGAAATGAAACAAACTCTTCATCATGCAATAGTCATTTGGTACAGATTTACAGATAGCCTGGCGGTTAAAGTGAAAATCCTGGAAATATTTTATAAACATTCTCCTTAACTTTGGGAGAGATGGAGGTGGAAATTAATATCTCAGTGTAGAAGATTTCAGATGAGCTGAAATGTCAAATGTGTCTGATTATTCAGAATCAATCACTATCTGTGTAAACAAAAACTTTTCTCTCAAATCCCATTTAAAACATTGTCTTCTTTCTTTAACCCTACTTATTATTTTTGATAACCCTAAATGGAAAAATGATTCTGAATATCCACCCTATCTTTGCTGCCACTTACAATTTTATATGTCTCTATCCTCTGAAGCCTGCCTATCCAATCGCTCCCCCAAACTAAAATCTTCCAACCCAGGCAACATCCTGGTGATGATCCTCTTCACTTTCTCCAGCACCTAAATCCTTCTTATAGCATCGGCACCAGAACTGCGCACGTTATTGTAAGTGTAATCTGACCAGTGATCTGAAAGTTCTGCCACTTTTATATTCTACTAGACTAAGTGGGACCCGTTGAACCTTCTGAATATTGTAGTCGGCGGGGCAGTACTCTGCATATCGCCAACTTGGACAATTTAACATTTTATCAAGCCAAATCATCATTCATTGCAAGCACATTGCTGGCTAACAAATCATTTATTGCAAGCACATAAAGGGTTAAACACATAAAGGATAGACTCACAGTTCAGTAGACTCACAGCAGAATCAGAGTTGTGGCCTTTCCCTCGCGATCTTTCAGAGTGACTGACTCATGTCCAGGCATCTGAGGTTTTATAGTCCTGCCCCCCCCCCCCCCCCCCGGACGGGGCGTTACCTTTATCGCGGTGATTGACAGGCGAGAGGACCAATCAGTAGATCTCAAGGTTTTTTAAACACTCATAACTTTTTTATTTTTAATTGATGGGAAAATCCTCAGGGCTGGTTCAGCGGAGGAGGACTGTGAGTAAGATGGCCAAAAACCACAGCGATACAGCGTTTTTTCTAAAATCAATATACAGCGCAGATAAGTGGTCAAGATGACACTTTTAATTATATAGATGTTCTGACCTATGAAGACAAGCATACGCTATGTCTTGATCACCACCCGAACTACCTGTGTTGGTGTTATGATCTTGCGCCCCCAAGGTTTCTCTGTTCATCAACAAATCTGTGGAATTCATTGCCATAGATGGCTTGGAGACCAAATTAATGGATATTTTTAAGGCAGAGATTGGCAGATTGTTGATTAGCAAGGGTGTCAGGGGTGGTTATGGGGCAAAGGCAGGAGAATGGGGTTGAGAGGGAAAGATAGATCAGCCATGATTGAATGGCTGAGTAGACTTAATGGGCCGAATGGTCTAATTCTAGACATGAACTTCTAAGCTCCTAGTACTTATGAACTTAACAACATGCAAAATGAAACACACTGGCTGGAATTTTAGTCTAAAGGCCTTCAGTTACATGTGGAATCACCGGGTTTTATTTCCGATGAAGTATTCTGAGCTTGAACACAGCGGATAACTTCCTGGCTGCACTCTGATGCAAAGAAGCTCAGCAATGCCATTTTAGTTAGTATATTTTTATTCCTGAAAATGAAAGGCCTGTTAAGTCATTTCAGAACAAGGACGCCTGACTATAAAAACAATAGATTTACAGTGCATTCAGAAAGTATTCAGACCGCTTCACATTTTCCATATTTTGTTACGTTATGGCCTTATTCTCAAATGGACTAAATTCTTTTTTTTTTAAATCATCACTCTACACACAATACCTCATAATAAAAAAAGCAAAAACAGGTGTTTGGAAAAGTTTGCAAAGTAATTAAAAATAAATAACTGAAATATCACATTTACATAAGTATTCAGACCCTTTGCTATGACACTCAAAATTGAGCTTCGGTGCATCCTGTTTCCATTGATTATCCTTGAGATGTTTCTACAACTTGATTGGAGTCTACAAGTGGTAAATTAAATTGATTGTACATGATTTGGAAAGGCACAGACCTGTCTATATAAGGTCCCGCAGTTGACAGGCACGTCAGAGCAAAAACCAAGCTCGGAAGACGAAGGAATTGTCCGAGATGCTGCCTGACATGTTGACACTTTGTGTCATTTTGTATATTAACCAGCATCTGCAGTTCTTTGTTTCTTGCTTTTGTTTGACATCCCCTTGCATGTCAATTCAGCAGGAGGCAATGGACCGTGACCAATAATAGAAACCCACGTGAATAAACCAGAGTTGAAGATAATTAATTGTAAACTGCTCAGGTTAGTGACAGAACCACGAGTTCATTATTCTAGATGAATTATTACGTGAGCTGAATTTGTCACAAAGTTATCAAATTATTTGTAAAATAATATGCCAAAAGCTGGTGAGAGAAGGCTATTGGAAGTCAATGTGTCATCACTTTCTGCAATTATCTTCCCTTTATTATTTGTTTTCCTTTCCAGTTCCTTATGCATCACATCTTCAGTCCATTTTTATTTTACTTTGCTTTTGCCGTTGTTCTGTGGTTCAGCATTTTACATTTGTACGGCTTTCTTTCTATTCCAACAAAACAGAAACACTTCACCAATAAAGCCCACCTTTCTATTCCAGTTATCTGAAAAAATCATCAGTCTGTAGAAGGGTCTTGATCTGAAACTTCACCTGTCTATTCCTTCAGCAGATGCTGCCTGACTCACTGAGTTCCTCCAGCATTTGGTGTTTTCACTGAGCAGGTGCAGTTTATTTTAGACAAGCCTAACAGTCACCTCCCTCAGTGATTAACTTGTAAACTGCCATGGACAAAAATTGACTTGGCGTAGCCAGGAAAGCTGATATTGAAAGTTCTGGAGACTTTTGGAGATAAATTCACCTGTGTTTTCAATGCTTTGTGAATTTGTGAAATACAATTACCTCACATGATTCCCTCATCCTTTAATGTTTTGTCGTCTTGTTATTCTTTTTTTTGTTTCTTACAACTTTATTGTTTTTTTCTAATGGTCCATTACATTGTATTTAATTGTGTATATTTGTAAGATCTCAATTTCCTTTTTAATGGGCAAGCGTGTTTATATTTCTACACATATGTGAATTTGTATGAATGTTAGGTACATACACATGCTTGTACTGTATATATATATTTGAATACTGTAATCGCATGTTTGTGTCTGCAAGTGTATGCATGTCCATATATGCACTTGAAAATGTATGCTTTGTGTATATGTGTGCATGATTCACTTTTCACTTTTAACCGAGAGATAACTATTGGCTAGAATACTGATAACACCAACTCTCCCCTTTGAATTGCTGCTTGGCAACTTTTACATCCAATTGGGAGATTGGATAGGGTCTTGATTTACTGTTTCAGGGCATTCTTAATAATGTTATACCCACTCAGTAGAGGATTGGAGTGCAGTCAACATATTTTAAGATCTGATGTGATCCCACAGCCATCTTCTGTTTTCAGAAGCTATTCAATCTGATATTTTCATCATCCTTCCATTCATCACCTCCCATATGGTGATCCATTGCTCCAAATGTATCACTTTTGGTGCCTGCTCATGTAAACACTTGCATACAGGTAAAACTAAACACAGATTCAAGAATTAGTTTAGCAACACCTCAATTGTATCTATAATTGTTGCCTGAAGCTCCCCACTATGTCTCTACCCAGTACCCACCTCATACCTCAATCTTCTCCCTGGTAGGGTTTTCTATTCAACCTAAGCATCAACAACAGCATGGCTTATTTTATCTCTCCAAACACAAACACTGTTGACTCTTTTGAAGTAGATATTTGACGAATTTTGGATGAAGTAACTAAGATGAGTAATGAAAGCTGAATGATAGATATTGTCTATATAAATATGTAAGGCATTTGACAATATCCCACATTGTTTGCTGGTCCAGAGGATAGCTGTGTATCGACGTTCCACATCCAACCTGAGAGCTTGAGAGGATCTGCACAGACGAACGGGAGAAATTACCCAAATACAGTTGTGCCAAGTTTGTGGCGTCATATCCAAGAAGACTTGAGACAGTAATCGCTGCCAAAGGTGCCTCAACAAAGTACTGAGTAAAGGGTCTGAATACATATGTAAATGTGATATTTCAGTTATTTATTTTTACTTACTTTGCAAAAATTTCTAAACACCTGTTTTCACTTTTTAATTATGGGATATTGTGTTTGGATTGATGATAAAAAAACCCAAGTGTAATCCATTTTTAGAATAAGGCTGCAACGTAACAAAATGGGGAAAAAGTGAAGGTGTCTAAATACTTTCTGAATGCACTGTATTTTCCTGGTGAACACCTTTAACAATCGTATAGTTTTATGATCACCATGAATGAGATTCTATTTTTTTCAGTTGAAGATAAATTCCTCAGCCGTCATGTTAAAATGCTTCGGATTCAGAGGCAACTGTCTTATTCGTTGAACCAGATGATAATACCAACAAACATTGCGAAAATTACAGAAAATAATATTGCAGATGCTAGAAGCCTGCAATCAAAACAAAATACACGTAAATGTTTCCCTCTGGTGAGTTACCAGCGCAGCTGAATAACTTTGCATCATATCAGTTTTGAAATTGTATAAATGGTTTAATTCAAATCAATGTCTACACCAGGTAATTGCCCAGCTAAAGGAAGCTATGCTGCCGTTGATGCTTGGGGTGAATGTAGAACACTACTGAGGACAAGATAGAAGTATGCGTTGGGTACTTTTAAATTATAGTGGAGAGCCTCAGGTAACAGTTATAGATAAAAATGAAGGTATTGCTAAGTTAATAATTTATCTTCAATCAATCAATCAATTCTTTATTCCGAGAAGAAAAAAGAAAAAGCAAATATGAAACGGCATACAAAAAAACAAAACAAGAATATTTATAAAGTGTCATAAACAATATTTATAAATAAATGAATCGTATGTGTCCGAAAAGGAGCAGGAAGAAGCCAAAGCTTATTAATTCCCACCCATAATTCAACTGCTTATAATTATCTTATACAAATTTAGCAGCTATAAACACCTATTTCCATGTATACACCAAATTATTTACATTTATACACTAATCAAATATTTACAAAGCCATACAAAAAAAGAGAAAAAATAAAAGAAAAAAGAAAAAGAAAAAAACCCTCATGTACCAAACATTATCTCTTAGTCATATATACAACCCATCACCCTATAATCACCCTTCCCAATACAATCAGTATAACAAATATCTCACTCACAATCACCTATCCTCATTCCAATATCCTTTAAAAAAAGTGTTTTTGTACATCTTTTTTAAACTGAATTATGTTTGTGCTAAGTTTTATCTCCTGTTCCAAACCATCCCACAAAGTCACCCCACAGATTGCTATGTACATACTTTTAAGAGTTCTTCTGACATTGAGTTTTTTTAAATTAAGTTCCCATCTCAAATTATACCTGCCCTGTCTTTCCATAAACAGTTTGTGTATGTTTCCCGGAAGTACATTATTTCTTGCTTTGTACAGTCTTAAATTTAACCAGATCGGTGAACTACAGTGTATGTTACTTTACGAATAATAAATTGGTATGTTCAAGATATCCAATGTTATTGATGATTCTTATTGCTCTTTTTTGTAATGTGCATTACGGCTGTAGGTTGGTTTTGTAGGCGTTACCCTATATCTCCACACAGTAACTCAGATATGACAATATGAGTGTATTATACAGAGTATGTAATGATTTGTGGCACAGAATGTATCTTGAATTTCACAATATTGCTATAGACTTTGCTAGTTTTGCTTTGACGTGGTTTACATGTGGTTTCCAGCAGATTTTGTGGTCTAAGATCACACCAAGAAATTTATTTTCATATACTTTTTCTATACTTACATTATCTATTATCAATTGTACTCGAGGGTTTGTTTTATGTTTTCCAAATAGCATCTTTGTTTTGCTTAAATTTAAAGACAATTTGTTAACATCAAACCACTGTTTTAATTTATTCATTTTTGATGTGATGACCTCCAAAAGCTGCTTCAAATTGTTACCAGAACAAGAAATATCCGTATCATCGGCCATGGTCTTAAATGTTAAATGCCCAAGCCAAGTATGCACAATATAAGTTGTCCTGAGAATTTCATAACACTAAACATCTTGCGTTTAGTTTTAGCTGTATGCAAGTGTCTGCATGAGCAGGACCAGAAATTATACATTTGGAGCAATGGATCACCATATGGGAGGTGATGAATGTAAGAGCGATCAAAAAAATCAGAAAGAACATCTTCTGAAAACAAATCAGATCTTGAAAGATGTTGACTGCACTCCAAACCACTACTGAGTATAGAAACATTGAAAATAGGTGCAGGAGTAGGCCATTCGACCCTTCACCGCCATTCAATATGATCATGGCTGATCATCCAACTCAGTATCCCGTACCTGCCTTCTCTCCATACCCCCTGATCCCTCTAGCCACAAGGGCCACATCTAACTCACTCTTAAATATAGCCAATGAACTGGCTTCAACTACCTTCTGTGGCAGAGAAGGTACAGGTACAGCATTATTAAGGAATCCTTGAGACAGTAAACCAAGGCTAACCACTGTCCCATTGCCAAGCAGCATTTCAAAGAGTTGAGTTGGTGTCATTTGTATTATTCTAACCGCAGCTATCTCTCAATTAAAAGGGAACTGAATATATGGTCATTATTGATTAATGTTTTGAGCAGAAATTGGCTGCACAGTTGTTACATTACAGTCAAGCTTCATTGGTTTTTGTAAAGTTCTTTGGAATAACCAGAGTTCATGAACTGCACTATAAAATAATCCCCCACTCTCCATTTACTTTTCTACTTACACATATGAAGGAAGTCGTTGGGGTGTCCAGTCACATTTGTGGTATAGCCCTTGCTTTTAGGAAAACAAGAATTGGTCATAACAGTCCACAATTATATTCAATCACAGCTGAAGAAGAAAGAAGAAAGCATACTTCAGGAAATTGTGTCTCGTTCCCGAAAAAAATGTTTCACTTATAGCCACATGTGTGTAACCACTCTGTCACAACTTAGGAAAAAGGTACAAGTAGCTAGGAGCATGCTACATAGTGCATTTCACAACCTCTCAGCATCCCAAAGCACCTTAGTCAATGAAGTAATGTTGTAATGCAGGAAATGAGCAGCATGTGTCTGCACTTTGAGTCATACTCAGTTCCAGGACAACTTATATGGTGCACACTTGGCTTGGGCATTTAACATTTAAGACCATGGACAGTGAACATATAAATCAGCTTTCACCTTCTCCCTCAATATTTGTGCATATGAAGAGTGGGAACAATATGTGGTGGGATGGGTGCAGAAAATACTAGTGATATCAGGGGAAGCTCGGTAAAAAGAGGAGAGAATGCAATATATTTTGAGAACGCTTTTATTCTCCCCTTACTGTGAGCTAATCATGGACATGCTGCAGCTTAATAGTATGATTAAATGAGAACTTACCAGTTTGAAGTTTGATTTTATGAGGAGTTACATTGGTGATTACGTGAAGAAGACCCGCCAGGCCGCATGCGCACCAATCTTCAAAGCAGCGGTATGAAATCACAAATAAACAACACCGAAGTAAACAGTAAGATCAGTGACTCGAGAACTACCAGGTGATCTTTTATGAGAGAGGGTTGGGGGTGGTGGGCACATAATCACCAACGTAACTCCTCATAAAATCAAGATCAAACTTCAAACTGGTAAGTTCTCGTTTAATCTTACTAGTTTACTTCGGAGTCACGTGAGTGATTCCGTGAAGAGTTCAAAGCTTTGTGATTTCATACCGCAGATTACAAACTCGCCATCCCACTGCACTGATTGACTCGAATGAGAAATAATGCATTAGTAGTAACATTGCATTCAATGTAGTAATAGGGTTTATTTAATAACATAAACAAACAACAGTTTTTCTTTAATACCAGGGCATTTAAACAGAACTTAAAATGGCATTAGTAAACAGCCCTGGATCAACAATCGGGCGATGATAAAAATTCTGAAACATCAGCTCATTTGCCCATCCGGCGGCCGCCATAATATGGTCGACGGGCACATCCTTCGCTTTGGCCACCGAAGTAGCTGCTGCCCTAGTGGAATGAGATGCAAACACATCTGTGTTAATACCTGCATCAATCAAAACCTGTTTCAGCCACCTGGAAATAGTGTTAACTGACTCTTTTATGTGTTTTTTTATAACTGATGAACAATCCCGTCTCCATATTACGTAAATTCTCTGTCACTGCAATGTATTGCATCAAATGTGTTTTTACGCAAAAAGCTGGATCAGTAGGATATGCTGCAAATATTATTTTAAAACCTGTGACACCTGGCCTGCTCTGTTTGAGGTCGTAAATGTAAAATGTAACATTGTCCACAGCAGTTGCCATTCTGTCTGTTAGTTTTATAACGTCTGTACCCTTTGTGCTGAAACCAACGCCATAAGCATGGCCTCCTTTATGGTAATTTTGGTCAACGTCAAAGATGACATAGGAAACCACTCACATAGTTTCTTAAGGACTATACTTACATCCAAAATAGCCACATATCTAGGTTTGGGAGGTCTGGAATTAAAAATGCCTTTCATAAATCAAACCACAAGAGGGTGAGATCCAATTGCATGATTGTCTGATTTCATCACTAAATATGATGACAAAGCACTTCTTGCTGTATTGATTGCACTATAACTTAGTCCTTCATCATAGTAAAGAGTTGACAAAAATTCCAAAACATGTGAAATACGTGCTGTACAATAATCAATATCATTTTGTACACAGTAAACTTCCCATTTCTTTACATAACAAAAATACTGCTTTTGAGTACTCGATCTCCAAGATGCAGTAAGCATGTCGACAGTTCGACCCGACAATCCTTGTCCCAGATATGGCCTGCTTAGAATCTGCAAATTAACAAATCAATACGGTCATACAATGGATGACATTCGCCAGTCACTGGATTCACCAATAAATTCCTTCGTTTAGGAACAGCCATCAAAGGTTGTGTCATCAGCTGTCGGATCAAAGGATACCATGGCTGAGTAGGCCAGTCGGGTATTACCAGTACCCCTGAAGCATTGTCCTGCTTGATTTTAAGCAGACATTGACTTATGAGACAGAAAGGTGGAAATGCATAAATATACATACCACCCCAATTCAGCAAGAAAGTGTCAATCGCTACTGCCCCAGAATCTGGTTCCCATGACACATATTTGGGAAGCTGGTGGTTTAGTCTAGATGCGAACAAGTCGACATCTGGTGTTCCATATTTGGCAATGATGTCTTTGAACACATTGTGATTCAACATCCATTCTATGTTGTCATGGAATTTCCGTGACCTGGTGTCTGCCACTGTATTAAGTTTTCCTGACAGATAAATAGCTGAGAGCCAAATGTGTTTATCAATGCACCAGATCCAGATTTGGTTTACCAGTCTGTCACAAGATACTGACTTGATACCACCCATGTGATTCACATATGCCACTGCCGTGATGTTATTGATCTGGAGCTGAACATGCAGACTGCTCTTGTTAGAACAATAAGCTTTGAGCCCATGAAATGCTCCTAAAAGCTCTAAATGGTTTATTCCCCATGTCTGCAGAAGCCCAGCTTCTTCTGAACTCCATCTTCCTCCACAACTTGAATTTGTGTCTGTGGCACCCCATCCAAGTGCACTTACATCAGTCTGCAAAACCATGGAAGGTTGTTCCAGCTCTATCATGCTAAAACTACTGGAGACATGTTGAATCCACCATTATATGTCAGTAATTGCTTCAGCTGATAACTGCGTGGGCCTATCATAATGCGCAATTTGTACCTTAAGTGCCTGTTCTTTTGCTCTTTGTAATTGCTGATAATGCAACGGCCCAAATTGGACTGCTGGAAAGGCTGCTACCAGTTTCCCAAGCAGCCTTGCTACTTGCCTAATTGAAGGTTTACACTTGTTTAAAAGTGTTACACAATCCTCAATTAGCTCTGTACTTTTTTCAATTGGAAAGGTAATTACCATTTTGATAGAATTAATTGAAAACCCCAAATAATCAATTGCGGTAATTGACGTAAGTTTGGATTTTTCCAAATGAATGACAAACCCCAGTTTTTCAAATGTGGATTTGACAACTGCCACTGATATTTCAGCTAAAGCTTTTGTTTGTCCAATTATTAAAATATCATCCAAATAGGCCATAATCACATGGCCCTGACCTCTAAGCAACCCCAAAATTGGTTTTAACAATTTAGTGAATACTCTAGGGGCTGAGGTCAATCCGTTTGGCAGTGCCTTACACTGCCATAATTGATTCATCCAATTAAATTTAAATTACCTTCTATGCTTGCAATGAACAGGCACTGAATAATAAGCGTCCTTCAGATCTATTGTAGCCATATAACAACCTTTATAAATGAGTTGCTTGGCCGTAACCAATGTTTCCATTTTAAAGTATCTATAGAGTACAAATGTATTTAATTGTGTCAGATCCAAAATGATTCTACATCCTCCGTTCCTCTTAGGACGGGGAAAAATATTTGACACAATTTGATGGACTTGATGGTCCGTCTTTTCAATAACACCTTTGTTATATAATTTTGTGAGTTCAGCTTGAATCTCTATTACCTCTGTTTGTGAAAAATAAAGTGTTCTGACAGGAACATGTTGGAAAGGTAAAGTAACATTTGGAATAAATTCAATCCAAAACCCTTGAATTACACTCCTGATAAATAGATCTTAAGTAAGCTGCTTCCATTCGTTATAAAAAAGCAGTAATCTACCACCAATATTCTCTTGAGTTATATTTAATATGCTTTTATGAGAACCAGGTCCACTTACCTCCCTGGTGACTGGTACACCCTGCTGACTCCAGCCTCTGGCAGTAGCTCCCATAGTCGCTCGTGCTCCCACCGAGGGATACCATCCACGTCCCTGTGCTGAGGGCCGGCTTGTCCCTGGAGTAGCTCCGGATGCTGAGGTGGTTTTGTAGGGATACTTTCTCTTCAGCTGTCTGCCGGGCATCATAGGTCTCATCAGACTCATTGTTTTAGCATCTTCATTTATTTCTTTAACTTGTTTGGTTAGATCTGCGCCAAACAGCAGATCAGGTGGTTGAATAATTGCTGGCTTGAATACAAAGCGCAGCATATCTGAGATTAATGGCAGGCCTTATAGCCCTTTTCCTGAGACCATTGATCTCAAAATGGGTGTTGCATAACAACCCTAGAGCCTCTTGGTGTGTTCTGGTCATATAACCACCATCCATTGTTCTTGTGAACGCTGTAATACCAGCAGCCAATAATTTTAAAATTCTTTGCATTTTTATTTCTTGGCTTCACATACCGGGTCCCATCTGACCACAGATGACTTGATTCACCGTTGGAACTCTTAATACTTCACAGTTGCTTGGAGGCTCGTGTTATTTGGCTGTCTCATCCATAGTAGGCTCCTGAAGCTGATGAGACAGCATGTAATTAATTGTGGTAGCCAGCTCTTCACCTAGTGGCTCACCTGCTCCTGATGGGACAGCAAATGGAAGTGCCAGTGGTGGAACATTTGGTAGTTCAGTTTCTCCTGGCTGCACTTCCCCATCAGAATCGGGCTCAGGACTAATCTGGCCCATTGCATTCTCCTCAAATTGATAAGGGGTCTCTGGCAGCATTGTTGCTGCTGGCGCTTCTTTTCCTAAGCGCTGACACTCCTTCTCTTGGAGTGAAGTTCTTTGCAGGACTGTATGCAACAGTTCCTCCACTTGGGATAGGCGTGTACACACTCTATCCAGCCCCGGTGAGGAATCATCCCCCGACTCCGTGGGCCTAGCAGACTTATCTGTTGCCTTGTGCCCTAATGGTAACGGCTCTGTGCTGTGTAGCACTAAGTCTGCAGTTGCTGTTTCTGTACTTGGCGACTGAACAGGGGTATGAGGCAGGGCTTCCAAGCCTGAACTGCCGCGGGCAGTTGAAACGCGCCGCTTTCCCTTCCCTGTTTTTTCCATGCTAGCACTCGGTATAGCGTACCGGCCAGCATGGATTCAAGCTTCAGTGGAAAGTTTTTAAAACTTACCTGGAGTCTGCATACTTACCGCTGGAGGAGCTCCGTTCCTCGTAGCCTCCGTGTGTCAAATGCGGCTGATGTACTGGTGCGCATGCAGCCTGGCGGGTCTTCTTCACGGAATCACTCACGTGACTCCGAAGTAAAATTACAAAAGTGTCAGCTGTCCCTTAGTGGTACGTATCTGGCCTCTTAAGTCATAAAGTTGTAAGCAAAGTCCTTGACCATAGACAAGCACAAACAAATTAATACTTTAGTGCAATACAAAGACTTGAGGTGATATGGCAAATTGAGGCCCTATCTTCCTTCTCAACTGGAAATAAAAGATAGTTTATTTCAAAAAAGTTGGGAGCAGTGGCATGGGATGGCTAACTTCCGTGTCCTGGCAATATTTAGCCCTCAGTAAACATTACTAGAACAGATTTGGTCATTCTCACATTTGGTGCAATTGAAATGATGATGCCTGGTACTTCTGAACAGAACTACTGTGGCTCAAACTGCTACGAAGTAAGTGAGCTCTAGATTGTCAAATACCCAGAAGCCTTAGACCTGCTGAGTGATTGCTGCTTCTTTTTTTGTTGCTCCACGTGGATCCAATGGGGGGGGTGAAGGGGGTAGGGAAACCTGATCCCAATGGGATTCTCCCATGTTATACCGGAGCATCAGCCTGGTGTAGGATGAACCCCAATTTAAATGTGGATTCTAACTTCTGTAGAACAAATGAGAAATCATCATTTAGCTGATATATTCAATTTTTAAACTTTTTTTTAAATACACAAAACATAGGAGAGCACAGGAACAATCCCTTTGGTGAACCATGCCTGTTCCATCCATGATGTCAATTTAACTGCACATGGTCTATCTCCCTCCATTCCCTGCTTGTTCATTTAAATTGACATTATGGTGAGCACAGGCACCGTGGCCAATATTCTACTGTTCAATATGCTTTCTTTTGTATTATAAATATGGGAGAAATATGGGACAATCCATATTTGAAGACACTATTGCGAGGCCACATTTTTTTTTTCTACTGACAGAACCAATTAGTTCATTTAATCACAAGTGTCAGTTGTGTCTAAAATTGGAGTTAGGACGTGGGGGTTAAAGTCAGTCAAAAGTGGTGTAAAATTATCAGGCACAAATGTGCACCAGGCTTAGTTTATTGTCGCGTAGTATTAGTTTCAATAAACTCCTAAACGAGTTGAAAGTTGTGCTGTTCAGAGAATCTGGTTTAGCTTGAAAGGGCTGTCCCACTTAGGCGACCTAATTGGCGAGTTTAGAAGAGTTTAGGATTTAGAAGACCTCCTTTGACTGTGTTGAAGACTAGCTATGACTAACTTTGGGAAAATTGGACACCAAATAGTGGAGAGTGAAGACGACCTCCTTCGACCTCCCTTCGACTATGATGAAGACTATCTACGACTACCCTCAATTACCTACGACTAACATGCTGATCTACTATGACTAAACCTACGAGGAAAAAAAGTATCGATTTTTTCCATAGCAACCTTTTTTTACATGTTGAAAAATACGCCGCGACCTAGCTGAGGCCTCGGGTACATAGGGACTATTCTCGAGCATGAAGGAGAGTTACAAAGACCTCCTAGGACCTTGTGTCGACCATGCTGCGAGTATGAGTCGAGGGCAAACTCGCCAGAACTCGTGGATTAGGTCGCCCAAGTGGGACAGCCCCTTTATGGACCTGAACAGCACCAAACACAGATACAGGCATCACCTATGTTACAGGAACAGGTGCTGGGCTGGGTGAAGTCGTGTTACCAGAAAATGGGCTGAATTGCGATTTCCTGCAACGTAAAGCAAGTCTTGCTTGCATGCGTCAAGAAACAAGTGTTGAAAATATGTACTGATTTATTTACTTTTGTCACCCTATTCCATGAGAGCAAATTTTCTTCAATGTTTTTTCAGCTCTACTATGTCCATTCTCAAGATGAAGTCTGTTCCAGATCATCTGAAACTACCTGTTTTTTCAGGAATCGTAGCACTCACCATCACCTCAATTTCCCCATACTTCGTTGCTCATTCCACTGCACAGATAGAGCATAGGTAGTTTCCTTGTTCCTCACCTTTCACCACACTCCACATCCAGCACATCATTATTTGTCATTTCCACCATTGCAATGCTATCCTACCACTGGTCACATCTTCCTCTCTCCACCCCTCTGCCTTCTGCAAGGCCCACCCTCTGTGACTCCTTGGTTTGTTTACCCTTCCTCAACAAGATTTGAACTTATACTCAATTGGAACCCAGTTTCTGATTGTTTAAAGTACTGACTTATTTTAAACAAAAGTAGATTCACATCTTTATTCATAGATCCTGTGCATGTTTTTCTTCTTTCTGTGTAGTTGTGCTGGAAAGCTGCAGAAGAAATGGAGGAATAAAAAAAATCAAGTGTGGATAGAGGTTGGGTAATGGAATATGAGAAAGAATCGTGA
Source organism: Okamejei kenojei (assembly GCA_035221665.1). Taxonomy (NCBI): domain Eukaryota; kingdom Metazoa; phylum Chordata; class Chondrichthyes; order Rajiformes; family Rajidae; genus Okamejei; species Okamejei kenojei. The sequence goes on from CM069132.1 coordinate 73,766,214, forward strand.
AAGATAAATCGCAGCCATGTTGTCAGCACACTGAAATCTAGATGCCGATTATCTTCTTGAAGTTGCAACAATGAGAAATTTAAAAAGCATTCTTTATTTATTTATTTTTTAAATACAGCACTACATTGTGGAACGTTGTCTCCATGTGTCACTATACAACATTTAAACTATTTACAAATAATTTGTGAATCAACTGTTCTCTCAGAGAAGATTAGTACATCTCAGTGACTATGTCACATTAATGAGTTGCAACTCCTAGGAGTTAGTTTTAAAGTCTACAAATTTCTATGACTTCATTTTAGAAAGCCATGATTTTAAAAGTACCACATTTACAGTATTAACTAGAATCGATCATTCTTAATACTTCTCTGTTTTTGAAACAAATACTCAATAATGACTGCTGGCAATATACTAAATGTGTATCTTCATTAGTTAATCAATAATAACAGTCTAGAAATGATTTTTAAAAATGGCTGCACTTCATTGTGTTTAACAGGCAGGGAAAGAGGATTTATAAAGTAAGTCAAAACCTCTTGATATTAGAAGACATTTGAGGAAATAATGCTCAAATTTGCTAGTTAGTTCTTTTCTTTCTGGTCATAGAGGGGTGTCATAGCTCTCTGGGAGCTGGTCTAGTTGATATTGGCGCTGCTGTTGCTCCTGGTGTTGTTTCATTATTTCTTTCACTTCTTCCTCCAATTCTGGGGGAATTATGAATTGATCATCTGGATCTGGTTGGGCAGGGGCAGCAAAATAACCACCACTCTTTTTCAATGGTGCATCGGCTGCCACCTCGATCAAATTATGGCTCGTCTCTGAGGGTGCAATGGAACCATTTCCACGTCTCCTGCCAATAGTCCCTGTTGTGGAATACTCAAACCTGCTCTTGTCATCTCCTAGCCAGTTGGTTTCACTGTGAGCTCTCAGGTGCATCAATTTTTCAGAGTTTTCGTCTTCATTTGCACTAATAACTATTCCTTCATCACATGCATCTGAAGTTGAATGCAAAGCCATTTTTTCTTTAACTTGAATGCAATGAATGTCAACTTCAACTTCCACTCTGCTGCCATTTGAAAAGACGCCCTCAATGGGCTCTTCATCATCACTGTCTAGTCCATTGTCTGAAAATGCGCTGGAGAAGGTGGCACTGGAGAGCTGCCGCTGAAACGAGTTGGCCAGGCATACTGGGTGCAACATACACCGTTGCTCGCCATGGAAGACAGGGCATCCATCATTCATTGTGACCTGGGGTGGCTCATCTGAGGCCGTCGAGCCCACTTCACTGCTCATTTCAGAGGTGGAGATTTCACTGCTGATCTCAGAGGCAACACCGCTGCTGGATGATGGCATCCCCAAGTTATCTGATGGTCTGTCCTTAATAACTACATTTACTGATGGTGGGAAAATGCCTGGGCTGGATGGTGGCACCCCATTCACGTCACAACAACAGAAACAGTCCTCGCTAACATTGAGCTGAACAACAACGGCACTGATGCTGTCATTGCACCCATAGCTCTGAGCCAGACTGCAGAGCTTCTTGGCAGCAGCCTGGGCATCCGGTACATTTCTCACAGAGTCCACAGCTTCCACATAGGAGATACTATCCCAGAGTCCCTTACTGCCCAGAATGAAGAATTCATCTTGTGGTGTGAGGGTAACTGACTGAACATGTGGCCGGGGCACAACATAGGGGTGGAGAAATGCATATCCCAAAATCCTTGTGGAATCAGTTACTCCATTGACTTTGTTGTCCTGCAATCAAAAGTAAATGATTAATTTTAGATCAAAAATCCAAAAATCAAATCAGAAGTTAAACAGATTTTGCAAATAAAATGTCTTTTTAATTTCCTATACATGGATTAAGTAGTTGGAAAACCTATGACTTCTTAATGTCATAATTTGTTCAAAGCTCAGACACAGAATTATTAGATGACTTAAACAATATGTCAGGATCAAGTCATTGTTTAAAATTATTGGAAGACATGTTACACTAATTTGCTGGGTGGAACTTGATATTGTTTCATTGCCTGAATATGTCCTTCATTTCATGCATTTACCTCAACCTGTCAATCTGCACATTTTAATAAGGGCATGCCACAAACATAAAGCCAAACTCTCACAACCATTCCCTTTAGGTTATCGAATACATTCAATTTTGAAAAGATTCTAAGTGGATTAAGCTCAACAGAGGCATTTCTTTTACAAGGTGTTGATTTTGCATTAACAATATACAAAATACATGCATTGTTTAATCTAAAATATGTTGGCCTGGGAAGACAAATACATAATCACAATATAGTAAAAGCATAAGAAAATAACATTTCTGTTTTTTCCTAGCATGAAATGTTTCCTTTAATGAAAAACAAATTAAACGTATTACGCAGAAATTGATTCAGAATCTGAAAATAGGTCCGATTTTGATATATCTGAACATCAATGTAGAGATCTGATAGGAAGATAGGAAGCTTGCTCACTGTCAAATTCCAACTGAGAAACTAGAAGAATATATTTCTCCCGTAAATTTAAACCACATAGTAGATGGTGTGTGTGTATGGAAGGAGATGCAGCAGGAAGTGGTAGAGGCGGGTGCAATTACAAGGTTCAAAATACATTTGGACATATTCATGGATAGGAAAGAGGGCCATGGGGAAATGGGACTAGCTCAGTAACACTTAAGATGGTTCATCCTGGAAGTACTCTCATATCCTGGGATTTTATTCCAGATGGCATGAAAGAACACCATGAAAGTTGCCCGTTCACCTCTACATCTCCAGGCAGTAACTGAAGATCTCAGATCTGCAGAACCAGAAGTCTCATTCAGAAAAAAAGTCTCAAACAACCTTTGTTTCGTAAAACTGAAGAACAGGATAACCTTATTTAGTTCTGGTAACTATCACAATATCTTTAGTTATTCTGCTGTTCTAGCATCTGCAGTAATTTGGAACTGTTATGTTTATTAGCTGTTTAGTGCTTGCCATGTGAACACAAACTTTTCAAAAAGGCGAGACAAACAATTGGGCTGCAGCAACCTGACAACTAAAATCCATTTTGTGAACACAAACTTTTTAAAAAGGCGAGGCAAACAGTTGGGCCACAGCCACCTGACAACCAAAATCCATTTTGTGAACACAAACTTTTTAAAAAGGCGAGGGAAACAATTGGGCAGCAAGCAGCCACCTGACAACCAAAATCCATTTTGTGAACACATACTCTTTCTTAAAAAGGCGAGGCAAACAATTGGGCAGCAAGCAGCAACCCGACAACCAAAATTCATTTTGTGAACACAAACTCTTTTTTAAAAAAAGGCGAGGCAAACAATAGGGCAGCACGCAGCCACCTGACAACCAACATTAATCTTGTGAACACAAACTTTTTTTTTTAAAAAGGCGAGGCAAACAATTGGGCAGCAAGCAGCCACCTGACAATTGGGCAGCAAGCAGCCACCTGACAACCAAAATTCATTTTGTGAACACAAACTTTTTTTTTTAAAGGCGAGGCAAACAATTGGGCAGCAAGCAGCAACCTGACAACCAAAATTCATTTTGTGAACACAAACGTTTTTTTAAAAAAAAGGCGTGGCAAACAATTGGGCAGCAAGCAGCCACCTGACAACCAACATTCATTTTGTGAACACAAACTTTAAAAAAAAGGTAAACAATTTGGCAGCAGCCACATCAAGGGGACTCGCCGTGGAGTAGACATACGTTCAGTGTTATTCACAGCTCAGAGAGCCGTGACCCTCTCGTTTCCTGGGTCTGGCAGAGACTGAGTGAGGCACAACACTTCCGGATTTTATAGTCCCTCCCCCCTCCCGCCAGCAGGGGCAGCAGAGAAAACAGAGAGAATGGGGAATTTTTAAAAAACATTAATATATCTCTCATTTTTCATCATGGGAAAAATCCTCTGGTCCAGTAAGGCGGAGGGGGGCTCTGAGCGAGGTGGCCAAAAATGACGGCCGTAGGTGGCAGCACAGTGGGCCAAAAGCGGTCAAGATCAGACTTTTAATAAGCCATATATTATGGTGTATAAGCCATATATTATGCGGAGTAACAACTTGGCAATGTAACCTAACAAAGTCAGGTATTGAGATGTTTTGAACATTCAACCAATGGCCCGAGAACAATCTTAAAAAGGGCTTTAAAGAACAATACATTATTAAGGCAGGTGATATGTTAGCACTAACTTTTGAATAGCTAATGTGGAAAAATAATGCTTTATCAAACCGGAATCCGAAGTTTGTGCAAATTGAATTAAACATAGATATGAAAGGAGACAGGGCTGATTTCCTCTGAATGGTTTTAGCCATGGTTGTCTTCGCTCTGCCCTGATTATGTTTATTTTAAGAGGTCTAGGCTCATCACTCCAAATTGTGGTCAATGACTCAATGAATTCTTGATATACTTTGTCCAGATTTTAAACAGTTTATGCTGCAACAGGTGGGGTTCTGGCCAGAAAATATCCCAAGAACTCAGTATGAATTCCCAAGCAAAATATTGACAGATAAACCTAGACCATACAAAATTAACCTGATTAAGGCAGGATCAAAACCAACATGGTTGAATATTGCATCAGTGGAGCAGTTCAGTTCAGTTCAGTTTATTGTCACGTGTACCAAGGTACAGTGAAAAGCTTTTGTTGCATGCTATCCAGTCAGCCAAAAGACAATACATGATTACAATCGAGCCATTAACAGTGTATAGATACATGAATAATAATAATAATAAAACATAATAATAATACACTTTATTCTCATTATAAATACATACAACAAAATTTTAGGTGCACTGCCCGAGCGGAGTTCCAATGTATCAGTTAAATAATAACGACAATGGAAACAACAAAAACGGCAGGAAAAACGTCGTCAAAATGTGCAATATTTCACAGTATAGTGTTGTAGCAGTACAAAATATCGGCTATGGGAGTGTATGTTCAGTGCAGAGTTCAGGGTGGTGATGGCCTTGGGTTAGAAACTGTTTGTTAATCTTGTGGTGTGTGATTTGATGGACATGATAAGGGAATAACGTTTAGTGCAAGGTGAAGCCAGTAATGTCCAATCAATGATAGTCTGCGGGTCACCAATGCAGTAGATAGTAGTTCAGGACTGCTCTCTAGTTGTGGTTGGTTGATTCAGTTGCTGGGAGGAAAATGTCCCTGAATCTGGAGGTGTACATTTTGAATGAATAAATGAATGAATACGTTTATTGGCCAAGTATTCACATACAAGGAATTCGCCTTGGTGCTCTGCCCACAAGTGACAACACGACACACCGTAAACAGTTAGGAATGACACATAAAACATTAATAATAAAACATTATCGATTAAACATGTGAATTAAATCACACTTCTATACCTTTTGACCGATGGGAAAGGGGAGAAGAGGAAGTGGTCAGGGTGCAACTCATCCTTGATTATGCTGCTGTCCTTGCCGAGACAGTATGAGGTATAAATTGAGTCAATGGAAGGGATGTGCAGGAAAGAACTGCAGATGCTGGTTTGAAGATAGACACAAAATGCTGGAGTAACTCAGCGGGGACAGGCAGCTTCTCTGAACGGAACGGAAGGAATGGGTGACGTTTCAGGTCGAGACCCTTCTTCAGACTGATGTCAGTGGAGTGGGCGGGACAGAGATAGAATGTAGTCCGAAACAGTTAGACTGGTGGGAGAACTGGGAAGGGGATGGATAGAGAGGGAAAGCAAGAGCTATTTGAAGTTAGAGAAGTCAATGTTCATACCGCTGGGGTGCAAGCTGCCCAAGCGAAATATGTGGTGCTGATCCTCCAATGTGCGCTGGGCCTCATTCTGACAATGGAGGACATCCAGGACAGAAAGGTCAGATTGGGGATGGGAGGGGGAGTTAAAGTGTTGAGCAACCGGGAGATCAGGTAGGTTAGGGCGTACTGAATGGACCTGTTCAGCGAAACGATCGCTGAGCCTGCGCTTCCTCTCGCCGATGTACAGAAGTTGACACCTAGAACAGCGGATACAGTAGATGAAGTTAGAGGAAGTGCAAGTGAACCTCTGCCTCACCTGAAAAGACAGTCAGGGTTCTTGGATGGAGGGGGGAGGTAAAGGGACAGGTGTTGTATCTCCTGCAGTTGCAGGGGAAAGTACCGGGGGAGGGGGTGGTTTGGGGGGAAGGGACGAGTTGACCAGGGAGTAGTGGAGGGAACGGTCTCTGCAGAAAGCAGAAAGGGGCAGAGATGGGAAGATGTGGCCAGATGGGAAGTGCGATCCCATTGGAGGTGGCAAAAGTGTTAGAGGATTATATGCTGTATGTGACGGCTGATGGGGTGGAAGGTGAGGACGAGGGGGACTCTGTCCTTGTTGAAAATTGCGGGAGGGGGAGCAAGAGCAACGCTGCGGGATATCGAGGAGACCCTAATGAGAGCCTCATCTATAATGGAAGAGGGGAACCCCTATTTCCTAAAGAATGAGGACATCTCTGATGATCTGGTATGGAAAACCTCATCCTGGGCGCAGATGCGGCATAGACGGAGGAATTGTGAGTAGGGGATAGAGTCTTTAAAGGCTGCAAGGTATGAAGAAGTGTAGTCTAGATAGCTATGGGAGTCAGTAGGTTTGTAGTAGTCTGTTTGGTCAATAGTCTGTCTCCTGTGATGGAGACAGTGAGATCCAGTATGTCTCCTGTGATGTCAATGGAAGGGAGGTTGGTTTGTGTGATGGTGCGGGCTGAGTCCACAATTCGCTGTAATTTCTTGCGGTCTTGGAGGAGCTGTTCCCAAACCAGGCTGTGATATAGCCTAATAAAATGCTTTCTATTGCACATCTGTGGAAGATGGTGAGAGTTGTCGGGGACAAGCCGAACTTCCTAAGCCTTCTGAGGAAGTAGAAGTGACGGTGTGCTATATACTTGGCAACAAGAAATTTGAGTGTCCTCCCTTTTTCACACCCAAAGGGTAAACATAAAAGTTTCCAAGTATAAACTAATGGAACTGCAAATTAACTTTTGCAGCACAGGGTCAGTCCAATTTAACTAGTAAAATGTTGAAACAGGACAAAAGGAAGAGTGTTAGTACCTATTTGTAGTTGCGCGAACGAGTAAGAACAAAGTTTGAAAGTGAAAGAATAATGAAACAATCTTATCCTTAGCCAGGGCTTCTAGCCTGTGTGCATTTATGAAATCAAGTACAAACATATTTTGTCATGCTTTTTAAAAATAGAATTTAATATGATCACATTCTCAAGATGGCAATTTTCAGAGCAGTTATTTAATTATTTCTAAATTAAAGGCGTCATAGAGTTATACAGCACAGAAACAGGCTCTTAAATCTTTCTCATCTCACTTTAAACCTAAGCCCTCTGGTTTTAGACTCCACTAACCTGAGAAAAATACCATATTATCTATGTTTCTTGTGATTTTGTAATTAAAAAAAAAATTCACCCTTCAACCTCCTTCTTTGCAGGGAAAACAGACCAAAATCCATCAATTTACACTCGTCCGAGTTAAAATTTTATCTACCATTCCTAACCTAAGACAAAATTCTTCCCTGTCCATCACACCATAAATTTTGGAGTCATCCGCACATTTACTGATCAGGCCACCTACATTTGTTAATATAGATTACAAACAACAGGGAATCCAACCTGAAAAACAACACCCCTTTATCGTACACTGACTCCTTCCACAAAGCCAATTTTCTGTGCAATTTGCTAATTCATCCTCGATCCCCTATGATCTTACCTTCTGATCTAGCATGATCTTGTCAATGGCCATGCTAAAGTCCACATGGATAATGTTTACCGCCTAGTCCTTGTCAATCTTGGTCACCCCTTCAGAAAACTCAATCATATTTGTGCAAGCGGCAAGATTTCCCATGCACAAACCCACGCTGACCATCCCTAATCAGTCTTTGGTTTTACAAATGTAGATAGATCCCGTTCAGAATCCCCTCCAGTAACTTTCCTGCCACTGACATCAGTCTCAGTGGCTTGTGGTTCCTTGGCTTGCAGACCTTCTTAAAGGCACAAAGTTAGCTACACTCTAGTGGTACCCGCATTTCATTTGAGCCAAAGGAAGATTCAAATATCTTTGTCAGCAGCTCAGAATTTGTTTTCTCTTGCTCTCTACAATATCCTAGGATACACTTGTGATGTATCTATAATTACGTGCCCAAAGACAGCCAACATTGCTTCTGTAATATCAATATTCTTCAAGACACCACTGTTCTCTTCCCTGATTTCCCTAACTTCCATGACCTGTTCAACATCAAAGATGGAAAATAGCTTTAATATCTCATTCATGTTGACCCAAATGGGACGAGGGAAAATATATTTAAGAGGAGAACTAAGGAAAGGACTTTCCTTTGCACATATGATTCAATATGCAAATCTCTCTGGATCAGCTGAAATGTGGTATATATTCAAGCTATCATATAGCACATAAGATTACCGATGAATATAGAAAACAGAGCCAGTGCGAAGAAGAGCTGACATGTATAGTCACTGCTGCTCACCCTTATAGGGTATTGAGAAAAGTGTTTTCTAATTTAATGAGATAAAATAACAGAATTTACTTGTCAACTTAAATATTGACACCACCAACAATGCCAATTATGATCCATCATTCTTGGCAGTGAAGTATTGCAAAGTCGCTCTTCATTTAATAAGCAGGAGATTGCTGGATCTGTTGTTCCTTTCAGCAGTAAGGTGCAATATTATTTTTAGAAACATAATTATTTCCACAAATAGGTTCTGCAGTTATAAATTGTTCCTGGAAAGCTGCAGCATTATACGTGCCAACAGGACAACCAGCAGATATATCTACAAGCTACAAAATATAGTTTGTCGTGCTATTACTGGACAGGATTCTGAACCTGAAGCTCCATATAATAAATACTATCTGAAAATAACTGATGCTTGAAAGTCCATAAATAGTTGCACTAATTGGATTATTTGGAAAAAGATTATATAATTCAGATACACATAATATAATTCAGTTTCAGATGGTTGAAAATTTGATATTTTACCTCAGTGACGATAGCTTTGTGCTGTTTTACTCTTTCTAATTCTTCTGCACAGCAAACATTGTAAAGCTTCGAGAGGGGCAATGGTTTTCCATCTCTGCATAGGACAGCTTGACATTTTCCAACATTGGCTGCAGTCAGCATGAAACAACCACTGGGATCCATAGGATCATGTTTTATGTGGCACAGGACTGCAGAGCCCCCCAGCTTCTGGCCAGCAGTTCCAAGTTTCCTACACAAAAATATTAAAATTACTAGCAAGAACAACTTGGCTAAGTAGTAATGAAATAACCAACAGGTTAAAATAAAAAGTTTCCAAACATGCAAGACCTGGTATATCACAGATATAAAAATCGATTTATGTTTTCCAACACAAGAAATGTCATGGTGCCATAAGCTGAAGCAGTTGTAGAAACTAATGGAAAGCTGTATTTCGAGAAACTATGTCTCTAAAACTAAAAAGCTAAATCTTCCCAAACACACTGACAGTTTAAAGGAGATGTGCAGGGCAGGTTTTTCTTCATGCAGGGTGCAGTGAGTGCCTACAGCACACTGCCAGGAATGGTGATTAAGGCAGATACGATAGTGGCATTTAAGAGAATTTTGAATAGGCATATGGATATGCAGGGAATGGAGAGGTATCCATGATGTGCAGGCAGATAAGAGTTGGTCTTGACACTATGTGTGGTACAGACACTGTGGCCAAAGGGCCTATTTTTGTGTTGTACCGTTCTATGTTCTTAGAGTCATGGAATTACATAGCACAGCAATAGGCCCATTGCCCATGTCGACTAAGGTGCCTTCCTGAGCAAGTCCTATTTGTCCTATAGGAATCCAAGGGGTAACTTTCATAAAAAGGGTGGTGGGTGTATGGAACAACCTGCCAGAGGAGGTAGTTGAGGCTGGGACTATCCCATTGTTTAAGAAACAGTTAGACTGGTACATGGATAGGACAGGTTTGGAGGGATATGGACCAAGCGCAGGCAAGTGGGACTAGTGTAACGGGGACATTGTTGGCCAATGTGGGTGAGTTGGGCCGAAGGGTCTGTTTCCACACTGTATCACAATGACTCTGTCCGATGAAGACAAGAATTCCATACACCTTCTTCACTATCTGGTCTACACTTGTCACCACTTTCAGATAACTGCGTACATATACCCCTGGGTCTCTCAGTTCAGCAACGCTACTCAAGGACTGTCATCTATTGCGCAAATCCTGCCCTGGTTTCACATCCCAAAACTCATTATTTTGCACATCTCTGAGTTAAATTCCATCTACTATTCCTTCGTCATTTTCCCAGTTGATCTAGACTCTGCTGAAAGCTTAAATAACCTTCTTCACTGTCCAACTCACCACCAATTTTGGTATCAACTGCATTCTCACCAATCATGTCTTGTACATTTTTATCCAAATTCTTAATATAGATGACAAACAACAGGGGACCTACTTAAGTGTATTCCTACATCTCATATTCCTCAAGAGATTCGCTTGATCCCCGCTGCCTATATCTGACATATATTTTCTTATTTTTCCTGAACAGATCCTCAATATCCCTTGTCAGCCAGGTATCCTGATCGTGCCAGTGTTTCCCTTCATTCTAACAGAGGCATATTAATCCTGAACTCTCTCCATTTCACTTTTAAAAGCTTCCTACTTGCCAGACAGCCTCTTTACCTGCTAACAGCCTCTTCAAATCAATCGTTAAAAGTTCCTATTTAATGCCAGACACAGTCGAATTTGTTGGTATCAGCAAATGATGGTAAGAACATTACATCAAGACTCAGCACCGCGGGACAAAAAGTGATGCGATTGGGATTGCAGCAACAATTCTGCCAGTGATGTGGGTGTTTCCGTAAATACAACACTCAGTAATGAAACTGAAGGTCTCCAAACTTCCACGTTATTTTCCTAGTTTTTATGTAATAATCCCATTGTATCATATCGTGTATTTTAAGTAGTATAGATCATGGTGTATAGCCAAAATAATGAGATGAAGCAAAAATAAATAAACCTGTTTTTTGTACAAAGAAAAATATCAGATATGTCCCTGTGTTTTCTTGCCTTTTTTTGTGACATTTTTCAAGCAGGATTTCATCAAATCCTTATTGGCCTGTCCCACTTAGGCGACTTTTTAGGCGACTGCAGGAAACTATGCGGTCGCCACATCGTTGCCACGTGTTCGTGGGTCATTATCAGGTAGACGTCTTCATGGTCGTGAGGAGTTCCCGCATTCTGGGAACTAGTCGCAGCCTCATTATGGTCGCCGCAAATTTTTCAACATGTTTAAAAATTAGCGGCAACCGGAATGAAGCTGCCATGGAGAGTAGCGCGAATTCTCGTACCAGACGTGTAGCGGTAGTGGGTTGCCAGGAGGTCAAAGGTTGGTGCTGACCGGTGAATTTCATTGGGTCATTGGGGAAAAAAATGTGAACAGTAGTTTTCAGAACCAAGGATAACCGACTGGTAATGTGAATGTCCGCCGAGCTTCACAGCCGTGTATCTCTGGCTTCTTAAAAGTTGTCTCAATTCCTTCTCCCCCCCTCTTTTAAAGGACTTACGTGACCCTTCCCATACACAGTGCTTTCACTGTCTTAATTACAGCAACAACCTTCCTGTTCATCGCAGTGTGCGTCTGTATCACATTGGCTTTGCACCATGTGAATTTCACTCAGACAGCGCTCCCCCCGCTTGCCCTGTCCCCCGCCTGCATAACGGAACAGGTGAAGGAAGCGATGTGTGTGTGTGTGTGTTCCACTCAGTTTCCCTTCCAGTCGCTGATTATTCAGGCGACTGCCGGCGACTTGACAGTCGCCTGAAAAATCGCCCACACACCCCTCCTGAAAAGTGGGACAGGCCCATTAGGCTAATTTATACCAGAAAAATCACATTAATTTTGCAACTAAATAACTCTATATAAGCCAAATTCTGATTATGTTTATTACAATTTATCACCTGATTTGATGGTTTTCTGATGCCTAATGTTTTTACAGCAAAACGTGAGTAGTGAAAACGTGTGAAATGTGTAACCATTTTAATATTTATTGTTTCTGTTTAATTCTTGATATTTTGTGTTTAAGCTTTCCATTGAAATACCTGATGATGAATAGAAATCATGAAATGAAAATCTAGTTTGCTAACATAGAAACATAGAAAATACGCGCAGGAGTAGGTCATTCGACCCTCAACTACTTTCTGTGGCAGAGAATTCCACAGATTCACCACTCTTTGTGTGAAAATAAAATTATCTTCTCAGTCCTAAAAGACATCCCCTTATCCTTAAACTGTGACGCCTTGTTCTGGACTTCCCCAACATCGGGAACAATCTTCCTGCATCTAGCCTGTCCAACCCCTTAAGAATTTTGTAAGTTTCTATAAGATCCCCCTCAATCTTCTAACATAGCTTTCGATGTCTAATTCTGATGTCCCTCCCGTTTTCTGACCTCGTCAATGCTATAACAGTTTATTTTGCACTCGTCACAATTTTTTTTAAATTCAAACATCGTGATTGTAATGACCCTGAACTGAACTACGGGCCTCATGGTGGGTTACATGCCGACATTTTGCAAGGGAGCTTAAATCAGTATAAGAGACAGGTTCCAAGTGGGCACTCTGTGCTCTGAAGAACGCTGTTCACTTTTTTTTTGCTTGGAATCATCTACCTATCTATACATAACTAAAACTCTGATCTTGTTATCTTCTCTATTTGCACAAAAACGGTACACGATAGCGCTACAGTTTTTTGCCAGTTTACTCACCGTTCTCCTCTGCTGCGATTGCACCAATTTTCATTCTGATCAATGGTCTAATGTAAAAGTTAGCGATCTTTAAAAATTTGCGCGCGCGCAGATCGGTCTACTCTCCTACCAGTCGGAGCCAAATGGATAGGTCTTTTCTCCTGTCACTCCGCGGGACGGTCCGCCCCTTCCTACACCATCGCATCTTTATTGGAGCTGAGGGAGGTTCTGGATGGCCAGCGGAGATTTCCATTGCGTCTTTATTGGAGCTGAGGGAGACTCTGGATAGCCGACGGAGGTCTCCAACCAGACACAATTTTCGGAGGGACCAGAAGCGGCCCAACCAGGCCCGGTGCGGATTCAGAGATGTCATCGATGTCGCCAAATCGAAAACGGAGACTCTGATCCTGGCGGAGAACGTCCAGCGCCCACTGTGAGCCTACATCGCCCGCTGTGAGTCCTCCAGCCGCTTCCCCTCTGTTCCCCCTCGCTGGCTCCTGCCCCCCCCCCCGTGATACCCCCCCTCTCCCCCACAACCCCCGTCATTTCTCCGAGCTCTACCCCCCCCTCCGCCCACACCCTCCCCCCGCCTCCACACTCCCCTCACCCCCGTCTCCACACCCTCCGCCCACACACCCCCCTCTCTGGCTCCACAACGCTTGCTGCCCCCCACCCTGCTCCCCTCCCTCCCCCCCCCCACCCCTCCCCAAGATATGGGGAAATGAGCTGTGCGCGTTTGGGGCTATTGGTGAGTGGTGGAATATTGCATTGGGGAATGGGTTGCGTTGTGGAACCAGGCCTCACGTGTGACTGGGACCCAACGGGTCCCACTTATTCTAGTTGGTAAGTAAAATCTTTTTGTACTTCTTCGTTCTTTTTTTGTAAATGTTGCTTTAAATTCTGTTAAACTTTAATTGCTTTTTGCTATGTTATTGTAAAGTGTGTGCACTGTAGCGAAGGGAATCGAAAGTGATCAGGTTCTAGATAACACCATGTATCGTTGAAAGTATTCCCCCGTCTACACAGACGCTTTCGGTTCCGGGCTACTTTCAAGTAAATTAACATCAAATTCGATGAAAGGTTACCATATTCTTTCTCATTTATGTACGTTAAAACAAAATTATAATTTTTTCCCTTTTTTTTCCTTCAAATTTTGAAAGTAATAAATTTTGGTTGATTTTGATCACAAATTAGCACAAAGAGATCATAGGTAGCCCAATGTTAATGCTGTGGTATTTTGTTATGATTTAATAACTTTCAAATTTGACCACCCATGTAACAGGTCGGTATCCTTATTTACGGAAACACCCACATCTGCTGGAATATGATCATTAAGAATAATATTGAGTGTAATTTCCATAATCCACAAATTATTTCCCGATACACAGTGCATTGGATGATAAATGAATTGTGGCCTCATGGGGTGAGGAATTGATGCTATGAACTCTCCTGATTTGGAAACACTATCTTATTTGTCATAACTACCGGTAACTGTTTTCAACACAATAGGAAAACAATGCTAAAATCTTCAGATAATCAAATTAATATACACATGTGGTTGACTATAACTGCAAATGAATGTCTGTTTTCATGATAGAACAAACAAAGAGGAGACACTATACGAACTGGAAACCAAAGTAAAATAAGAGAAACTGCTGGAGGAACTCAGTGGATCGAGTAGCATCTTTTGGGGTGGGGGGTAAGGAAGGGACACTCAACTTTTTTGGTGTCTTGGCCCTGCATCAGGACAATATCAACTTGGCTCAGAACCAAAGGACAAATTCAATGAACAACAATAACCAGTGCCAACTGTACACAGAAAGTGCAGTAAAGTTGAAGTTCCAGAGGTTTAACATTTTAGCATATAAAAAACACATCAAAAGCGCTGCAAACACAATGAGGATTATTGTATACTTGAATCAGGAGGATACCGGGACAACTGCCAAGAACACATATTCATTGTGATTGGTTTCCGTAACAAGTGAGTTGCATAGGTTCACTGTTTCAAATGTTCAATTATCTTGTGTGCATTATTTTATTTTCAATTTTCCTGTGTAATTTTAAACAAAGCAGTGAACTATGTCCTTGAGAATCAACAAGTGCACTTAATCTTTCCCACGGATATCGCATTGAAGTGCAACATGTTGTGATCTAAATGCATATTGTCAAAGTGCACCAACATTTCATTGATTTGGAATTAATCAATGAATCCCAAAGCAATGTAAAGCAATTATTTCATCTATTGCTTTTAATTGCATGAAATGCAATTTCTAAAAGCAAAAGCCTATTTGTCAGTTGTTTTTTTGAGAGGACTATTTTAGAGATCAGGAACTCCATAGCACTGAAATTGATAATATAATCCATATTCTCAATAGTCAGTTTCAAGCCGTTTTTGCTCTATTCATCTGGTGGACTATTTTTTGTAACCACCAAAGAATAATCACCAGCCCATCTCTCAGCTAAGTAAGTGTAAAGTGTGAGGAGATTGAGAATAATCTCTAACACACCTGGAATTTGGATCCTTTTATTAAAGACAGTGCTGTACAATAAAGGACCAGGTTATGACAACAATAGGAAAAAAAAAACAATTTGTTGGTCAGTTCAGTTTATAAATGTAAATTTTCTGAAAACAGATATGCTTTCTTTCAAGTACTGATTAGTTACCACAGAACAACTGCTCACTTGGGTGAGACTTGTTCTGATTTTTCTTCCACTTTGTAGGAAGGTTTGACCCACTCATTGTGGCCTTGTAATTTCTTGTCTGGGGCAAGAACTCACAATAGAGTTACAGGTGAAAATGAATGGTACAGTCTCATGCAGTGATGTGCACTGATATACTACATTGTCTCTATGCAGTTGTCATGAATAAAAATCATACAGAAACATGATTGAGAAAAACATGAATGCTTAATTATTCAGGCTTCAACACCAGCAAGAAATACTTGTTCATTTAGCAATAATCAAAAATAAATGGAAAAACCTGATTCATTTTTTTCCCAATGAAAAACAACAGAAACAATTGATTAAAGGTAGAGACAACCAGAACATACTTGAACACTGTAAGACATCTCATCAACAAGTAACCTCAGATGAACCAAGCCAACTTAATTAGAGGAGACAATTGATACCAGATTGTCAACTAAATTTCCCCATTCAGATAAGAGAGTATTAAATTGCAACGGTAAAAGCCACCCAGGAACATTACCACATCATTATGTAATTGATTTCTGATTACTTTACTAACCTCTGCATGACCAGGAAAGTATTAGTCATGTACTCCTCATCAGTCTTTGATTTTTGCAGCTCCTCTGCCAAAATGTCACTCATCGTGCATTGCAACAGGTAGGGTACTTCTACATTTCGATCACCATCAAAAACTCCATACAGTGCCTCTCTGTCATCACAGAAGTTATTCACTGACAAGGCAGCCACACACAACCTGGGTTGAAATGAGTAAAATTAGAATACCATTACTCTTCCCTTGAAAAGTAATTTCCTTATTTTAGGTCAGTATATTATGACTTGAAACAACTGCTCCAAACATCTTCAATTACATTTATATAACAAAGTTTACAAAACTAAATCTGGACTCTCTCAAAGTTTTGAAATTGCATATTTAATAATTTAAAGTTTATTATAACGCATAACACTTGTTCTTAAATCTAGATAAAATTAGGATCTTGTCGAAAAAACTGGCAATTATTTAAGGCAGCTCAATAGTTTGCATTAGATAACCAGCCTTTTTCCTGTGGGATAGAGTTTATTTAGGGAATAACATGGCCACTAAATTTCTATTATCCAACTTAAGTACCTTGAATATTCGTTTTCTGAGGCTGCTTTATTTGTCAATTCAATTCTTCTGTAAACTTACTTCACTGGGACATAAAGAAGTCTTTGAATTTGACAATATCCATTAAGACACTAATCCTTTACTTTTGAGGACACAAGGATCTTATATCGATATAACGTGTCTGTTACTTACTGCATCCCAGCAACTGCACAGATAAAAGAAAACATCTTCTGCTGAGGCGAGACCAAGGCAAACCTCGTTTCTGAGAATTAGTTTGTTCAGTAATTTGCAAACTCCTTTTGACAGGGGAACTTCTCAGACCAGAAGAATGCACTTTACACAGCATTAATTGGATTTTTTGTCATTATCGCAGAATAACATACCTGTTTTTCACTCCAGAGGCTTCTGTATACCCATGGCTCCACACAGCTGGTGCGCCAGGAGCCTCACTAACTGCATAGGATGTTGAGGACTGATCTATCTTGAAGCAGCGAATGTTACTAAGATGAACAAAGCGAGTTGAGGGGAGGTTGGAATTGAGAGGAGAGATTAAAACAAATTAAGAACAAATAGACCACTTTTTAAATTAAAAAAAGGCAGTCATAACTATGACAAAAATTTGCTTTTTAAAAAAAAATCTACACTAAACTCATTACTTCCAATGGATGCATTTTATGAAGTTTTGAGATAAGATGTTTAAGTATAATCAGTCCATAAAACCTAAAGCAAAAAAGGCAAGTCACCCAAAGAGTTCTACTTTATGTCATACAAATTACTGGTAATTCGCTAATATTCCAAAGGGATTTTCTCCCAATTATATCCTTTTAGTTTATATGAGTCAAACATGAATAATTCTCAGCTGACTAAAACCCACTGTTGTTTATTAAGCCCATCAACTCTGCAGTGTGGATGATTTTATTCTTCAAATCATAATATTCTGCAAGAAATTGCAGAGTTGTGGATGTTGCCTAGTCCTTGACACACACCAGATTCCCCATCATCAACTTTATCGGTACCACACTGCCTTGGGAGAGCAGAAACATAATCCATTTAATCCCGGTCATTCCCTCTTCCAATCCTCTCCCATCGGGCATAAGATACAAAAGCTGGAAAGCACGTGCCACCAGACTCAGGAACAATTCTTCCCCTCGATTATCAGATTACAGAACAGTTCCCCCATAGGTTAGAGGGTAGAACCAATCTTCAAACCTACCTTCGTTGTGGATGCTGGGCTTTTTCTCTATAACTGTAACACCACAATGCTGCAAAATTATATTCTGCACTCTGGTATTTTTCTCTTTGCACGACCTGGTCTACTTGTGTATGATTTGATTGTATAAACATATAGTATGATATAATTTAATTGGATACCACATAAACAAAAGCCTTTCACTGTATCTTGGTACATGTGAGAATGATAAACCAATATCAATATTTTAATGTTCCTTTGGTGCAGTAATCATATTTGAAGTTTTACTTTTAATTGAATTTTCTTACTCGGATGATTTTTCAAAAACTTTCTTTGGTCAACTGTGATACATTTCTTGATCAATTCTCACATCAGAAGATAACTTAATTGTTTTAAGGATAACTTCAAAATGTAAAAAATAACTGGAACTGAATAACTGTTTCTCCATATTGATAAAGTTAATTAATTTACTTTCAATGTATCCTCTACACAGTTTACATTATTTTTCACACCATGATGCCATCCTGGCATATGTATTTTATTCCATGTTGCAGTAAGAATAAGCAATTTAAGCACCTAAAGTTGAAATATAGGACATGACATAAGCCATAAGACGACTGATCACTTTCATAATATTAAGCTGAAATGGTGATTGCTTACTTCAGTAGCTCCAGTGTTTTGTGATCCAGGACCAGCCTGGGATTTCCAGTCAGGTCTAGTTCCTGCAGTTTTGGAGGCAGATTTTCAGGCAATGTGATCTCGTTCAACTCATTACAGCTCAGGTCAACACACTGAAGAAAGAAGCAGACAAGCAATGAATCTGGCTGGATTCCAGTTCACCAACCTTCTAATTCCCATATTTACTGAATTATGCAAGGTTCTATTTGTTTCTGCCTAGGCAAGAATCCAGCAGACTTACAAATTGTACTTGCACAAATTGAATGCAGCTAAGCTTTCTTTCTCCGTATTGTATGGATGGAACAACAATATTAATTCTAGGTGAATAGGCTGGTACAATAGTTGGTCAGCTTCAAAAATAGAGAGAGCAGTACATTTCCAAGTTAAAGCCATTAATTGTGGTTGTCAATTGTTTCAATTAAACTAACCAGTTTTAACATGATTTCTGAGTATTAACTTTTCAAAATAATTGTACTGAACATTTTCACATTGTTGCATTTACAAAGTCTTAATCTAACGCTTTAATAATGAAAACTCTAAAGCTTTAATAATGAAAACTTCATGATTATTCAGTCCATGAAAATACAAAGAAATCACAGATTTAAAGAATCAACATTTCAAAGAAGCCTAAAATGAACTTCACATGTCTCTTAATTTGTTAAAGTGACAAATATGTTTTGTATAAAGGATATTAAATTCAAATGAAACAGAGGTATTAATAGCCTTCTTGGGAGCTATTGAAGAATGATACAACAGCTGTTTTATTTCATCTGATAGACGCAAATCCCTGTGCCTAATCCTGCAAGCTGACCTATATCAGCATCAACTACAGTTATCACTGTCGGGTGCAACAATTACATTGATAAAATGAGGGTTTCTATAAAATGAAGAATATCCAGCTCCATTCAGATTATTTTTACCTGTAGAAATGCAGCACTGCAAAACCCGTTTAAGGAAATGTGCTCTAATTACACTCTCAATATGATTGCAATGAATCTTAATTGATTTTTAGACATATTTCTTAAGGTTGTCACGAGTCAATTTGCTAAACTGAGACGCCACAACATAATCCAAGCTCAGTATTTCAGATCTGTGTCGACAGATTGAATTTCACAAGTTATGCGCATAACAAACGTAAGCAAATTTTTCCATGAGCATACACGCTTGTGTATGCATTTTTCATTGGTTTAATATCTATATAGATGCTATTTGATTTATGAACATGTAATTAACATTATTTTGCAATAAGACAACTCTCTTTAAGGTATATATTAGATTTGCAAACTTTTTTTCCATAAACAAAAATAATCCTTAGTGTAGGTAGGTAAAGAGCAACTTTGTCAATAAAGATCATTATCCACTGAATTGATTGCTGCTCTGAAGAGTTAAATGCCAGAAGAGTTAAAGTGGAGAGAATGAACAAAGGTTTAAACTTGTGTTAACAGATCAGAATGAAGATAATCCAGGAAAATGTGACATTGTTACACAAGACTTGGAAGAATGTGATTGATCTGAAAATGTTATAGAGTCATATTTTCTGATCAAGTCAGACAGCACAGAAATAGGCCCCTCAGCCCAACTTACCCATGCCAGACAAGACGCACCATCTACAATAGCCCCACATGCCCGCATTTGGCCCATAACCCTCTCAACCTTTCCTATCCATGAATTTGTCCAAATGTCCTTTAAATGTTGTTATAGTACCTGTCACAACTACAATGCCCTCCATAATGTTTGGGACAAAGACCCATCATTTATTTATTTACTCCACAATTTGAGATTTACAATTTAAAAAAATTACATGTGGTTAAAGCGCACATTTGGTGTGGGGGAGGGGGGTGTGGAGGAGTGGGGATGTGGGGGAGGGGGGTGGTGGAGGGGGTGTGTGGGAGAGGGGGTGTGGGGGAGGGGGGTTTGTGGCGGGGGAGAGGTGGGGTGTGGGAGAGGGATACGTGGTTGAGGGAGGGGAGTGGGGCGTGGGGGAGGGAGGGGGTGGGAAGGTGTTGTGTGGGGGGGGTGGGGTGGGGGAGGAGGGTGTGGGTGGGTGAGGGGGGCTGTGGGGGAGGGGGTGGTGTGGGGGAGGGGGAACCTTCAAAACATTTTAATAACCTTTGTACTATTTCACCGATTAGAACAAAACTTATTTGACTTGCAGCAGAGAATGGTGAGTAAGGTGGTGAAAATGTGTAGCGCTATGGGGGATCGTTTAATTTAATTACAATGCAGACAGGAAGTGGTCAAGATGAGAGTTTTAGTAATGCATATAGAAGATAGATACAGCATGGAAATGAGCCCGTTGGTCCAACTTGCTCACGCTGACCAACATGCCCCATCTACACACCCCATTTGACGCCTAGCCTTCGAAACCTATCCTATCCATCTACCTGTCTAACTGTTTCTTAAACGTTGTAATA
Source organism: Okamejei kenojei (assembly GCA_035221665.1). NCBI lineage: Eukaryota > Metazoa > Chordata > Chondrichthyes > Rajiformes > Rajidae > Okamejei > Okamejei kenojei. The sequence goes on from CM069132.1 coordinate 73,787,005, forward strand.
ATAACTGTCTTAACTATCTCCGCCGACCCAATTAATTTTCCTCTTCTAACATTTTCCTTTCCCTGGGAAACCAAAATGTCTCTGACACCTCTCTCCCCTTTCGTGATCTCTTTGTCTCCACCACAGCGGACAAACTACTTATTGCCGGACGTCTATTATAAATCTACCAACTCCTTCATTTATCTGTACTCCACTTCCTCCCACCATGCCCTGCAACGACGCTATTCCCTACTCTCCTCCACATCTGCTCCCAAGACAAGACGTTCCATTCTAGGATATCCATTCTAGGACGTCCCTCTGTCTTTATGGATCATCCGTGTCCCATAGTTCTGCTCTTGCTCCCCCTTCCCCCAGACGGAACATGGGTAGAGTTCCCCTGGTCCTCACCTGCCACCCCACCAGCCTCTGCATCGAACACATCATACTCCGACATTTCTGACACCTCCCATGTGATCCCGTCACATTCTCCCTTCTCCACCATTTCTGCCTCCCACAGAGACCAGTCCCTCCGCAACTCTTTGGTCCAGTCATCCCCTCCCACTCAAACCAACATCTCCCCAGGTAACCACAGGAGATGTCACATCGGTCCCTATACCTCCTCTGTCACTTTCATCCAGGGACCCCAGCCTTCCAGGTGAGACTGAGGCTCGCGTGCACCTCATCTACTGTATTTGATGTTCCTGATGTGGTCTCCTGCATATCAGTGAGACCAAGGGTAGACTCGGCGACCATTTTGCCGAATACTTATGTGTGGTCTGCCAATGCCTCCCGGTTGCTAACCTTTTTAACTCCCCTTTTCATTCCCACACTGACCTTTCTGTCCGGGGCATCCTCCGTTGCCAGAGTGAGGCCACATTCAAATTGGAGGAACAACACCTCGTATTCTGCAATTGATTGGAACCCAATGGTAGGAACAATGAATTCTTCAATTTTAGGTAATCTTTCACAACCCCACCTTTCCCTCCCCCTCCCCCTCCCCCATCCCAACTCTCCCCTCTCTTTCACCTCGTCCTTCCCCAGTGCATCACCTGAACTCCCACTGATTTCTTCACTCCACTTTCCCAACCCCTCCCCACCATCACCACTACTTTCCCCCCTGAATTTACAATCCGCAACTTTTCAGAAATGTCTCACACCTTCCTTTCTTATCTCTGGCCTTTGTTTCAATCATCTGCCTATCAAAAAAAAAACCTTGCCTATGTTGAACCATTACCTGCTACACTTTGTTCTGCCTCCCCCTTTTCCAGCTTCTCTCCACCCCCTCCCACAAACATTCTGAAGGGTCTTGAATAGAAACGTCACCTATCCATGTTCTACAAAGATGCTGCCTGAGCTGCTGTGTTACTACAGCATGTTATGTGTTTTTTCTGTAGCCCCCCCTCACCCACCCAGCAGTTCTTTGTTTCTACATGATTCAGCTTTCAGTAGCCTTTGAGAAAGAGTTCCAAAACTCTCAGACATTTGAAGTCAGAGGCATACAATACAAAAACAGGCCCATTGATCCATCAGGTCTACGGTAAACATTGAACGTACCTGTACTAAACCAATTTACCAATATTTGTCCATTACCCTATAGTACTTGGAAATTCAACTGGTTGTGTCTTAAATGTTGCAAGAGTACCTGCTTCAATTACCTCCTCAGACAAAATACTCCCAGTTTCCTCTTTCTGTGTGAAAACAAATCCTCTCAGATACCCTCTAAACCCCACAGCTGGCACCTTGTAACTTGGTACTCTTGATTCAGACACGCCCATCATGAGACGACTCTTGCAATCCATTTTATCTTACACCCTCATAATTTTGTACACCTCTATCACCCCTCAGCCTTCTCTGCTCCAGGGAAAACAAACACTACATCTCCATTCATCTCCTTATTACCAACAGAGAAGGCAAGAGCTGATGGCAAGAGTTGGGTCAGGTGGGGAAGTGGTCGGAGTGAGATGGCGAGAGCTGAGGGGGGGGGGGGGGGGGGGGGGGGGGTTTGTGAAGAGAGCGAGCGCTGGGTAAGAAGGTTTCTTTTTTTTTTTAAACATCGCGATTTTCACTGTGGGGATGTGGGATAGGTTTCATTAAAAAAAACATGATTTTCATTGTCAGGGGGTGGGATAGGGGGAGGTGAGGAGTGGGGGAGCAGGGGGGTAGAGAGGGGAGAGGGAGGGGAAAGTGAGGGAGAGGGAGGGGAAAGTGAGGGAGGTGAGGAGGGAGAGTGAGGGAGGAGGGGGATAGAGCGAGAAGAGGGGGGAATGGGAGAGGTAGGAAGTGGGGGAGGTTAGGAGGGAGAGTGGGGGGATGGGATGGGGGGGTGGTGAGGAGTGGGAGAGGAGGGGGATAGAGGGAGAGGAAGGGGATAGGGACGGGTTATGGAGGGAGATGGGAGTGACTGAGGGTAGGGGAAAGGAGAAGGAGGGGAGGCGAGGGAGGGAAGGAGGAGAGGGGAAAGAACAGGAAGGGTGAAGAGGGAGGGGAGGGGTGCTGGGGGGTGAGGGGGAATGGAAATGGATGGGGTAGGAAGAGGGATTGCGAGGTACTGAATGAGGGGAGGGGAAGAGGTAGGTAGGGAGGGAGGGGGTGCGGGGAGGAAGCAGAGAAGGGTTGTTGGAGGGTGGGGAGAGGGAGGATAATGGAGGGGAATAGGGGACTGAAAAAGGAGAGCGAGATGCATTCACATTGATCTTACATTTTACAGGTTATTGCCATTTAGAACTTTAAAAACGTCAGTCGCTCTCCCACCTACCGGCCACGCCTGCGTAGTTAGGGGAGGGTTGCCACGACTCGTGTCACAACGGGGATCTCTGGCGTCACAACAGGAACCTGTCAGCTGTGCCTGAGCAATTGGGGGCTATAGGTCAGTGGTGGAATATTGCCTTGTGGGACAGGCCCAACAGATCCGCACTTGGTCAAGTAACATATAATATTAAGTATGCTGGCCTTAAATACAAACATAGGCTTTCCAGTTACAGAACAGAAATAAAATCAGTGTTTTCATTGTTGCTTTAGTTATAGTTAAGACTTTTTTGTTTTGTAGATAATGGCGTATGAGATTACTTACCTTAATTTCTGACAGCTGCATCACTTCAGGGAAGACTTCAATACAGTTGGAATGTGCAACAACGGTGTGCATTCGCCTACAATTCATAATTGTGGTTGGAATGGTTTTCAGTTTGTTCCCACTTAGATCAATTTCTTCCAACTCTTCAAGCTTTGCCATTCTACTGCAAATGAGAATGAGTAATGTTAATGCAAAATCTCATAAGGAGAGGGAAAGCTAGCCCCTCACATATAACTTGTAGTCTAATTGCTCACAAAACTATGTGGGGCAATGGAAGTATAGGAGCTATTCATTGCCAAGAAAGGGATCACTGTGTTCAAGGGAAGATGACATTCTCATCAATAGCAGACATATTCCCCACATATCCATGATCTCTACCATTAAAGGACTTACTTCACAAGTTATAATCTGAAGCATAACATCAACCCCCAAGTTTATCTCAATCAGTTAGTTTTCAAGCAGACCCCAATAGGTCTGTCAGTCTATGCAGGCTGAGTAATATTTTACCAAAATGCCATTAAACAATTACTCGAGTTTCTCTCACAATTGCTGGGTTTCTCTCACTCGCGTCTCTCTTGCTCTTTTTATTTGTGCCCTCTGATAGAGAATGGCTTGCTGCATTTGAGTTTTTTGCCTGGCAATCTCACCTGGCTGGAAAGCTCTGAAGTCGGTTATATGCAAGATGCAGAACCTTAAGGCAAGTGTGTCCTGTGAGCAACGGCACACATTTATCTGTGAGATAATTATTTGTTAAATACAATTCCTGTAACATGCTTTGGCTTTCCTCTGATAGGCAGGAAGGAGGAATTGTCTCCAGTTTATTTGCTGAAGCGTTGAGACACCGTAAGCTGTTGGAGGATATAAAAACAATTAATATTCAGAATTAATCCTCACATTTTTAAGATTTAGTACTTCTATATATCTTTGACCTCAACTTGTAAAGACTGTACTAAATACAAAAACACAGAACCTACAGCTGCACACCAAAAGAGTTAACATAGATGAGTAATTTTTATTTTCAAAATAATTTTGGGTTTTTCATTTCCCTATGGTTGAAACAGTACTGGAAAACATTCCCATTCATTAATTGGAACTAGGACCTGATATAATCAAGGATTTATTTTCATAGAAATTTAGAATTTCACACAATTATACAGGCTGTTATGTGTATATGAATCTTTTGAACAAATCAAGAGGACAAGCACCCATGTATGCATTATAGTAAGAAATAGTTAAGGTTTTTTATTTGTGCCCTCGAAAAGATTTAGAGGTCTGTAATGTCCAAGATAATCTAAGAGAAAAAAAAAGGAAAATGAGCTTTAGCCATAGGATTTTAGGAAATTACTAATCACACAATCAATTTCTCACTGAGCATTGCAGCTGTGGGGTTTGAGAAAGTTATGAGAGAACTGATGAAGGCAGGGGACAAAATTATTTCCCCCAGGATAACTACTAATTCAATTTTAGGAATGGCTAAATTGTTGGATTAAATTTATGGAACAATTAAAATGTACACTGTACCAGCTTTCCTAAACCCATTACTTCAAACATTCGTAACTTAACAGCAGACACTGGGCTACATCTTGCTCAAATTGGCCAATTCAACATCCCCACGACCCCATAATGAGCCCTACAGATGAATGCAGTCACACAAAATATGCCAGCTACAGCTGTTGTTCATCAATAGGTCAGATGTAAAGAATATCCGCTGGCTCAGTTAACTGGAAACCACCAGCATTAACTCTTAACCTTAAGTAAGGAGATCAAATTGTACATCTAGCTTCAAATATAGTCTCACCAATACCATATATAATTTAAGCAAATATTGCCTTATTTTGCACTCAATTCCCCTTATATTGAACAATAACATTCTGTAAGCTTTCCTAATCACTTGCTACACCTACAGACTTGCCTTTTATAAATCATGCATGATAATACCCAATCTCTCTGCATTTGGAATACTAAAATCTCTCCCCAATTTGATAACATGCTTTATTTATTTTTCTGCCAAAATAGATGATTTCACATTTCCTGACAATAGATAATAGGTGCAGGAACAGTCTACCAATTTTCTACCCAAACCATTATTTTACCTACACCATTAGTTTTTATCTTCCACAATAACTATTGATCTGGCACACGAAATGCCTTCTGGAAATACAAGTGTAACACATTCACTAGATCTCCTATATCCAAAGGATGTTACTTCTTCGAAGAATCCCAATAAATTAGTTGAACGCCATTGATTAATTATGTTTTCCAAGTGCCCACTTATAATTCCTTTAATAATAGCTTCTAATAAAAAACTTACTGGCTTATAATTTGATGCGTGTTGTCTCATTCCCTTTTTGAACAAAGTAGTGCATGTGCTTGCTATGTTATGAATCTTCTCCAAATTATTTTGGAATATTAAAATCAAAACATTGGTTATCTGATCAGCCACTTCTTTCATGAGCCGAGGATGCAATTCATCAGGACCTGACACCATATCAGCCTGCATTCCCAATAATTTCCTGATTTTCTTTATGGGCCTGTTCCACTTACGCAACATTTTCGGCGACTTGCCGGCACCCGTCATAGTCGCAGCAGGTCGCCGAAAACGTTCAACATGTTGAAAATCCAGTGGCGACCAGAACAGGGTACGACTCTTTGGGCGACTTCTCACGACCATACAAGCTTCACCCTGCGACATGATACCAGGTTGTCACCTGTATGGTCGTGAGTAGTCTCCTCAGTCGCCCAAAGAGTCGTGGCAACTTTCTGGTCACCGCAGAATTTTGAACATGTTGAAAATATTTGGCGACTTGCGACGACCTATGACGGGTGCCGGCAGTCGCTGATAAAATCGCTTAAGTGGGACAGGCCCATTACTCTGGTAATTTTTTAGCATGCTCTTTCTGGGATGATATTTGTATCTTCACATGGTGGAGATTGATAGCAAATGTTTAATTTATCATCTATCTCCTTATTTTCCATTATTAATTCTATTCCTCACACTATAGCAAAATGCTCATTTTGTTAATATACACATTGTTAATATTTGGGGAGGGGGGGGGGCGGGGGGGGGCACAGTAGTGTAGTGGTAGAGTTGCTGCCATACAGCACCAGAAACCCGGGTTCGATCTCCCGATACCATGTCCAGATGAGTTTCCTCCCACTCCAAAGATGTACAGGCTTGTGGGTTAATTGGCTTTGGTAGAATAGTAAGTTAGTAAATTGTCCTCAGTGTGTAGGATAGTGCTAGTGTAAGGGGTAATCGTTGGTCGGCGCAGACCCAGTGGGCTGAGGAGTCTGTTTCTGCACTGTATTTCTAAAGTCTAAACACAGGAAATCAGGAAACACCCAGCTGATCGGACAACATCTAAGGAAAGAGGAACATTTGATGTTACTAGGCTGCATCAGCATTCAATTTTCATCAGAGCTGTATTTAAAGGCAGAATGAGAATTGGAGCCCTGGCGTGTTTCATTGCTGCTGAGTGTATTAGTGTGATATACACCAACATAACTGAGATTATCAGATGCACTAAATAATAACATATTTATTACCATTCAGCTTTTAAGAAAAGATTTGAGGGCAACTCGGTTAAATGGTTGTGTTGGATGTCAAGAACCTCTGTTTGCGTCTGTTCAAGTCGTTCTGGAAGTCTTCTGAGCTGGTTGTAACCAGCTAGAAGTTTGCGTAAACTACCATTGCAGAACAACCTGTAGAAGGACACACACAATACTGAGTTCAATCCATTTCGTCACTGGAAGTTTAACTGTCAAAATATGCGAGAAAATACAAAAGACTATAGACAAAGCAAAACAACATGTGGAAAACGGAATAAATTAAACCTTTTTGTTAATTATATTTAAAATATGCAGTGAATTGATAGGGTGTAGGTAGATACAATGCCCTCCATAATGTTTGGGACAAAGACCCATCATTTATTTATTTGTCTCTGTACTCCACAATTTGAGATTTATAATAGAAAAAAATCACACGTGGTTAAAGTGCACATTGTCAGATTTTAATAAAGGTCATTTTTATACATTTTGGTTTCACCATGTAGAAATTACAGCAGTGTTTATACATAGCCCCCCCATTTCAGGGCACCATAATGTGGGGACGCAGCAATGTCATGTAAATGAAAGTAGTCATGTTTAGTATTTTGTTGCATATCCTTTGCATGCAATGACTGCTTGAAGTCTGTGATTCATGGACATCACCAGGGTGTCTTCTCTGAGGAGGCTCTGCTGGACCTGCATTGTAGCCATCTTTAGCTTATGCTTGTTTTGGGGGCTAGTCCCCTTCAGTTTTCTCTTCAGCATATAAAAGGCATGCTCAATTAGGTTCAGATCGGGTGATTAACTTGGCAACTCAACAATTGACCATTATTTATCGTTTAAAAACTCCTTTGTTGATTTAGAAGTATGTTTGAGATCATTGTCTTGCTGTAGAATGAACTGCCGGCCAATGAGTTTTGAGGCATTTGTTTGAACATGAGCAGATAGGATGTGTCTTTACACTTCAGAATTCATTATGCTACTACCATCAGAAATTGTATCATCAATGAAGATAAGTGAGCCAGTATCTTCAACAGCCGTAAATACCCAGGTCCCTACACCCCCACCACCGTGTTTCACAGATGAGGTGGTATGCTTTGGATCTTGGGCAGTTCCTTCTCTCCTCCATACTTTGCTCTTGCCATCACTCTGATATGTTAATATTTGTCTCATCTGTCCACAAGACCTTTTGTCCAGAACTGTGGATGCTCTTTTAAGTACTTCTTGGCAAACTGTAACCTGGCCATCCTATTTTTGCGGCTAACCAATGGTTTGCATCCTGCAGTGTAGCCTCTGTATTTCTGTTCATGAAGTCTTCTGTGGACAGTGGTCATTGACAAATCCACACCTGACTCCTGAAGATTGTTTCTGATCTGTCAGACAGGGGTTTGTGGATTTGTCTTTATTATACGGAGAATTTGTCTGTCATCAGCTGTGTAGGTCTTCCTTGGCCTGCTATTCCCTTTGTGATTAGCAAGCTCACCAGTGTTCTCTTTCTTCTTAATGATGTTTGAAACAGTTGATTTAGGTAAGCCTAAGGTTTGGCTGATGTCTCTAACAGTTTTATTCTTGTTTCTCAGTCTCATAATGGCTTATTTGACTTTCATTGGCACAACCTCTGGTCCTCATTTTGATAAACAGCAATAAAAGTTTCCAAAGGTGATGGAAAGACTGGGGGAAACACTAGGTGCTGAGAGCTCTCTTATACCTGCATGAAGGAGGCAATTAAACACACCTGAGCAATTAAACACCTGTGAAGCCATGTGTCCCAAACATTATGGTGCCCCGAAAAGGGGGAACTATTTATAAACACAGATTTCCACATGGTGAAACCAAATTGTATAAAAATATCCTTTAGTAAAATCTGACAATGTGCACTTTAACCACATGTGATTTTTTTCTATTACAGATCTCAAATTGTGGAGTACAGAGGCAAATAAATAAATGATGGGTACTGTAGATTCTTGATTAGTATGGTGTCAGGGATTAAGGGGATAAGGCAGGAGAATGGGGTTCAAAGGGAAAGATAAATCAGTCATGATTGAATGGCAGAGTAGACTTGATGGGCTAAATGGCCTAATTCTGCCCCGAGAACATATTTCAGTAGAAGGAGGCAGTGAACCTTAAATATACCAGCCTGGATTTTGCTCCACTGCCCATCATGGGTTATTGATTGGGGACGATCAGCCATGATCACAATGAATGCACCTATTTTCTATGTTTCTATGTAACATCTGCGTGCATATCCAATTGTCCTTTATATATCTTCAGCATATATGGAAAGAACATGCAGGATGAAAGGCTCCTGACCTGACTGGTGAAGACGTTGTGCAGCAGCAGGGCCAAGCACATCATGATCAGCTCCTGTGTGTGGGCTGGAACAAGCCACACACAGGAAAATGCTGATAAAAACTTTGACAAATTGTAGGAGTTAATGTTCAAATTTGACACGTGTTAATGTTAAGTTCTTGATATTCTAAAATAAGTTCAAAAAAAGATATAAAAAATGTAAATTTGTAAAAAAAAGCTCAAGATATTTCAAATTAAAAATTCAGAAAATATCCCACCTTTCTTCCATATCACAAAATCTTAATTCACATGAGTCTACTCATTGATTCTACATCAAACATATGGATGAATTCCCCAGGGAATTGCAAGGGGTTTCCAGCAATTCATCCTCCATAACAAGAACTGAGGTCATGACTTGATGACTTTCAACTGAATATGCATCTGCCTACATCCCAAACATCAGTAAACACGTGGATAACTGCTGCCAACAATCTGGGCCGTACATTATAAAAAAATAAAATCAGGTTTCTATGCATTTTATGTATACTATTCTCTAATTAGGGAATTGGAATGCCTCCTGTTGAGTAATCTCATGGATTATTTTGAATTTTCAAATCCTCTGACCAATGTAAACTGCACTACACATTATATGGCCGCTTTGTCATCTTCAAGAATCCTTATTAAACGTATATAACCATCCACTCAGCCACCTTGCTGTAATTTGGACAATGGACCAATACAAATAGTCATATCTGAGAATGGCTATTGACAGTTTGTAGTTCAATAGACAATAGACAATAAACATTAGGTGCAGGAGTAGGCCATTTGGCCCTTCGAGCCAGCACCGCAAATTGACAGGTAGTTTGTTTCGGTGGACACAAATTGTATTTTCTTTGGCAGTGTAAGTGATCTGTGGGAACAGATTGTATGAAAAGTTCTACCTCTCATTGATCTGTGCTAATGACTGCTCAGTGATCATGTGAACCGTTTAACTACAATCATCAATACTAATCACAATAAACTGACAATGCACAGTAGATTCACAGAAATGTTGTCCGCAATCCATTATTAATTACCATAAATAGAACATAAACGAGGATGGGAGTAATCAATATTTTCTTCACATCAGCATTTCAATAGTTTGCTTGTCTGTACCACTTATAATATACAACAAACTTGCAGGATCAACTTTCCAAGATCAACTTTATTACAACAGCCATAATCTGATAAATGCATTATTCTTTATTGTAGGTTTCCCACGAGAAGCAGTTTAAACACCAAAGACAACAATAACATGAAATGCATAACCAGACATTAAGATTCATTGTGAAAACATGGAATTGGTTTCAGGGAACTGATCATTTTCCTTCTCCATGGAGGTCAGTATCCCCTTTAGAAAAATTAAAGTTTGTGGTGTATTTGCCAGCTGGGACCCACTCCAATCATCCTACCGATAAATCACTTGGATTCAGAGCTTTTATTTCAACCTCTTCCTTTCCAACTATTCTCACGTTATATTTTTCTCAGTAATTTACAAAATGGGGAAGCGCAAATGCAACATTTGCCCATTGCTGTCCTCTAAGAGACAATGAGTGGTGCCTTGAACTACTACAGTTTGTGTACTCCCTCAGTGCTATTACATCTCACAATGTTGTTTTTTACTTTTGCCAGGGTGGTGTGTGATTTAGAGAGATGGCGGTGCTTTCGCACTCCAACTGTTACCCTTGACCTTCTTGGTGGTTAAGGTTGTGGTTTAGACCAATTCTATTGGAGAAACCATGACGAATTGTTAGTGTTCTTATACATACTGGAACAATGGTAGGCACAACAAATGTTCAAGATGGAGGATGCGATCCAATATATTAGACGGAAACCAGCTTCCAAGAATTCAGATTTTCAAGTATACTGTAACTTTCTGACTGTCTAATCAGCATAGAATGTTTTATGATCTTTGCTAATTAATTGAACTTGGAGTTTACATTGTGAAACACACTAATTTATAACTAAATGAAATAAAGATACATGAGGTTGGTCCTCGGCCTTAATTGGTTCAATATATCCAGTCCTTTTCTCTTCCAACCTGCAGTTTTTTGTAGAAACCACAATGTGCAAGAGCAATATATGAAAAAAATTATAAAAAAACGCTGGAAAGATTCAGCATAAATATCCTTGAGTTAACCAGAAAGTTTTTCTCTTCACGGACTCAGTCTCATCCGCTGAGCAATTTCAGCACTTAAAAGTTTTCACCTCAATTTCAATTTCTTTCAGCTTCTCTGCATTTATTGTCTCAATGAAACCTTGTTCATGAAGCAAAACACCTGCTTCTGAATTCATTTTCACATTGACTTCCCCTACTCAGCAAATCATATGTGCTTTCAATTTCCCCTCCATCTATGACATATTAATATCATGACTTCCTCGTGATCTCATGAAATCGGCGGGAAGAAGTTAGAGTTGCAATTTCAGAGTGCTACTTGTGGAGGCGAGATATTAGAGTGAAACAGGCGTCGGATAGGCTTACCTGGAGATAGTTTGCAGCAGGTAAAAGGGAAGTCAGACTAGCAGAGCGGCCTGCTGGGTGAAGTGCCGTGTGAAGGTAAAGTGTAAATCTTTGGCGAGTAGGTTGAGGCAAGGAGACTACGTTTAAATTAGCTCTGTGTGTGTTCTGATATTTAGCTAGATAAGTGATTTATTGCAGTGATGGCAGGAATGTTTGTTGCAGTGTGTTTCTTACAGGATGTGGGAAGCCAGGAGCTGGTGCTTCTGAAAAAATACACCTGTGGGAACGGTGTCTTCTCAAGGACCGAGTTAGGGAACTGCCGCAGCAGCTGGATGACCTGCAGACTATCTGGGAAAACAAAAGCTTCCTGGGCAGGACTTACAGTCAAGTCGTCACTCCGAGAGTATAGGAGGAACGATGGTTAGAGACATCAAGGAAGGGGATTAAACGAGTGCAGGAGACCTCAGTGGATGTATCTCTTGAAAACAGGTACGCCGTCTTGGGAGCTGTCAGGGCAGAAGACACTTCCAGTCTGAGAGGCGGACAGACCTATGACTCGAATTTTGGCACAGATGTTCAACCAGAGAGACCGATATCAGGCAGAGCCATAGTGGTGGGTGACTCCATAAGTCAAAGGTATGGACAGGAGATTCTGCGGCAACAGGCGAGACTCAAGGATGATGTGTTGCCTTCCTGGTGCCAGGGTCCAAGACGTCTCAGACCGATTGCAGAACATTCTCAAAAGGGAAGGGTAGCAGAACAGAAGTAGTTGTGCATGTAGGCACAAACGACATAGGTAAGAAGAGGAAGGAGGTTATGTAACGTGAGTACAGAGAATTAGGTAGGAGGCTGAAAAGCAGGACCTCCAGGGTAGTTATCTCTGGTTTGCTTCCAGTACCTCATGTTAGTGAGGGTGGGAACAGAGAGATGGAGAGCTGAATGTGTGGCTGAGGAGTTGGTGCAAGGGGCAGGGATTTAGTTTTCTCGACCATTGGGATCTCTTCTGGGGCAGGGGAGACCTGTACAAAAAGGGACAGTTTGTACCTTAACTGGAAGGGAACCAACATTCAGGCAGGTTTGCTAGTGCTACACGAATGGGTATAAACTAAATAGTGTGGGGGTGGGGTCAGCAACATGGAAGTGTATGTGTGGAGTTAACAGGAGAGGGCAGGAAAGGTCATGGAAGTCTCCAGAAATAACAGGACTGAAAGTTTAAAAAGGGAAAAGAGAGTAAGGTCGGGTAAAATCTGGATGCTTGTGAGAGGAGGGCTGGTCAACACCGAAGTGAAAGTATTATATTTGAATGATGTTGTAGGTGTTACGGAGACGTTGCTGCAAGAGGATCGGAGCTGAATATTCAGGTTAAACATCCTATCGGAGATACAGAAAGGTGGGCAGAGGGGGTGGGGTAACTCTGTTGGTTAGGAACGAAATTCAATCCTTAGCGAGGGGTGACATAGGATCAGAAGATGTAGAGTAATTGTGGATATAGCTGATAAATGATAAGGGTAAAAAGACTAATGGGAGTTATTTCCAGGCAACACACAGTAGCCAGGATATAGGGTACAAGTTACATCAGGCGATAAACTTGGCTTATAAAAAAGGAAATGCTATGGTGGTCAAGGGAGATTTCAATATGCAGGTAGACTGGGAAAATTAAGTTGGTACTGGACCCCAAGAAAGGGAATTTGAAGAGTGCCGAACTTTTCAAGATGGATTTTTAGAGCAGTTTGTGGTGGAGCCGACCAGAGAAAAGGCAATTCTGGATTTAGTGTTGTGTAATTAATCGGATTTGGAAAGGGAACTCAAGGTAAAGGAGCCATTAGGATGTAGCGACCACAACATGATACATTTTAAAGAAGGAACTGCAGATGCTGGAGAATCGAGGGTACACAAAAAGCTGGAGAAACTCAGCGGGTGCAGCAGCATCTAAGGAGCGAAGGAGATAGGCGACGTTTCGGGCCGAGACCCTTCTTCAGACTGGTCAGGGATCAGGGAAACGAGAGATATAGACGGTGATGTGGAGAGATAAGGAACAATGAGTGAAAGATATGCAAAAAAGTATCGGTGATAAAGGGAACAAGCCATTGTAAGCTGTTTGTGGTGTGAAAATGAGAAGCTGGTGCGACTAGGGTGGGGGAGAGATAGAGATAGAGGGAATGCCAGGGCCCCAGGGCTGAGGGAGAGGTGGGAAGGGGAGGAGACAGCAAGGGTTAACAGAATTGAGAAAATTCAATATTCAAGCCCAAAGGATGCAGACTCCCCAAGCGGAATATGAGGTGCTGTTCCTCCAGCTTGCGGTGTTGCTCACTCTGGCAGTGGAGGAGGCCCAGGACCGAGAGGTCGGATGTGGAATGGGAGGGGGAGTTGAAATGCTGAGCCACCGGGAGGTCGGGTTGGTTATTGCGGACCGAGCGGAGGTGTTCGGGAAGCAGGGTGGGAGGACTACTCTTCCTCCCACCCTGCTTCCTGTAAGGACTCCATCCCCTATTCCCAATTCCTCCGTCTACGCCGCATCTGCTCCCAGGATGAGGTGTTCCACACCAGGTCATCACAAATGGCCTCATTCTTCAGAGAACGGGGATTCCCCTCCCCCACTATTGATGAGGCTCGCACCAGGGTCTCCTCCATACCCCGCAACACTGCCCTCGCTCCCCATTCCCCCACTCGCAAACAGGGCAGAGTCCCCCTGGTCCTCACCTTTCACCCCACCAGCCGGCAAATACAACATATAGTCCTCCGCCAGTTTCGCCACCTCCAACGTGACCCCTCCACCCGCCACATCTTCCCATCTCCCCCCCTGTCTGCCTTCCGCAAAGACCGCTCCCTCCGCAACTCCCTTGTCCATTCTTCCCTCCCCTCCCACTCTACCCCTTCCCCGGGCACTTTCCCTTGCAACCGCAAGAAATGCAACACTTGTCCCTTCACCTCCCCCCTCCACTCCTTTCAGGGACCCAAGCAGTCCTTCCAGGTCCGACAGAGGTTCACCTGCACCTCCTCCAACCTCATCTACTGCATCCGCTGCTCCAGGTGCCAGATGATCTATATCGGTGAGACCAAGCGGAGGCTTGGCGATCGCTTCGCCGAACACCTCCGCTCGGTCCACAATAACCAACCCGACCTCCCGGTGGCTCAGCACTTCAACTCCCCCTCCCATTCCACATCCGACCTCTCGGTCCTGGGCCTCCTCCACGGCCAGAGTGAGCAACACCGCAAGCTGGAGGAACAGCACCTCATATTCCGCTTGGGGAGTCTGCATCCTTTGGGCTTGAATATTGAATTTTCTCAATTCTGTTAACCCTTGCTGTCTCCTCCCCTTCCCACCTCTCCCTCAGCCCTGGGGCCCTGGCATTCCCTCTATCTCTATCTCTCCCCCACCCTAGTCGCACCAGCTTCTCATTTTCACACCACAAACAGCTTACAATGGCTTGTTCCCTTTATCACCGATACTTTTTTGCATATCTTTCACTCATTGTTCCTTATCTCTCCACATCACCGTCTATATCTCTCGTTTCCCTGATCCCTGACCAGTCTGAAGAAGGGTCTCGGCCCGAAACGTCGCCTATCTCCTTCGCTCCTTAGATGCTGCTGCACCTGCTGAGTTTCTCCAGCTTTTTGTGTACCCATGATACATTTTAATCTGCAATTTGAGAAAGAGAAGATGAAATCGGATGTGTCAGTATTGCAGCTGAGCAAGGGGGACTACAGAGCTATGAGGGAGGAGCTGGCCAATGTTGACTGGAACGGGACCCTAGCAGGGGTGACGGTGGAATAGCAATGGCTTGAATATCTGGGAATAATCCGGAAGATGCAGGATCTTTTCATTCCAAAGAGGAAGATTCTCTGGGATGGAAGAGGCGACCGCGGCTGACAAGTGAAGTCAAGAACAGTATAAAACTAAAAGAAAAGGCATATAACATAGCAAAAATTAGTGAGAAGCCATAGGATTATCAAGCTTTTAAAGAACAACAGAAGGTAACTAAAAAGACAATACGGGGAGAAAAAATGAAATATGTAGTTAAGCTAGCCAATAATATCAAAGAGGAAAGCAAGAGTTTCTTCAGTTATATAAAGAGTAAGAAAGGCAAGGTGGAGGTTGGGCCGCTGGAGAATGATGCAGGAGAAGTGATTATGGGAAATAAAAAAATGGAAGAGGTGTTGACAGTGATATTTCAAGAATCATTCGAGACAAGGGAGGTCCCAAATGTATGGAAAATTGCCAATATTACCCCGCTGCACAAGAAGGGAGCAAAGCAGAATATTGGGAAGTATAGGCCGGTTAGTCTGTCTTGGGTAGTTGGTAAGAATTTAGTCCATTATAAAGGATGAGGTTACAGAGTACTTAGAAGTTCACGATAAAATAGGCCGGTCAGCATGGCTTTGTGAAGGGGAGGTCTGTAGAGGATCCCACCCCCCTATGAATCTAGTTTAAACCCACCCATGTAGCACTAGCGAACCTGCATGCCAGGAAATTGGTACCTCTCCAGTTAAGGTGCAACCCATCCCTCTTGTACAGGTTGCCTCTGCTGCAGAAGAGTCCCAATGGTCCAGAAATCTGAATCCCTGCCCCCTGCCTCAACTCCTCAGCCACACATTCATCTCCCCTATCTTTCTGTTCCAACTCTTACTAGTACATGACACTGGAAGCAATCCAGAGATCACTACCCTGGAGGTCCTGCTTTTTAGCCTTTTAGTTAACTCCTTGTACTCATATTGCAGAACCTCCTTCCTTTTCCGACCTATGCCATCTGTGCCAACATGTAGAATCTTCTTTCTGTACCCCTAACTATAGAGTCGCCTACCACTATAGCTCTGCCTGATGTTGCCCCTCCCTGCTGAACCTTATTGCCAGGGTTGATGTTGCAGCCTGCCTGCCACTGCTGTTCAACCTTGATGTGTCACCCTCCCGACACCACACAAGAGGATGCATCTGTTTTGAGGAGGTACAGCCACTGAGGTTATCCCCACTGTATGTCTAATTTCCTTTCTCGTGGTCACCCACCTTCTCTCTTCCTGGACCTTCGGTAGTCCGATAAACAATTCTCCACTAATGGTGACTATTTCCTATCATTAAGCCAATTCTATAATCATTTAGCTAGCTGTCCCTGGGTTCCATGCATTCTAATCTTCTAGAGCAACCAACCTTGCAGAACGTTATCAAAGGGCAGGTTGGAGTCCATATAGACCACATCTGCCACCATCAATCTTCTTAGTTATTTCTTCAAAGAATTTAGTCAAATCTGTGACACATGATCTTTCACATACAAAACAGTGCTGACTATCCGTAATTAATGCTAGAATTAGTAACCAATTAGCAAGGTATTCTTGCTTAAACTTTTTTTACAGCTGTCATATAGTAACCAGTACTTACCTTGGAGGCAACTCACAGATTTGATTGTGACGGATGTCCAAGACCTCCAGCTTTTTAACTTCACACACCCATTCAGGCAAGCTGTCCAGTCTGTTTCTGTATGTGCAAAGGAATGTAAATACAGTAAATCACAGTTAATTAACAACAGCCTCTTAACATTTAAGAACTGCAACCAGCATTCCAATGTCTTATGTAACATTAATTATCTATACATGCAGATATAGAGCTATCTCGTGACTTTTGGAATAATACAGTGCCCTCAATAATGTTTGGGACAAAGATCCATCATTTATTTATTTGCCTGTACTCCACAATTTGAGATTTGTAACAGAAAAAAAAATCACATGTGGCTAAAGTGCACATTGTCAGATTTTAATAAAGGCCATTTTTATACATTTTGGTTTTACGATGCATAAATTACAGCAGTGTTTATACATAGTCCCCCCCATTTCAGGCCACCATAATGTTTGGGACACATCAATGTCACGTAAATGAAAATAGTCATGTTTAGTATTTTGTGGCATATCCTTTGCATGCAATGACTGCTTGAAGTCTACGATTCATGAACATCACCAGTTGCTGGGTGTCTTCTCTGGTGTTGCTCTGCCAGGCCTGTATTGCAGCCATCTTTAGCTTATGCTTGTTTTGGGGGCTAGTCCCCTTCAGTTTTATCCTCAGCATATAAAAGGCATGCTCAATTGGGTTTAGATCGGGTGATTGACTTGGTAAGAATTGACCATTTTTTATCTTTGAAAAACTCCTTTGTTGCTTTAGAAGTATGTTTGGGATCATTGTCTTGCTGTAGAATGAACTGCTGGCCAATGGGTTTCGAGGCATTTGTTTGAACGTGAGCAGATAGGATGTGTCTATACACTTCAGAATTAGTTATGCTACTACCATCAGCAGTTGTATCATCAATGACGATAAATGAGCCAGTACCTTCAGCAGCCATACATGCTCAGGCCATAACACCCCCACCACTGTGTTTCACAGATGAGGTGGTATGCTTTGGATCTTGGGCAGTTCCTTCTCTCCTCCATACTTTGCTCTTGCCATCACTCTTTTCATCTTTGTCCCATCTTTCCACAAGACCTTTTACCAGAACTGTGATTGCTCTTTTAAGGACTTCTTGGCAAACCATAAACTGGCCATCCTATTTTTGCAGCTAACCAGTGGTTTGCATCTTGTAGTGTGGCCTCTGTATTTCTGTTCATGAAGTCTTCTGCAGACAGTTTTCATTGACAAATCCCGCCTGACTCCTGAAGAGTGTTTCTGATCTGTCGGACAGGTGTTTGGGGATTTTTCTTTATTATAGAGAGAATTCTTCTGTCATCAACTGTGGAGGTCTTCCTTGGCCTACCAGCCCCTTTGTGATTTGGAAGCTCACCAGTGCTCTCTTTCTTCTTAATGTCAAGTCAAAGTCAAAAGAGTTTATTGTCATGTGTCCCTGACAGGACAATGAAATTCTTTCTTTGCATAGCACAACAGAACATAGTAGGTATTGACTGCAATGATATACTTAAATACACACATTAATTAATAAAGTGCAAATAACAGATGGAGGGATATTAATGTTCAGAGTTTTGTCCGAGCCAGGTTTAATAACCTGATGGCTGTGGGGAAGTAGCTATTCCTGAACCGGGTCGTTGCAGTTCTCAGGCTCCTGTACCTTCTACCCGAAGGTAGCAGGGAGTTGAGTGTGTGGCCAGGGTGGTGTGGGTCCTTGATGATGCTGCCACCCTTTTTGAGGCAGCGACTGTGGTAGATCCCCTCGATGGAAGGACGGTCAGAGCCGATGATAGACTGGGCAATGTTTACTACTTTTTGTAGTCTTTTCCTCTCCAGGGCACTCAGGTTGCCGAACCAAGCCACAATGCAACCGGTCAGCAAGCTCTCTACTGTGCACCTGTAGAAGTTAGAGAATCCTCCTTGACAGACCGACTCTCTATAATCTTCTCAGGAAGTAGAGGCGTGATGAGCTTTCTTAATAATTGCATCTGTGTTCTCGGACCAGGAAAGATCTTCACAAATGTGCACGCCCAGGAATTTGAAGCTCTTGACCCTTTCAACCATCGACCCGTTGATATAAACAGGACTGTGGGTCCCCATCCTACTCCTTCCAAAGTCCACAATCAGTTCCTTGGTTTTGCTGGTGTTGAGGGCCAGGTTATTGTGCTGGCACCATATGGACAGTTGCTTGATCTCTCTTCTGTACTCCGACTCATCCCCTTCAGTGATATGTCCCACAACAGTGGTGTCGTCAGCGAACTTGATGATGGAGTTCGCACTATGACCGGCTACGAAGTCATGAGTATAGAGTGAGTACAGCAGGGTGCTGAGCACGCAACCTTGAGGTGCTCCCGTGCTGATTGTTATCGAGTCTGACACATTTCCACCAATACGAACAGACTGTGGTCTGTGAATGAGGAAGTCGAGGATCCAATTGCAGAGGGATGAGCAGAGACCCAGTTCTGCGAGTTTGGTAACCAGCTCGGAGGGGATGATTGTGTTAAATTCCGAGCTGTAGTCAATGAATAACAGCCTGACATGTGAGTTTTTGTTGTCCAAGTGGTCCAGAGCGGAGTGGAGGGCCAGCTAGATCGCGTCCACCGTTGATCTGTTGTGGCGGTAAGCGAACTGCAGTGGGTCCAGGTAGGAGTCGAGGTAGGAGTTGATTTGCCCCATGATCAACCTTTCGAAGCACTTCATCACCACAGGCGTTAGTGCCACAGGTCGCTAGTCATTGAGGCACGTCACCTTGCACTTCTTGGGCACCGGTATTATTGATGCCCTTTTGAAGCAGGTGGGAACCTCAGACCTAATGATGTTCCAAACAGTTGATTTTGGTAAGCCTAAGGTTTAGCTGATGTCTCTAACAGTTTTATTTGTGTTTCTCAGACTGAAGGAAAGACTAGGTGCTGAGTGCTCTCTTATACCTGCATTAAGGAGGCATTTACACACCTGAGCAATTACAAACACATGTGAAGCCATGTGTCCCAAACATTATGGTGCCCTGAAATGGGGGGGGGACTATGTATAAACACAGCTGTAATTTCTTCATGGTGAAACCAAATGTATAAAAAATACCCCTTAATAAAATCTGACAATGTGCACTTTAACCACATGTGTTTATTTTTAATACACATCTCAAATTGTGGAGGACAGAGGCAAATAAATAAATGATGGGTCTTTGTCCCAAACATTATGGAGGGCACTGTATATGTTCATTCCTACAGACTGCATATTCAATCTACTTACCAATGCAAGCCTGCAGTGGTGTGTTAGAACATCAGGTTAGGTTGAGTATATTTGCAAAATATTAGCTCCTCTGTTAAAACTAGGCTTGGCACATCATGAATAATTGCTTGAATGGTATTTTTAAAAAAGTGTTGGATTAACTACTATAAAAGTAATTCATAAATCATAAGGTAGACAAAAGTGCTGGAGAAACTCAGCGGGTGCGGCAGCATCTACGGAGCGAAGGAAATAGGCAACGTTTTGGGGCGAAACCCTTATTCAGACTTCAAACTTCATAAATCATAATACGGGTCTCCCACCGATTTTCTGGCACCCTTTCTATATTATCCGTTCTGCCGGACCAACAGAGGTAATGGTCTCTGAGAGCAGTCCAACAGTACTGGAACGGGACGAAGATAGCGGCCCACAAAGTTTGTCTCGAAAGTCAACCATGGGAACAGATCTGCTGGCTCTGGCAAAGCCAAAGTTCCAGAGCACCAGAAACAAATTTGGCCCACTGATCTCCGTGGAAATCCCAATGAGGTTGAGATCAGCTGCCTGGGTGCCACATTTTCAGGGACAATTCCAGGTGGGGGATTTTAAGTGCAGTCTTGTGATTTTGTCTGGATTAAAGGAGGACCATCATTTGCCAGAAAATCGGTGGTGGGCCTAGCCCACAAATGGTAAATTGTTAGTATGATGTATGAGCGTAATAAAGCTAATGTCAAAACAGTAATACAACCGCAGCAAAAAAGGCAGCATGTCTCCTCCAGTTCCTGATACAAAAATATAAGATTTATTTCTGACAGGCTATACAGATTAAACATATACGGGCGATTCTTCAGTAAGTGTCAACGTTTAAGTTTCTGGAAACCCGAAAATAAAATTTTGAATGTTGTTTCACATAGATGAACATATCATCATATATTTTTATGATGAACAACACTGCAAAATATAACTGATTTAAGAATATAAAATCAAATTTTTGTCGCAGTCTTTCAAATTATAGAGTATCTTCCTTAAACACCAAAAAAAAAACTTATTCAGTCTAACACATTGATTTTAAACCATTGTAACAGTTTACTGCCGAAAAAGTGGTGATTTCAGCAAGAATGGTAACCTTCACATAACCTTTCACCAACTTCCTCTAAAACAATATTAACTTCAGATGAATAGGCAGAAGCGTACTGTTTATTTAGCAATTGCAATTCATAATTATGGACATTGTATTATTTTACATATTATGAGCATAAAATGCTCATGTGATGGATATGACGCAGTGTGGTGGAGATGATCAAGTTTGGGAGCGTCACGTGATGGAGATGTCTAAAACTATCTTTAGGACTAGGGCTGGGGTTGGGGCTGGTGCTAGGGATGGGACTGGGGCTGAGGCTGGGGCTAGGGTTGGGGCTAGGGTTACTTACCCCCGATCTCCAGCTCCAGCCGGACACAAAGCCCCATTGCAGCTGTCGTCTCTTCCCGTGACCCGATGTCCCTCTCCACGACCGGCCCCCTTCAGTCCTTGTTCCCCGGTGGGGGGTGGAACAAGGGCTGAAGAGGGTCGGGCGTGGAGAGGGACATCGGGTCACGGGAAGATGCGACGGCTGCAACAGGGCTTTGTGTCCGGCTTGAGCTGGATGGAGATCAGGGGTTAAGTTATGGAGATGGCCGTGACGGTTATGGTGGCCCTAGCCTTTAGCCCAGGATGGCCTTGCCCAAAGGCCATGACCGGCCATATCGTTTCCGGAATGGCACATGGCACGATTTGTTCTCCAGAACAAATCAAAAAAGATTTGGAAAAATCGGTAAAAAATAGAGGAATTTTTTTTACGATGATAAATATTTTAATTATTAATACCTACCGTTTAAAAGTATTTGAATTTCAGATAGACCCCCAATAAATAAATATGCCAACTTGAAATTTCAATAGTAACCATCGGGGCATGCTGTTTTCGGGGGGGGGGGGGGCATCGAACATCGGGAAAAAATGAAAAAATAACACGTTATTCATTTAGGGTTTAATCTTCATTTATGCGGATTATGTTTATTAACAATATAGAAAAAGAAAAAATGGGATAGAATTATGGATTTTCCTTATATACAGCATCAAAGTAGCGGGACACCAAAGTCGTTACTGAAGAATCACCCATACCCTAACCAACTCAAGTTAGAAGTAATCCAGCTATAAAGTGCCTTTAACAGGGACAGAACGTAGCAGAAACACTCATCAGCTCAGGCTCTCTCAAAAAAAAGTTACAGTCAACGTTTCAAGTCTCTTTGATAGAGCTACGTACTGCTGTGTGTTTCTGATATTTTGTGTTTAATTTCAGATTTCCAAATGTCTGCAATTTTTTGATATACAAATCACCTACCTTGAAACATCCATAAAAGTAAGATTATTGGGGTCTGGATATATATCAATAGATACAAGTTCTGAAATCAAGAATAATTTTTGTTAGTAATGACAATGAGTATTATTAAGCGATAACAAGAGTTTCTTGTACTTTATATTTTAACATATATATTTCTAAATTAATTTTACAGTGTTCTGAAGTACACATCTCCCTGCAGATCACACGTTCCTCGGTATTGTACCAATGCTATAATCTACCACAAATTGCAAATATAAGTACAACATTCATCCAAATTACATAAATGAATATCACCCAAATTACTTTAAACAATCTTCATCATCAAAATCTATCGTTTTTTAATTCCTTCACAAGAGAAATATGAATTAGGGGAGACTTTATCTGGGGATAGCAAATCATTTATGTATTTATGCAGTGACAAAGTAATTTTGAATTCATGTGTGCTTTGCTTACAACATTGATTTAAGAAATTATTGATTATTTTTATTACGTTAGTGCTTCCCAAACTAAGCCTTAATTGATTAGAGAACAAATTGAATACAGAACAGTATAGCACAGTAGACCCTTCGGCCCACATTGTCTGTGCCGAACATGATGCCATGACCAATTCTTCTCTGCCTGCACATAATCCACATCCCTTCATTTCCTGCATATCCTTGTGCCAACCCAAGTCTCAAGTGCCACTGTCACATCTGTCTCCACCACCACCCCAGTAGCATGTTCCAGGCACTCACCACTTCCAGTGTTAAAAACTTGCCTTGCACATCGCCTTTAAACTATGCCTACGCACCTTGAAGCTCTCCCATCTAGTATTTGTACGGTTCCGACAATCTATCCTATCTATGTCTATTGTAATTATATACTACTATCACGTTTCCTCTGAACCTCCGACATTCCAGAGGAAACAATCCAAGTCTGCACAACATCTTCCTGTAGCTAATACCCACGAACCTGGGCATCATTTAGTAAAGAGATTGAAAGATTCTGCAGAAATCAACTCATGATGCCCAGACAAGCATATTACGTACTACGTACTGATCTAATTGGGTTAGTTTACAACGTAGCAATAACCAAAACCAAGATCACAATAATTATGCAAGACTTCAGGATTTGAAATGCACTATCCACACAATGTGAACTAATTAGACGTTCATTCATAGAGGCCATTGGCGACCCAAATGCATCTACATCACCCAAGCTGAATGATCATCCTATTATGACTTCCAATGAGATACCCTATGAGTAGAAACACTATGAATGCAGAAAAATATAAGTCATAAGCACAGATCTTTAGCATCCCAATTTGCATCACTGACATCAGTTTAAAAAAACAGTGGCATATTTTGCACTCCTGCCTGTACAGCTGGCTGCCCTCAAAGTCTGTTCATGGAGCCAAAAGGCAGCATAATCTCCCTTCTATCAGGTTCAGAAGCCTGTCTGAACCCAAAACAGATTAATGCAGGCATAAACATGGCAATCTCCTGGGAAACATGTGGTCCTAGAAGAAAAGTTAGTAGTTTCCTTTAAGCTTCTGACTATAAATTGACTTCTGGTGTGTGCATATGAGCTTTTTATCTTATTAAATTGTAATGTTAATTTTAAGTATATTTTCCACGACCTGTGTATTAATGAATGTGAAAGATGTTCAAAAATAATTAACACCTCAACCACACTGACAGTTTTGACATTTCATCAGTTGAGAAGGCTGACCTTTGCTGCCCGTCAAAGTTGTTTTGGTGAATTCTGCTGGCTGTATCAAGGACAGATTCGCTGAGCCATGCCAAAACACTGGCAGCTGGGATCCAAGAAAGAATAGCATGTTGCAGACCATGTTTGAACAAAAGGCATGGCACACAGCTGGTAGCTGACAATTTTGGATTAAATAAAAATCAGCCCCATAATTTTGTTCCCTTAATAATTATTTTGCAAGCTAACAAAAACATTCAATTAAAATCGTAAGTGCAACATAGGTAATATAAACTTACCATTTGAAGCAGCATAAAGAGTCTTCAGAGAATATCCACTGGCTTTAAGACTAGTTAGTTGGTTTCGTTCACAATGTAATACCTCAATGTTATGAAATACCATGCTATCAAGGGCACGCAGTTTATTGTCACGTAGATCCAGATGTGTGATGTGTTGCAGGAAATCTGCATCTGATACCTCCAACTTGGCAATGCGATTGAGTCTAATTTCAAATAGATAACATTAAAACTATTTTTTCAAAGAAAATTTGAATTTGTCAAATGGTTATTCCTACATTTGAAGTATTACCTAAAATAAAACTACTTATGTAGTTCTGTTAACACTAAAATTGGCTGTAAAGTGGGCACTGAAGATGGTTATCTAAAATTACAACAAGATCTTAATCAAACAGGCAATGGATTGAGAAATGGCAGATGTAAATTAATTCAGATAAATGTAAGGTGTTGCATTTTGGTAAGCCATACCAAGGCAGGATTTACACAGTAAATGATGCCCTTGGGTTGTTGTAGAACAAAGAGGCTTCGAGTCTAGGCACATGGTTTCTCCCGCCCGAGTTGCGGGGTTGAAAACAACCCGGAGCGGGGCCTGACATCGCCCGACGTGGCTTTAATGGCTGCGGAACTTGCCATCGCCCGCCGGGGGCTCCAACATCAAGACCCGGAGCGGGGTCTGACTTCGCCCGGCGCAGCTTTAACGGCCGTGGGACTTACCATCGCCCGCTGGGGGCTCCAACATTAAAAGCCGGAGCAGGGCCTTACATTGGATGGAGAGCAGGGGAGAGACAAGACTTTGCCTTCCATCACAGTGAGGAGGATACTCACTGTGATGGATGTTTGTGTTAATTGAGTTGGTTGTGTGTCTTGTATAATTGTTTATTTTTGCTGCCAAAGGGACTAAAGAGGGAAATTAGCTATTGGATATAATCTGTCCCTGTTTAAATAAAAATTCAAAAAAAATTCAAAATGAAGGTGGTGACAAAGTTAGACAGGGTGGTGAAGAAGGTGTTTGGCATGCTTGCCTTCATCATTGCCTGTACATGACGTTAGCAAGGCCGCAGTTGAAGTACTGTGCACAATGATACCATTAAACTGGAAAGGGTGCAAAAAAGCTTTGCAAGGATGTTACCAGGTCTAGAGGATTTAGGTTACAAAGAGAAGCTGGATAAATTGAGTCTTTTTTTCTCTGGTGGGGGTGTTAGCCTATAGAAGTTTATAAAATCATGAAGGCCATAAATACGCTGAATAGCAAATCTTCTTTCCCGTGAGTGGAATCTGAAATGAGGGGGCATAGTTTAAAGGTGAGAGGGGAAAAATCTAAAAGGGACTTCAGAGGGAACTTTTTACACACAGGAGGTATGGAACAAGCAGAGCCATTTCTACACAAGGTATGCACCATCCCTTTGAGCAAATGGTATGAAATACTCCATGCAACCAGCTTCCCTCAATGTTTTCTTCTCTAAACCTGAAAATATGGAAGGTTTTGGTTTGCTGGTTTCAGGTATGATTAACAAGAAAAACTCTGTTTCAAAATAGAATGCATAATAGTATATAGAATATGGAACAGTACAACAAAGTTACATGTCCTTTGGCATACAATGTCTGTGCCGAACATGATTCCAAGTTAAAGTAATAGCCTCTGCCTGCATATGATCCATATTCCTGCATATCCATGTTTCTATCTAAAAGTCTTTTAAATGCCTCTGCCATATCTGCTACCACAACCACCTGTGCCAGCGCATTCCAGGCAGCCACCACTGTCTGAGTAAAATATTTGCCCAACTCATTTCCTTTAAACTTCTGAACAAGGGTCCTGAACTGAAATGTCATCTATTCCTTTTCTCCAGAGATGCTGCCTGACCCGCTGTGTTACTCCAGCATTTTGTATCTATCCTTTAAGCTTTGCCTGTCTCACCTCAAAGCTATGTCCTCTTGCCTTTGACAATTCCACCTTGGGAGAAAAGTTCTGACCGTCTCCTCTATCTATACCTCTCATAATTTTATATTTCCATCAGCTCTCCCCTAATCCACTGACGTTCCAGAGAATACAATCCATGTATGTCCAACCAATAAACGACTCCCACATGCCAAATATGGGCTTACTCAATAACAGTTGCTCCCAATATACTCTCCCTTGCTCTTCCCTAATAATGTTGCAATCTTAAAACTTATGGAGATGTGATCACTGATCCCAAAATGCTTTTCCACTTTAATGGTAGTCACCTGGCCAAGCTCAGGCCCCAATACGAGGTCAGTATGGCCCTCCATGAGTTGGATTATTATCATACTGTTCTGCCCGTCCAAGCCTTTTCCTTCATGGCTAGTCCTTGATTTTGCTTAAAAGCACCCAAACATAGATGGCAAGAAATTTGTGCTGGAACAAAAATCAAAACTGTTTGGATCTTATATATATCATTAACATATCAAAATGTCCAAAGATGCTTCATGGGTTTGTCACCAATTAGAGATTTCTCACCAAATGACTTAAGGTGGTATTATGGTAGCTGACCAAAGGATCAGCCAAATGGTTAGAGTATTTAAAAATATGTAAATATGTTTAGGGGGGGAATTCTGGAATTTGGGGTCAAGGCAGTTACAGGCATAAGCATAATTAAAACCCGGAAGCTCAAGGTGCCAGAATTCGAGAAATGCAAAGAACTCAAAGCACTTTAATGTGAGATTGGAGATAAGGCCAGCATCATGGTGGGGATTGAAAACAATGGTGCAAATTCTTTGGAGTGCTCACATTGCTTGACAGTCAAACAAGGTTACAAACATTGGACCCAGAGTACTGGAGTAACTCAGAGTGTCAAATGGTATCTGTGGCTAACATGGATGGTTGACATTTGCAGTTGGGATCCTTCTTCAGACTCTGAAGAAATCCAGAGATGTTCAGTTCAGTTCAGTTTCAATTTAGTTTATTGTCACATGTACCGAGGTACAGTGAAAAGCTTTTGTTGCGTGCTAACCAGTCAGCAGAAAGACAATGCATGATTACAATCGAGCCATTTACAGTGTATCGATGCATGATAAGGGAATAACGTTTAGTGCAAGGTAAAGCCAGTCCCACTGAGTTGGACCAGTACTTTGTGTTCTAAGCAAGATACCAGCAGTTCCTTGTCTACAGAGTTACAAATATGATGTTGATAGCAGCAGGAATATGAGCTTATTCTACATAGTGAAATAATGGAGAAACTGGTGTATATAAAACATTTTTATTCTTTAAATCTTATTTTTCCTTGATTCGCCTTGACCCATCTCCAGCATGCAATGTAATTAAATACACCATTCATTTCCTCTAATGTTCAGTTTCGAAGAACTAGGCCTGCCCATCTTGTGTTCTTCCCTCTCCAACCCCTATTCCTTCTGCATGGTGACCTATGGAGTCCCTGAGGAACTCCCTTTGACATTGTGCTACCTAGCATCCTCAGTCTGCTCATCAACAATATCATCCAAAAACATTTTCACATGTAGGCTGATAATGCACTGCTTATATTGCCAATCTATTTCTCACTAATGGATTACCTCAATACCTTCCTGTCTCCGATTTGGCAAATGACTTGTCTAATTACTAAACACTGATCAACAGCAATTTTCTCCAACATTATAATGGTAAGTCAAAGCCACAGAAGGAAGGTTTTCGGCCCGAAACGTTGCCTATCTCATTCGCTCCATAGATTCTGCTGCACCCGCTGAGTTTCTCCAGCATTTTGTGTACCCTCGAAAGAAATATCAAGTTTACTATAATGTCTAAGCAGCAGGTAGGGTATAGTTAAGAGAGCCAAGAGAGTTTTGTCATATGTACCAAAACTGAACAATTACATTCTTACTTTCAGCAGCATAGCAGGTTTTTAAACATATATATAAAACCATAAAACCTGTAAAGAGAGCATGTTGAATGCAGATAATGTATCATCGTCCGAATGTTTCAGTTGAAAATTCCTCAACGTTCGAATTTTGATAGAAAAACTAAAGTAATACTGAAC
This sequence comes from Okamejei kenojei, assembly GCA_035221665.1. NCBI lineage: Eukaryota > Metazoa > Chordata > Chondrichthyes > Rajiformes > Rajidae > Okamejei > Okamejei kenojei. The sequence goes on from CM069132.1 coordinate 73,815,337, forward strand.
GGCTTTATGGTACATTTTCTCATTCCACATTAATACATACAAATGATCCCAAATAGAGCTTTAATTTGATTAACAAAGTATTAACTATGTACAATAATACTTGCTATATTCGATTGATAAACATGGTCCTTTAACAATGAAAGAATTATCAATGAAACTAGAAATGTCTAACCTGTTGTAATCTAAAGTGTACCAGATCAGCCTATCCGATGAGTTCAGAGGAAACAAAAACATGCTTTTATTTATTATAAATCCAATACATTTGTAAGCCAAACACATTTGCAAAAGTAACTACCTTAAGTCCAGCTGTTTGATGTGAGACATTCTGCACAAACTATTCAGGCTCAGCATCTCCAAATAATTGCCTGCCATACAAAGTCTCTCCACAGCTGTCAGATCCTCCAGAACTACTGGAATGCTTGTGAACTCATTGAAGGAGAGGCCCAGGTAACTCAGTTGTTTCAGGTTCCCCAGCTCTGATGGGAGAGAATTGAGATGGTTGCCGTCCAGTAGAAATGTCTGCAGGCTATATTTCAGAACAGTAGAGAAAAATTGCATCAATTTATCAATCATCAAAGCTTATTCGCGGCTCTTGCAATGCAAAGTTTTCCCATTGACTTTTCAACAGAACTTGCAAAGGCAATGTGCAATAAATTCTTGCTTATATAAAATCATTGTATATCACCAGATCTGGATACTTACTTATCCATGCTGCCAACTGTTGTTGGAATAAATTGGAGAGTGTTGCAGGAAAGGTTGAGCTCTGATAGAGTTGGAATATCACAAACAGCTAAAGGGAATTCTCCCATGTGGTTATTTGACAAATTTAAACTTTTCAGCTTCAAGAACCTGCAGGATAAATGTATGAAGGCGTTTAATGTTAAATTGTATCAGCAAGTTGGCATTAAAAGAACAGCACATAGAGTAAAGCAAAGGACTGATCATTAATCAAAATTTTATTTGCAAGTCATTATAAAAAGCATTCAAACTTAGGTTTCTTTCAAATAATCCCCAATGAGCTGGCCAAGGACTGGCCATCACCAAGGACTGTCTCTTTAATAAAACCATATTTATATTACTCCCTCTTTTCAACAAAGAGAGTGAACATGGACATCAAATATAGTAACATAAATTCTGTTCAAACTGGACTATAGCCAAGGGCATTTGATTTATGAGCCGCGCATGGAGATGAAAGCACATCCAACATATAGCTCTTATGCTCACAGATAACCCAAAGTCTAATTACATGCAATGAAACATACCACAAAACTTTTGTTCAAATCTATGTTATTATCAATCTCCATTTCCTTCTGAGATTCCAGGAATAAAAAAGAACCAACAAAAAGAACCAAATGCATAAATATTAAGTGGGACAGTTATACTTGCCAATGGCGCTTGCCACTAGGGGAGCAGCGTTGACGACAGCGTCTGCCTACAGCCCGTTTGTCTTTTCAATCTTTTAAAAACATTTTAGTTTGTTTAAAGTCTGTTTTGTGGGGAAACTTTAACTTTTCTAAGTGGGGGAGGGGGACAGGGTAAGGGGGAAACTGTTTCTCCGTCGCGTCCTCGCCCCCCTCCTCGTGGCCTACCACCTGGATCGGAGCGGTATTTCCTGCCGGGGACTGGGAACCGGACCAGAGCTGCAACAGCGGCGGCGCAGTGCTGAATTCACCGCAGAGCGGGCGATGCCTACCTTGGTCGCTGTTTGGAGCTCCGGAGCGTTGGGCCGCTGCTCCAACATCGTGGAGCTGCGGTTTGGGAGAGCATCCAACAAGGGCGACACTGAACGTCATCATGGAGTCCTTTGCCGATGGCCGCCAGTGTTGCAACTCTGCCCAGCGCGGCCTGAGGACTTTGGGAGCGCTGGACTCCGGTAGGAGGTGTCCGACTCTGATGTCCAGGCCACTGAGGATGTCCCCCAGCCCCGACGTCGGACTTACATCACCCCGGCGAGCGAGCCTGAACATCGGGCCACCCGTAGCGGCGACTGTGGAGGGCTCGGGGAGGCCCCGACCACGGGTGAACATTGGGGAACATTAGAGGAAGATGACTGACTTTTGTGCCTTCCCTCACAGTGGGAAACTTTGATTCTGCTGTGTGGGGATGTTTTTATGTTGAACTCTATCGTGTGTTGTGTTCTTTACTTTTATTGTATGGCTGTATGGTAATCACATTTCACTGTGCCATCTGGCACATGTGACAAATAAATGTATCTTGTATCTTGTATACGTATTGAGTAGCTTCTGAAATTAAAATTGGAACCATGTGCCTAATACATAGTTTCCTGAAAGTGGCGTAATAGTTAGGTAGTGTGGTCAAGAAAGCTTTTAGTACATTGGCTTTCATCAGTCATGGTATTGAGTATAGGAGTTGGGATGTTATGTTACAATTGCACAACACATAGGTGAGACCACATTTGGATTATTGTGTTCAGTTTTCGTCACCCTGTTATAGGAAGGATGTCATTAAGCTGGGGTTCTGAGAGGATTTATGAAGATATTGCTATGACTTAAGGGCCTGAGCTCCAGGGAGAGGTTGGATAGGCTAAGACTTTTTTCAATGGACCACAGGAGGATAAAGGGTAATTTTATAGAGGTGTATATAAATCATGACGGGAATCGACAGGGTGCATGCACAAAGTCTTTTACCCAGATTAGGGGAATCAAGAAGCAGAGGACATAGGTTTAAGGTGAGAGGGGAAAGGTTTAAGGTGAGATGGGAATGATTTAATAGAAACCTGAGGGACATTTTCACTCAGAGGGTGATAGGTATATAACGAGCTGTCAGAAGAGGTAGTTGAAGCAGGTACTATAACAACATTTAAAAGACGATAGACATAAAAAGGTGCAGTAACTCAGCGGGTCAGTCAGCATCTCGGGAGAAAAGGAATAGGTGACATTTCGGGTCGAGTCCCTTCTTCAGACTGAGAGTCAGTCTCCCCTATTCCTTTTCTCCCGAGATGCTGTCTGACCTGCAGAGTTACTCCAGCTTTTTGTGTCTACCTTTGGTTTAAACCAGCATCTGCAGTTCCTTCTTAAACATTTAAAAGACATTTGGACCTGTACATGGATAGGAAGGGTTTAGAAGGATATTGGCCAAACACAGTCAGGATTAGCGTATATGGGTTATCTTGGTCGGCATGGACAAATTCAGCCCGAGGGCCTGTTTCTGTGCTGTCTGACAATGACTATAGTTTACTATAGTTTACTTTAGTTTAGTTTTGAGATACAGCATGAAAACAGGCTCTTCGGCCCACCGCGTCCACATTGTCCAATGATCATCTGTAGACTAGTTCTATCCTACACACTATGGATAATTTACAGAATCCAATTAACCAATAAACCTGCACATATTTGGAACATCAGAGGAAACCGGAGCACCCGGTCCCACACGGTCATGGGGAGAAAGTACAAACTCCATACTTGTACTCAGGATCAAACCCGGGTTTCTGGCGCTGTAAGGCATCAACTCTACCATTTGCAGTTTAAGTAGGAGTGATTAATATTAATAATCATTACTTTAGAAGACAGGTGAACACCCCTGAAGAAGGGTCTCAGCCCAAAACGTCACCCATTCCTTCTCTCCAGAGATGCTGCCTGTCCCACCGAGTTACTCCAGCATTTTGTGTCTACCTTCGGTGTAAACCAGAATCTGCAGTTCTTTCCTACACCCTTGATTTTAAAGCAGGTCAGTAAAGAAAACTTGGCGTTTACTAGTTATGGAGGTAAATACCCAAGACTTTGTGGCAACTATAGGAATAAATCCCACTATAAGGAGGAGCAAGAGCAGTGGGGTGGAGGAACAGTTTGACAATTGTTGGAAGGAACCCTCTCCAAAAAGCTTGCATCCGATTACAAGTTTAGGATGGATTTAATGTGTGCCATAACCAGCCACTCAAAGCACTTCATGATGGTAGATGCCGAGGCTTCAGTTGTTGCGGGTGGGACAGTGGCACAGCTGGTGGAGTTCCTGCCTCAGCACCAGTGATGTGCCTGTAAATTGCCCCTAGTGTGTGGGGAGTAGGTATGTCGGATAACATTGAACTTGAATGGGTGATCGATGGTTGGCATGAACCCGGTGTACATGCTGTACCTCTAAACTAAAATAAACTAAACTAAGTTAAGCTACAAACTATATTTTTGTGCAAAGGATAAAAGTTTGGAACTCTTCAAATATTCCTTCACTCCCCACATTCAGAAATGTTGTCTTTAATTTAGCTCATTAAATATCAGGTTCACAATTACACAGTAATTGCAAGGCAATCATAATGGCAATAAATATTGACCAGGACATTGAGGAATTCTCTTTTGCTTTTCTTTAACTTGTGTCCGGGGAGGGTGGGCGGGAGAGAAAGGGAGAGAGGGGGGGGGGGTGGGGGAGGAAGGGGGGGAAGAGGGGCAGAGGAGAGGGGGTGGGAGGCGTGAATGAGAGGTGGGGGAGACGGGGAGGAGAGAGGCCGGGAGAGAGGAGGAGGGGCGGGTTCATCTCGGCAGAGTCTTGAATGAGGGAGCAGGGAGCGGCGGGCGTGGGGAGGGGTGGGTGAGGGGGGGGGGGGGGGGGGGAGAGGGGGAGGGTGAGAGAGATTCCGGGGAGAGGAGAGGAGGGAGGAGGGGGTCTGGGTTCATCTCCGGCAGAGTCTTGAACGAGGGAGCAGGGAGTGGCTTTTGAATAACGGGGGGCGGGAGGGAGAGGTGGGGGGAGAGAAAGAGGGGGAAGAGAGAGGGGGGGAGAGAGAGAGAGAGGGGGAGGGGAGAGAGAGAGGGGGGAGAGAAAAGGGGGGGGTGGCCCGGGCCGTGGCAAGGGCCGGACAGAAGCCGAGGCGCGAGCGTGCGTCGACCAAAGCTCTCGGGAGTTCTTGGGAGCTCTCGGGTATAGGGCCGGACCCGAGCCGAGGCGCGAGCAGACGGCAGATCCATTGTGTCGTCATCATCGAAAAACAGGCTTTTTGATTTCCAAGTTTGATCGGATTTGTGAATATTTTCATCAATAACTCAAGAAATAAAGAACAACATTTTCAGATGAGGCGATTTCGGACCTAATATGTCTACCCGAATATGTAAAAACTTTACCGTATGCACGTCGTTTTTTCGAGACGATGTGACAACACACAAACAAATAAACACACACACACATACAAACGCACATACATCCACATACAAGATCAGAGTTTTATAGTTATAAAGGATAAGCATAGCACTATGGAATGAATACCTAGTCCAATTTGACCTCAACCAATATGTTAAGGATCCATCATGAACATAATTCTCTTGCAAAGGGAAAGACCAAAAAAGATACAGATGTACAGCAGAATGAAGATTCTATCTTGTAAGCACATAAGCAGTCACATCCTTTTTGTCAAAATCTGGAAATTTTAGTTAAGATGGATTTCTCTCCTTCATCATTCCCTTTTTCAAATTACTATCTCAAGTTCATATAAACTCTGCTTCTCTTGAAGCAGCATGTAAGAATGACTCACTGATTTGAACTTGTTGGAGACAGATACGTAGCATTAGAAAGGTGTCAGAAATCAAGATTTAGTAGGAATGAGAGAATGTTTTAGCTGTCTCAATAAATTCTCACATTTACATAAGTGATACATTCTCAAATGAAATATAAACAAATACAATGCTCATATTCCTTATTCTTTATCAGTTCTGCTCGTTCAACTATTCTTCACATGCTTACAAAAAATAGAGATGGAACCAGATCTATTGTGATATTTTTTACAGAATTTTATCCAATGTTTCCCTCCGATTCATCTTATCAGTGTACAATGTGAGTGAAAATTATTGTACTAAAAGGATATGGAAACTGGAAAAGGTTATGGAAAATATCTGTTAAGAGACCATATATTTCACTATTGACTACTAAATCTTCTGCCAGCAGATAATATAATCAATTTCTGTTTCTCACCAGCTGCATAAAGGACAGATTTTTTTTCTGTGCGCTCTTACTCACAACCTGTTTGCAGTGAACAGTACAAAGCCATAAAAACAGGACCTCCTTGTATCATCTATATCACGAGAGAAGCTAAGAAATGTATTGTGAAAGAAAGTCTGTTCAAGAGCAAAGAGCTTGCTAAAAAAATGCTTTATACAGCCTGCTTTATCGATGGTTTGGAATCAGTATTGGTTTATTTTCATCATGTGTACCAAGATACAGTGAAAGCACAGTGGAAAGTGAATACAGTGAGTCTGAAAAAGGATCTCGACCCAAAACGTCACCCATTCCTTCTCTCCAGAGATGCTGCCTGTCCCACTGAGTTACTCCAGCAGTTTGTGTCTACAGTGAAAACTGTTGCATTTTGAATCAAATGCTTTCCACTCAAATATTTCAGCAAAAAAGAAACTGGTCTGTTCCTGATCTGAAACGCTTTCTGGCCATTTTCCTCCACAGATGCTGCCCGACCTGCTGTGTTCCTCACCTGGGTTGTTTTTCCTAAAAATTCCAACATCTGCAGTCTCTTATGTCTTCATCCAAATAATTTATCATATTTGAGCACAAATAAATATTTGAAAGATTACTTACAAGATCAGACTTGGAAAATAAAAAAAAGTTACCTTTGAAGGTCACTCAGTCCTCCATTTGTTCCAGGTTCTGAATTCTGCTTGAGAAAATTCTGTTTCAGGTTCAAATGAGTAAGATCCTGGCTATAGAAGAGATTGGTTGGGAGAGTTTCCAAGCTGCAACACGATAAATCAACTGAGCTAATTCGCTGGGATACAATCTGAAAGAATAAAATGCGCAAAGTTTTTCCATTTCACCACACAATATCTTCTGAGATCAAATGTTATTACAAAATCTTTCCTGCACTATTTTACTTCCTGTCTTATTGGTCATTTACCTTTCCCTTATCCCTCCTGGAAATATTTCTAGACCACAGTGGTAACATGTTCACTTTAAAGACTATACAGTATATAATTACAGTTTTGCCAGCCAAGCTTTACTTCAAACTTACCAGGGCAGACCTGTTCTTATCTCATTGAAATTGGCCCTTCTCCCATTGAACAAATTTACCATGCATTGGTTTATATCCTTTTCTATTGCTTCATATTCTTATTGTTGCTTCCTGCTCTGCATGGAATTGTTAATTCCAAAGACGTACAGGTTTGTAAGTTAATTGGCATAATTGTAAATTGTCCCTAGAGTGTGTAGGATTGTGTTAGCGTGCGTGGATTGCTGGTCGGCTTGGACTCAGTGGGCTGAAGGGCCTGTTTCTGAGCTGTATTTCCAAACTAAACTAAACTAAACCAATGCCGCCCTTTTCATTTGACTAGAAACCTACTGATCAAGAAAGTAGGTTTCCCTCTATACACCTCAGAACCTCTGGTTCTTTTTACCCCATGTATTTACTGTCCTAGACTATACCTGGATAGCCAGTCATGTATTCCTATTGTAGGTTTTGTGCATCTCTGTAATTTCCCTGCAAATTAATATCCTTCCCACCAGATGCTGACCTGTAGAATAGTGCCAGTGGTGTAATTGCACTTCTTTCTAAGTAGACAGATTCTGTTCTTGTTTGTTTCATGACATCCTTTGTCTCCAACAATGTATTTTCCTTAACCTATTCTATCACTCCCTGCTTTCTTCTCCGACCATTCCTGAATGCCTTTTTCAGAAATATTTAGAACCCATTTCTGACTTTTGTTGTATGTTAGGTCCATGTTATCTTTATGATATCATAACTCCATGTGGTTAATTGCAATGGCAGCGCACAAAGTTTAGTCACTACCTCAACTGATATTTTTGAAATGTTTGAGGAAAATAGACTTTTTTGTATTTCTCTTCATTGTTTGAGGCATTATTCAGAGCTTATAGCCGATCCTTATTGATTTTCCCACCAGTGGAATGTATTATTCACTATTTACGCTCTGAAAATCTTCTTAAGGGGTCTTCCTCTTTCACCTTTATTCAATCAAATTTATCAAATTTAATCCAGTTTTCTAATCTTTTGGGAGACGATTAAAATTTGGTACCCAAAAGTATGATTGAAAGGGTAAATTTTGAGGAGGAGAGTGTGGTTAATGACTGCATTCTCATCTTTGATGCCAAATTAGCTTATATTAGCTTAAAGGGCCTGTCCCACTTGGGCGTCATTTGCACGTCTCACAGGTGACGCGCGAAGATTTTGTGAATCCCAAAATCCTTGGGCGCTGCGCGCGACCGCGCATCACTGCCTGCGTCACCACGCACCATGTGCGCGTAATACACGCCATGTGCGCACACGACGTGCGCGTCATGCGTCATGACGCGTAAATGATGTTGCATAAATGACGTGCAAATGACGCCCAAGTGGGATAGGCCCTTAAGGCTCTCCATGCAAAGACAAAGCAGAAGCAGGGAAGATGCAAAGCAGGCTAACTTTGTTGGAACTGAGAGATAAATCAACACGGAGAGCTGAAAGGATTGCATTGCAGGAAGCTGTTTCAGAGAGATTTGTGGACAAGAGAAAGGGCTGATATTTCTGAGTTGGATGATGGGGAACTCAAGACCATCAGCTTGGTTAGGAGTGCGAAGGAAACAGGTTGAGTTCTAGGATAGGATGTGAATAATATTTTCCATATGCTCATGTAGACAGATGAGAATGATAAATACAGTCATGCCAAGACAGCGGTTAGATTTAACTTGCTTTGCACATCCCTCTCTGCCAAGAGAGAGAACCAAGAGTTGCATTTACAATTCAGATTCTCCTTAAATTTAATCTATGAGAACTATCGTTGATGCAAATGTAAGTGCTTTACTGCGTCCCCTGCCCCTTTTAATTCTCCTCAGTGGCCAATTAACTGCATCTAAAACTGTGCCTGTCAAAGGTGCAACTAAACCTGACTTGCTCCCAGAAAAGGCAAAAAAAAACCTTCCAGTGTTATTTTTATTAAAGGTTACTCTATTACCACACACTACAGCTTGAAATACAAAACTGATGAGTGAACTTAGGTAATCTTTTACAAATAAAAACTAAATAAACATATCAGTGGAATTTGCCAGAAGCAAATAAACAAGTTTCAAGAAACTTTTCTGGTGGTTCGCTGCTGTGCCTAAATTATAGTTCAATCTTGAATCACAGCATGCAGTATGCAAAAAGTGGCTTACTTTCTTGCCAAAAGCAATAATTAGAAACACACAGTTTGGCACAGGACTAAAGACACACCCACACCCCGACTCACCTTTGAAGCCTGCCGTAGCCAGCGTAAATATTCTGGGAAAATGTCAAAACTGATGTAGTAGGTTTGACCCTGTGGACCTGATGAACTGAACGCCAAACAGTGCTGGTACTTTTTCACTTCTTCCACCTATGCAAAAATAAAATTAAAAAAATCTCTAGTGGCACACTTTATACATCATCTCAGAATATTTCTAAAAATGTTGCAGATCATCTGTCGTCCTGAGATCTATGGCTGGTTGTCTGCCTATATAATATCAAGGACCATGATATTCCTTTTTGGATGGTTCCATGTTCAGTCTCTCACTGGGAGCCAGGAAAGCATTGTTCAGCCCAATGCCTTTCTTGGGCTTTCTCTGCTGGTAGTGATATCTGGTGAGACCATGCTTCGAAAACTATCCACTTGTTGAAAATAAATTAAAAGACAAAAGAAACTTTAAAAAAGATATTAAAATTAAATAAAATAAAATTTAAATTAAATAATGCTGATTGCCTTATCCCAGAAATATTTATTTTTTCATTTTCATTCTGGAAGCTCAGTGTGTAAATTGGCATTTTTTTTATTGGATCCATGAGAAGACAACCAGTTTTTAGAGTTATCAAGCATTGAAACAGGCCCTTTGGTCCAACGCCCATGCCAACCAAGGTGCGATCTGAGTTAGTTTTATTTGCCTGTGATTGGCCCATATCCCTCTTAACCTTTCCTATCCATGTATTTGTCCAAAATTATTTTAAAAGTTGTAATGGTACCTGCCTCTATCACTTCCTCTGGTGACGTTCCATATACCAATTAACTGTCATTTGAAAAATCTTCCCTTCCTGAACCCTTTAAATCTTTCCCATCTTAAACCTATGCCCACTATTATTAGACCTCTCTATCCTGGGAAAAAAGACTGTGACTATTCACCTTATCAATGCCCCTCATGATCTTATAAACCTCTATACGTGACACCTCAGCCTCCTTCACTCCATGGAAACAGTTCCAGCCTATCCTTATATCTCATAACCCAGCTTGTGAATCTTTATGACACTCTCTTTAGGTAATTACATCCTTCCTATTGTTATCAGAACTGCCTATAATACTTGAAGTGTAGTCTCACCAACACTGATGAAGGCAAGTGTGACATACGTCTTGTTCACCACCCTGTTTAACTCTCTCACCACTTTCAGGCAACCATGTACCTTAACCATGAGGTCTCCGTTCCACAGCATTCCCAGGCCCTTGCACTTACTGCCTAAGTCATGTCCTAGTTTAACTTCCCAAAATAAATCACTTTGCACTTGTCCTATTTAACTTACGTCTGCCATTCCTTTGCCCACTTTCGCAGTTGACCTAGATTCTGCTATAATCTTTCAAATTTTAGATAAACTCAGCTAAGTGTTCTCGCTGTCAACCCACACCATTAATTTTTGGTGACATCTGCATACATATTAGTCATGCCAACTACTTTTTCATCCAATTTGTTAATATACAAGTAACAAACTTCAGGGGACCCAACACCGATCTCTGCAGCACACCATTGGTCACAGACTCCTGATCTAAAAAACAAGCCTCCATTATCATCTTCCGACTCCTTCTACCAAGCGAATTTTGTATCCAAATGGGCTATCTCACTCTGGATCCCATGTGCTCTAACCTTCCAGACAAGTCTACAACACAGGATCTTGTCAATGGCCTTGTTGATGTCCAGGGAAACGATGACTACCATCCTGTTCCTAATCAATGCGCTAATTCAGCTCTTCAAAAACTCAAATATGCGAAGCACAAATTCTCATGCACAAAGCCTTGCTGACTATCCCTAATCAGTCCTTGATAATACCAAATACAGATAGAACTCACATCGCAGGAACAGGCCCTTCACACAACAATGCATCCACAAAACATGATGCCCACATAAACAAATCTCATCTGCCTGCACAAGGTCCATATCCCCCCTATTCCCTGCATATGAATGTGCCTATCTAAAAGTCTTTGGTGCCTTGGCCCAGCAATGTTTTTCTTTGCCTCCCACAGTGTCCTGGGATATACTTTGCTGGTCCCAGGGATTTACCCAGCTTGAAGGGCCGAATGGCCTACTCCTGCACCTATTGTCTTTGGTGCCTCCCTGGTGTACCTGCAATGCCACTACCACATCTGGAACCTGTCTCTCAGAATCCCCTGCAATAACTTATCCATCACCAATGAAAGGCTCACTGACCTGTACTTCCCTGGCTTGCCCTTGCAGCCCAACATAATTAAAGACAAAACATTGGCACCTTCCAGTACCTCACCCTTGGCTTGGCCCCAGCAATTTTTTACTTTGCCTCCCAGTGTCTTGAGATATACTTTGCTGGTCCCAGGAATTTACCCAGCTCGAAGGGCCAAATGGCCTTGGCCCAGCAATTTTTTTCTTTGCCTCCCACAGTGTCCTGGGATATACTTTGCTGGTCCCAGGGATTTACCCAGCTTGAAGGGCCGAATGGCCTACTCCTGCACCTATTGTCTATTGTCTATTTATGTGATTTAAAACTACAACACCTCTTTTGAAATGATGATCTATTTCTGGACATTACTGTTCCCTTCCCTGAACTTGCCAGCTTTTCCATGTCTATGGGTACATTCTTAGGTTATGAGGTTTGTGCTGAGTTTGAGATAGAATTCTAGGCTGAGAGATAAGAGGCCCTGTAGCTAGCCTTGGCTATGTTGAATTAGGATGTATGTGAAGAGGAGTAGTGGTTGGAGAAGAAGATAATTAGATTGATGGATACTGATGTAATTCTGAGTTGTGATTTTACGCTTTGCTCTGTAATATTTGTAAAAGGCCTTGTAGAGAGATTGGAAATCCATCTCCCAGAGATAGCAGGAAAAGGGGAGGCTGTAAGTTAAGAATAAAGTTTCTCCTGGTGCCAAATACTTATCGACTAAGTTGGCAGATTTACGACCCATGCAGGCTTGGGAGATGTATATGTGTTTTGAACTTAGAAACTGTAATTCAGCAAACTTATATAATTAATGTTTTAAATATAAATGTAATAGTAAAATTGTAGTGAAACAAATTATGAAATGTATTGTCTTAGTAGGAATGTAAACATTAGACTTATAGAAATTGTTTAGATTCATAGAAATGTTTTTCTTCTTGATATGGGAAGTGTGTATGATGTGTGCTAATTGTATTACAAATGTATCTTATATTTTGAGGAGTGTTCTTTGATAATTGGGCCTACTGGGGTTTTGCTGTATTGAGATAAAATAAGCAAAGTTATACCACAGGCAAACGAAGGTTGTCATGAGGCCAGGGAAGGGGGATCATGTGACTGATGTTGTAAATCACCAGTAGGATGATTGGTTACTAGCTTGTCATACCCTCTGTATCTGAAATGTCTAATACCTATATAAATGCCATGCGTCTAATACCGATATAAATGCCATCAAAGTTACTCCTCTCTGGACCCGCCCCAGAGCATCAGCTCTGTGTTGGAAGGTTCATAGACGAGTCTCAGCTGAATAAAGAATCGATTTCAACAGCAACAAGTGTTTGAGCCAAGTTGACTTTAGATTGACAAAATAACTCAGTTTAACATTTGGTGTCAGAAGTGGGATTCTTCGATTCTCAGCCAACCAGATAACGAAGTTATGAGTCGAACTACCTACGGATAGCACCAGAGGAATTGGCCAAAGCAGAATGAGTAATCACCACTCTGTTTTCCTCTCTTCCATTTTGCTGTTGGTAGTAGACCTTTCGTTATTGCTTTGTGTGGGATCTCGACAGAATCAAGTCAATCTAACAAACCTTGTTGAGTGGTAAGATAGACTTTTAAACAGACTCGTCCATTGGGAATGGGGAGATTCGGTAACTGGTAACTAATGGTTGAACTGGATCCTGTCAGCTAAAAACTGACAATGCTAAATTCCTCTTGTTCATTTGGAATGGCAAGAGCGTGTTAAAGATTTGGAAACAGGGTCAGCTAAACACTGACAATTCTAAATTCTTCTTGTTCATTTGGAATGGCAAGAGGGGGTTAAAGATTTGGAAACAGGGTCGGCTAAACACTAACAATGCATTTGAAATGGTGGGAATGGTGAAAAACAATTGAATTCAGATCCAGTGATGTCACAGTTGCTAAATAAGAAATAGTAAAACATTAACATCATTATTATATTGTTGTAAGAATAAAGTATAAGAATATTAATACTGTGTATGGAATAAGTGGTTGTGAATATAGTAGTAATGTGATAAATTTAATAAGTGGAGGTATTGAGACGAGATTGTGCACACGCGAGGAATAAGCAACAGGAGAAAGAGAGAGGGAAGAAAGAAAAAAAGAGAAAGAGCGAAAGAGAGAAAGAGAGAGAGAAAGAGGGAGAGAGAGATAAGACTGAAAACAAGCAGGCTGGAGAATCTGGAAGATAAGAAAGGATTGTGCAGTTCAAATGGTTGGCCTTCAGTAAGCGGAGGCGAGAGACAAAGGGGTAGGCATAGGATATTGATTGCCGAATTTGCGCGGGTCCTAGCGCACTTCCACTTCACCTAATCAGCCCCGCAGGTCAAGCTCCACCCACCAAACACACCAGTCTGAGCCCTAGCAGTTGGTGTGGCAGGAATGTTACCCACGTTTACCTCAAGGCAGATGAGAGTCAGGAACTGACAGTGCATCCACTCAGGCGTCTGAACCAAGCAAGAAGGAGAAGCCCCAGTTTACAGACCCCGTTAGCATGGCATCATATGGTACCAGTCTAGAGACTAGGCGCAAGAAGGAGAGAGAACGAAAGGTGGTCACACAGTTGAGGGACTGCCTAGAGATGGGAGCACTTGGCTGTGAAACCAAACCCCAGAAAGAAACAACAAGAGAAGGTGCCTCTGATAATAGACGGAAAAAGAAAGCTTATACTCCAAGGCAATATCCTGTCAGAACGTTCCCTAACCCCGAGCCTAATACCTCCTCAACACAGTCAACAAGACAACGCAACGAAACAGCCCGATTGAATAATGTGTGGCCTTGACCCGTGGAAGGAAACCACATGAGATGGATGACAATTTTGTTGCCGGGAGTGCCTTATATGGATCAGAATCACAAGCTTTCATTGATTTTTTAAAAGAACAACGATATATCTGTATATTACGGCAATTCCTCATGAGTATTTATGAGGCACTACTTCAGCAGAGTATTAACAGCCAATTGAAGTATATCAGGCTCTTGGCGTTCACCTTAACCTATGACAACCACGCAGCCTAGAGGCTGGGCTGCCACCCGAGGGGAGTGTAAACAATGAGGAATTGTAAAACAATGAGAGGCTTCACTCTACAGCAGCCAATAGAATATATCAAAGGTTTTGCGATATGAATCCAGAGCGAAGGGAGAGGATGCCAGAAGATTTTCTGGTAAAGGTTTAAAACCATCTTAGGCAACCAGTCAGGTGCACTCAGTATCAGAAGCGGAAATGACTTGGCACTAGTTTTGTGATATGCCTTATGGAACTGTTTGCCTTCACACCATGCAATGGACTCATTAAAACCATTAATATGGACTGCCCCGTCAGTCTTCAATCCGCACCGCATGTCAAGAGCTGTGAGAGCCTTTTGGAATGACTGTCCTATTGGAAAACCAGGGAAGCCCAGGTATTAAAGGTAAAAAAAGAAACGAATATAGATGAAAGAAACGAGATAAGCTTCAACCAGTGGCTGTTCCCTGGCTAACAAATCCAGTATAGTTACCCTGTTTACAGATGGCAGGCTCATCCATTATTGAAAAGGGAGAGTGGTTGTCAGGCTATGTGATTGTTAATCAGGAGGGAACGTCCCATTGAGATTAGGCTCTTTTGAGGCTTCAGTTCTGGGGCAGACTCAGCACCGAACTATTTGCGCGCTCCTGTTTAGAGCCTGGCCACCTTGGCCGAAGACATATCTGCACCAAATATTACACGGAATCACAATATGCTTTTGTGAGTGAAGGGGACCTAAGTGGTTAATGATTAGCGGGCAATTATGGAAGAATCAGGCGGTTTTTTGTAATCTCTTCAGGGACAGTGATCGCACTAAAAATTGCGTTATCTTTATATATTATATATATATATATATATATATATTTATTGTTTTGGATTGTGTGGTGAGTATTGGATAGTAAGAGTTTAAGGAGATTGTTATATATATTCTGACCATCCCTCACCCAATCCTGAAACAGTTAGCTTCTACGGTATAACAAGGTTTGATGCACCATATGCATTCCAAAAAATCGACAAATGGAGACCAAATCTGCTTAAAAATTGGCCCTGATGTTTCCTGATTTATCTATTAGGATGATCGCATTTCCTCTAAGATGTGCAGTGTCCAACATGTTTGGAAATCCACATTTTTAAGCAGTTGGTATGGCTGTATTTTTCCAAAAGTTAAGTATAAGTTTTTTTTCCATTATTAACCCATAATTAAAAAAAGTAAGTTTTGAGATGAAGCAGGGGCAGCATTTCCCTGATGGGGGGGGGTGGGGGGGGGGGGGGGGGATGGGGTGGCGTAAGGGGGGAGGCGGAGGGGGAGAGGAGAGGGAGTTAGGAAAAGAAGGGCGAGAGGTAGTGAGGGTGGAGAGGGAGGAAGAGGGGGGTTTTAGGCGGTGAGGTGCGAGGAGAGTGGAGGGGAGAGGAGGAGCGATGAGTGAGGGAGAGAGGTGGGAAGAGAGGGGGTGAGAGAGAGAAAAAAAGGAGGGCGAGGGGGAGGGAGAGGGGAAGAGGTAGCGGCGGGTAGCATGGAGTGGTCTGCCGGAGAAGAGCGCAGGATGGAAGGGGGTGCGGGGGAGGAGATGGGGTGAAGGAGGGGTGGGGGAGAGAGGGCGCTGGTTGGGAGGGAGTGAGGAGAGATGGAGATGGACGAGGGAGGCGGATGAGGGGGGTGGGGGGGGAGGATGTGAGAGGGTTTCAGGGGGGTGAGGGGCGTGAGATGGGGTGGGGTGTGGTGTGGGATGGGGGGAATGAGAGGGAGGAGGGGAAGGGAGGAGAGGAGGATAGAGTGTGGAGGGGAGGGAGAGGGGTTGGCGAATGGGGTAGGAGAGAGGGAAGTGAGGAGGGACAGGGGAGGAGTTATTCGGGTTAGCAGTGGAGGGGGAGAGTGGAGAGTGGAGAGTGGAGAGGGGGGAAGAGAGGGAAGGGAGGGGGAGGTGGGGGTGGATGAATAACGAGAGGGGGGGGGGAGGGTGGATGGGGAGGTGGGGGATGGTGAGATGAGAAGTGGGGAAGTGGGGGGGAGGGAGGGTGAGAGGTGTAGGGTGGGAGAGTGGGTGGAAGTGCGGAGGGAGGAGAGGGTGAGGGGGTGGGGGAGCACGGGTAAGTGAGTGGAAGAGGGAAAGAGGGGTTGGGACCGAAAAAATGGGGTGCGTGGAAAGGGAGGGGGAAGTGGAAGAGTGGGGGGGTGAGAGGGGTTAGGGGGAGTGGTGCGGATAAGAGGGACAGAGGGGTTAGGGGGAAGGGGGAAGGGCGGTGGGAGGGAGTGGTGCGAAGAGGGTCTGGGGATAGGGGGAGAGAGGGAACGGTGGCGGGGTTAGGAGAGAAGGAAGGGATGGGGGATGAGAGGGAAGGGGGTGGGGAGGAGGAGGGGGGTGAGGGGTGAGGTGGGTGGGGGCTAAGGGGAGGGGAAGGGGGGACGGTGAGAGCTGGAGAGGGGTGGTGGAGAAGAGCGGAGGAAATGGAGATCGGTGGCGGGGAGAGCAAGAGTGGGAGGAAGAGGGGGTGGGCGAGAGTGGTGGAGAGAAAGTGGAGGGGGAGAGGAGAGGAGGGGAGAAAGTGGAAGGGGAGAGAGAGACGAGGGGAGATAGAGAGAAAGGGGAGAGCCGAGAGAGAGAGGTGGGCGAGGGAGAAGGGGGGGAGAGTGGGGGAGTGGAGCTGGGAGTGGTGGTAGCCAGGGAGTGGTGCAAGAGGAGGGGAAGGGGGGTGAGTTGGGGTGAAGAGGGGTGGGGGAGGGGGAAAGAGAGGGGGGTGGTGAGGGGAGAGGAGGGAGGGCGTGAGTATGGAGGGATGAGGGAGGAGGCGAGTTGGGAGGGGGGATTTGATGAGAGGGGTGTGAGAAGGGGTGGGTCGAGGGGGTGAGAGAGGGTTCGGGGGAGGGTGGGTGAGAGGGGTGGGGGAGGTGGTGAGTGAGGGTGTGAGGGAGGGAGGGAGGAGGCGAGGAGGGGGTAGGGGATCGAGAGGGGAAAGAGTGTGGAGAGGGGGTAGGGAGAGGGATAGGGGAGGAGAGAGGGGGAAAGAGGTCTGGGAGGGAGGGGTGAGAGTGTTAGGGGGAAAGAGGGGGGTTGGAGAGGGGGGGGAAGGAAGGGAGCGGGGGTGAGAGAGGGGTGGGGGATGGGGGTAGAGAAGTGGGGGAGGGAGGGGGGAGAGGGGGTAGGGGGAATGGTGGGAGAGGGAGGGGGAGGGGGTTAGGGGGGAGTGGTAGTTAGAGAGGGAGGGGTAGGGAGAAAAAGGGGTGGGGGATTGAGGGAAGTTGGGGGGTGGGGGAGAGGAGGGGGAGAGGGAGAGGGGTGAGGTAGGCGGGAGTGGAGAGGGGGAGGAGAGCGGTGTGACAGAGGGAGGGGGGAGAGAGGGAGAGAGGTGTGGGATGAGGAGGCGGGGAGAGGGGGGAAATGGGGGGTAGGGGAGAGAGGGGGAAGAGTGTGGATGGAGGGCGGAGTGGTAGGGGGGAAGAGTGGGGAGGGAGGGGGAAGGGAGGGGGAGATATGGTAGAGAGGGGTGGGGGATGGGGGTAGAGAAGTGAATATAGTGGGGTGGGAGGGGGAGGGGGTAGGGGGAGTTGTGGAGAGAGGAGGGAGGGGGAGGGGGTTAGGGGGCGGAGTGGTAGAAGAGGGAGAGAGGGGTAGGGAAAAAGGGGTGGAGGGGAGGGAAGTGGGGTGGGCGGGGAGAGAGAGGGGGGAAGAGGGAGGGTGAGGAGGGGGAGATGGAGGGGGGAGGAGAGAGATTGTTGGAGAGAGGGGAGGGATGAGAGAGAGGTTGTGGAGAGAGGGGGGCGAGGGAGACGGAGGGGGAGAGGGGACGAGGGGGGAGATGGGGTAGGGGAGTGAGGGGGAGGAAGAGTGTGGAGGGAGGGGGGAAGAGTGGGGTGGGGGTGGAGAGGAGAGAGGCGAATGGGGTAGGGGAGAGGCGATAGGGTGTGGGGTGGGGTGGGGAGGGTGGGGAGTAGGGAAGGTGGATGTGGGAGAGAGGCGATGGGAGGTAGGAGGCGGGCGAGGTCCCGAGGGAGGAGAGGGAGAGGGGTGAGGAGGAGGGAAGATGGATGAGGGGGAGGAGAGAGGTGGTGGGGAGGAGAGAGGGATGGGGAATGACGTGAGCCGAGGTGTGGGGGAGGGGGGGGGAGGGGAAGGAGGGGGAGATGGGGAGGCGGATAGAGGAAAGGGGGAAGTGGTGTGGAGGGCGAGGGGGAGAGGGGTGGGTGGAGAGAGGGGAAAGAGTGGGCGTGAGTAGAGAGGCGAGGGGGAAGGGCGAGAGTCCTCTATTCCCCACTAACTATCACCCCAATCCTCTTTCTTATTCCCAACACGTTGGATTACGCGCTTCGACACAGGCTGCCGGGGGGGGGAAGGATTTTATTAAAAATGAACATGTACGTGACTTTTTTGAGTGTCCTAAATGCCTAATGAGGTACGAGCGATTAGTGAATGTAAAAGGATAATTCTTAGTCACATAATGTAAGCCAGGGTTGGGGCAGTGAGTGTATGGCGGTTAGAGGAGGGTGGGACGGGGGTGTGGGGGGGATGGGGGGAGGGGTGGTAGTGGGGTCTGAGGGGTGTGGGGTTAGATGGGTGGGGCGGGATGATGGGTAGGGGGAGGGGGGGTTGTGAGGAGATGGAGGGATGGGGTGGGAGGTGGAGGGGGGGTGGGGGGAGCGGTGTGGGTGTATGCGTGAGGCGGCGTAGGGGCGTGTGTGGGGGGGGCGATGGGGTGGTGGGTGTGAGGGGAAAGGGGAGATGATGTGGTAAGAGTGGGGGTGGGTGGAGGGTAGTTAGTGGGCGATTTGAGTGGGGGTGGGAGTGAGGGTGGGGGGGGGCGAGGGGTAGGCCGGAACAGTCCCATCTTATTCACCACTCCCTATCTCTCCCATGCTTCTTTCTCTATTCCCACACAAATGGATCTCGCGCTTCTCGGTACACAGGCTGCGTGTGGGGGTGGGGGCTGGGCAAGGCAGATGTAAATGAGATCATTGCCCGATTGCGACTATCTGTGAGGGATGCATTGTGACATTACACAATGGAAGTGCGGATCATCAGGCAGGGGGGGGGGGGGGGGGGGGCGGAGGGGGGGGGGGGGGGCTGGTGCAAGGAGCAGATGTAATTGAGTTCCTGTTCCGATTGGACATCTGTGAGCATTGGGCATTGTGACTTCACACGATGGAATGTTCACCAACATTCTATGGGTTAGAGCAGTTTGATTGTTTTAAGATTTTGAAAAATTGGCGGGGGGGGAAGGATTTTATAAAAAATTGTGTACTTAACGATGTCTAAATGTAATGAGATATTTACAAATCAGAAACTATATCTCTGCAAATACACAAGAATTCAGAAATAGAAAGAGTGAAATTTTAGATGAATGCTTGAATAAACATCCAAATACAGAAAAAATGATATCATATATTTACAATATTTTGTTGGAAAGTGATATTCCATCATCGGAAACACACAGACAGCTTTGGGAAAATGAATTAGGTCAACTAATAAGCCCAGAAATATGCGGAAAGAAA
>CM069132.1:73835681-73963015 GCA_035221665.1 Okamejei kenojei
GGGGGAGAGTCGGTGGGGGGTGTTGGGGGTTGGGGAGGGGTGGGGTTTTTGATGGAGTGAGTGGAGATGAGTAGGGGAGAGTGAGGAGAGTAGAGAGGAGAGGAGTGAGAGGGAGTGAGGAGAGAGGTTGTTGGGGAGCCCGGAGGGGGAGAGAGGATATGTGTAGAGAGGGGTGAGGAGAGGGGGGAAAAGGTGAGAGAGGCGAGAGGAGGGAAGAAGAATGAAAGAGAAGACGAGAAAGAGAGAGGTGGGGGGGGGGGGGACAACGAGGGTAGGGAGGGAAAGGGGAGGAGAGAGGAAGAGTAGAGAGGAGAGGGGGGAAAGTTAAAGAGAGAGAGAGGGGGGGAAAGAGAGTGGGAGAGAGATGGGGGGCGGGAAGAGTTTTGGAGGAGAGAGGGGAGAGGAGGAGAGCCTAGCGAGAGAGAGGGGGAATAGTTGAGAGGGGGGAAGGGGAAAGAGGGGTAGAGTCTGTTGAGGGAGGGGGGAAGAGGGGGAAAAAGAGTATAAGAAAAAAAGGGGTAGGGTAGGAGGGGGGAGAGAAGAAGAGGGGGGGAAGGGGGAAAAGAGTGGGTAGCAGGGAGGGGGAGGAGGGAAGAATAGGAGTGAAATGAATGCGCGGTTTATTAGACGTGTGGGAAGGGGAAAAAAGAGGGGGAGATGGTAATTATATGGGGGGATGAAGAAAAGTGGAGGGGAGGGGGAAAGAGGGGATTAGATGGGACAGTGGCGAGGGATATGAGGGATTATTGTCTTGAGTGGTAAGAGTGGTCTACGTGGATGTGCATGAGTGTGTGAGGTGGGTAGAGATTGGTTGGTGTGGGAGGGTACGATAAGAGGGGGGAAGAGTGAAGTAAGAGTGGATGTAATTAGTGAGTTTAAGGATGTGGTAAAGAGTGGGGCGATACCCCGAGAGTAAAGAGTAGCGTAGAGTTGGATGTAGTGGAAAGAGAAAGGGGTGTTTGAGTGGCTGTAAGATAGGTATGAAGAGAGTGGAATAGAAGTTGGAGAGTAAGTGTGGCAAGAGGTGGGTGGTGGGGGGCGGGGGGGAAGATAGTGAGGCGGTGATGTGGGGGGAGGGGGTCCGTATGGTTGGCGGGGAGGGAAGGGAGGGGCCGGGGGTGGGGGTGAGGGAGGGAGTGATGAGGAGTGAGTGAGAGGAGGGAAGGATGGGAGAGGAGAGGGTAGAGAGGGGAGAGAGGGACTGAGGAGAGGGAATGGGGGGGGTGTTTTTAGGGAGTACTACCACTATGGAATGTTCGATGTGGTGGGCGGGGGAGGGGGATAGAGTGATGGGGAAGGGGTGGTGTGAGTGGGAGAACGAGGGAAGGGGCAAAAGGTGTGAGACGGGAAGAGGGAAGGTTGGTGTTTTTTTAGGGGATGTTCGTAGGTGAAGGGGATGGCGGTGGTTAGGGGTTGTAGGGAGTGGGAAGTGGGAGAGGGAAAGAGTGTTAGGGGTGTTGGGGAGTAGGGTTGGTAGGGGTGAGTGGGAGGTTGGGGAGAGAGAGGGTGTAGAGGGTATGATTTGTTAACCAGAGCGTGGGCTAGGTGGGTATTGAAGGGGACGACGGTATAATAAATGTGTTAGGTGGGATGAGGAAGGTGTGTTAGAGGGTGTGGGGATGATGGGAGGTAGTGGGATTGACGATGGTGGTGGGGTGGTTGAGGTATTTAGTTGGTGTGGGTAGGGCGTAGGGTGTTGTGGAGTGTGTTGTGGGTAATAATTAAAGGGTTTGTGGGGGTGTAGGGGGGATATTTAATTGAGGGATGGGAATGAAGCTTGAGGTAGTCGGGGGTTGTGGTGTGTGGTGGAGATGGGATGGGGGGGTTTAGTTGGGGTGGGGTTGGGAGTAGTCAGGGGAGTGGGTGTGTGGAATTGTATTTATTAAGGTATGAGAGAGGTGAGTGTGGTTGATGGGAAAGTAGGAGGACGGACGGGAGCGATGGTGGGGTGGAGGGAATGATGGGGACCGGGGAGTGGGAATGGGTAAGGTGCTTTTGTTTGGACGTGGGATGCGTGAAAGGAGGGGTAAGGAATGATAGGCTTTCAATTGGGGTGTTGTTGAGAGAGATGTTAGGGATGGTGAGGTGGGACTGAGAGGGATGGGTGTGTTGGATGGAGGGATTAGGGTTGAGGGTACGGTAGTATGGGGTATTTATGTGGGGTAGGTTGGGGTGTTGAGGGATGGCGGGTGTGTTAGATGAGGGAAAAAGGGTATAAGGGTGGTGGGGAGAGGGGACGGAGGGAGAGAGGGAAAGGTGGTGAGAGGGAAAGGAAAGGTGGATGTTCATGTGGGGATGAGAGGGTAGAGAGAGGATAGTGGTGTGGGGAGAGAGGGAGGGAAGAGATGGGATGGGGGTGGGGTAGGAGGGGGGAGGAGAGGGAGAGGGTGTGGGAGGAGAGGGAGTTGGGAGATGGAGCGGAGGGAAGGAGAGTGGGGTGGGGAGGAGGAGGGATGGGAATGGTGAGCGGAGGTGTGGGGGAGGGGGGTGGGGAGGGAGGGGAGGAGGGAGATGATTTCCTAGTGAGGGGAGGAAGGGGGAAGAGTGGGAGTGGGTGCGCGGAGAGGGGTGGTGGAAGAGAGGGGAAAGAGTGGGGTGGTTAGAGTGGGAGGGGGAAGGGAGAAGACCATCTATTCCCACTCCCTATCACCCCAATCATCTTTCTATATTCCACACGTGATTAGCGATTCGACAAAGGCTTGCCGGGGGTCCGGGGGAGGGGGGAAAGGTTTTATTAAAATATGTGGAGTGTCAGTGTCTAAATGTAATGAGGAGCGCATTAGTGAATGTAAAGCGTTAATCTCTAGTCACACATTAAGCAGGGAAGGGGAGAAAGTGAAAGTGTTGGGAGGGAGGGGGTGAGGGTAGGGGGAGTGGTGGAAGAGGGAACGAGTGGGAGGGGAAAGAAGGGTGGGGGGGAATGAGGGATGGGCGTGGGTGTCGTCGGACAAAGAAAGAGAGGGTATAAGGAGGGGATTGGCCCCGGCGTGGGTGGACTCGGGGGGGGAGGGGTGAGGAGATGGAGATGGAGAGGGGGGAGGGGGTTGGAGTGAGGTGTTGGGAGGGGGAGGGGGAGAGAGGGAAGGGGAGAGATGTGGATGAGTGTGGAGGGAGGGGGAGAGAGGGGAAAGAGTGGGGGAGGTAGAGAGGGAGGGGGGAAGGGGTAGGGACAGTCCACTATTCCCCACTCCCTATCACCCCAATCCTTTTCTCTATTCCCACACTAATGATCACGCGCTTCGACACAGGTGCGGTGGGGTGGGGGCTGGGCTAAGGCAGTGTAAATGAGATCCATTCGATGGGACATCTGTGAGGGATGCATTTGTGGACTTCACACAATGGAACGTGCTGGTTCATTCAGGCGGGGTGGGGGGGGGGGGGGGGGGGGGGGGGCTGGTGCACAAGGGCAGTTGTAATGAGAATCGTTTCCGATTGGACATCTGTGAGCTTTGGGCATTGTGACTTCAACGATGGAATGTTCACCTACATTTCTTTGGGTTTGAGCAGTTTGATTGTTTTATGTTTTGAAAAAATTGGGGGGGGGAAGGATTTTTTAAAAAATGGTGTACTTAACGATGTCTATAATGTAAATGAGATAGTTACCCTATCAGAAACTATATCTCTGCAATACACAAGAATTCAGAAATAGAAAGAGTGGAAAATTTTAGATGAATGCTGAATAAACATCCAAATACAGATAATTATGTTAGCATATTATTTACAATATTTTGTTGAAAGTGATATTCCATCACGGAAACACACAGCAGCTTTGGGAAATTGGAATTAGGTCAAATTATAAGCCCAGAAATATGGGTAGAAAGCTTTACAAAACATACATTACTGCTCGTTTTAAATGCTCGTAAACAGTTTTATTTTAAAATTTACATAATTACATAACTCTAAATCAAATTACATAATAAATTTTCCAAAAATTATCGTCCTATATTTAAAAATTCAAATCTTAGAAGCAAATTTGTCACATATCAGTACACTAATTGTACGAAGATGTAGAATAGGAAACGAAATATTTAAGATAATCCGATGTTGTTAATAAACAATGATTCCATGACCAAAGTTAATAATACTTGGAATACCGGAAACAGGACAAATAATTACAAGAATCAAAAGAACTTTTTCGACTATTCTCTAATAAATGGGAAAAATAAATACTAAAATTTGGAAAGCCCGTTCATCCCCAACAATTAAAATGTGAGTATACAGAAATGTCGGAGACACTTCACTTGAGAGATTTAGACTATGTCCTTAATGGATAGTTAATCTCTTCAAAGGATTTGGTCTCCCATATATTAAATATTTACAGGGTCTAATGGTTCGGCGCGGGGACCTGACTGATCCTTAATATCTAATGGAAGAAAAAAACATATAATAAATCATGAATGTATCTCCAAGAACGGATTATTGAGTAATATTTTAATCCCACCCAAACTTTTCACAATTTTCTTTTCTATTTTCAACATACTAACTCTATCTATCTATCTTAATTAGGGAAAAAAAACGTATAGAAACAAATTAAATATATTTCTTAATATTAGTAATAAAACACAATATTAATAGTTATATGAAAATATTATAAGATGTCTTAAATTTGTAATTATATAAAATTGTCCAATTTCAACTATATAATAATTTTGAAATATAAAGTTAATAATAATACAACACTCTTAATATTCTGAAAATATTAGAATATCATAGAAAGTTTGGTTAAGATTGGGTAAATGGTAGTTAAATTAGGGGGGATTTGTATTTGGTAATTAGAAGAAATATTGTGGTACGAGAAGAGGTGAGTATATAGCTTAATTGTAGGAATATACTACATACACTCCCAATATATACAAAATAATAACCAGGAATGTATAATGGATAACATTACAATAACACAAACAGTATCACCTTGATAATCAATTTAATATAATTCTGTAAATTATATACTTTTTATGCCCGCATAAGATGTACTCTGTAATAAAATGTTTCTAACAAAAAAAAATAAAATAAAATAAAAAATAAAATAAATGTAATGAGAGCGCCTTTGGTAATGTTAACAAGCTGTACGACTGCTGCTAAATGAAAAAACGGGGCGTCTGAGGACTGGTTTTGGTGTGCGGGGAATCAAAGGGACAAAAATCTTATCTGAAAATAAAAACGGAATGTGACAGTCAGCCAGCCGGACGGCAGTCGGCAGACACACACACAGTTTTAAAAATAAATAGATTTGTTGGAATGATAATCAGAATTTCTTTCAAATACATATCACCGATCCTTTTAATTCCCATTCTTTCCCATTGATTATATGTTTTATCACTAAGAGATGGTTTAAATGGATTATTGGCATTAACAATGATAGGTTTCTTAATTTTAAGCATAATTTTATTTGTTTCCAAATTCTTATTGTATCATGTATAATTGGGTTATTCTTATATATTATGTTGTTCCGTTTTATCGGGGAGAAGAGGATCGCTCCTATATTACAAGGAGAACAGTCCTCTTTCTCCATTCTTATCAATTCTGTCTGTTGGGTAACAAAAAATGGTTTCTAATTTGCTACAGGCCATTCAGTTGCCCAGTCAGTATGCTGTTATCAAAGTTAGAGCCCATACTATAGGCCACAGCCCCATAGACATAGGAAATTGCCTTGCCAACGAGGCAGCTAAGAAAGCTTTTAGGAGTCACCAAATTGTTGTGCCCCACATGATGAGGCAGGTTAAAAATTCTACTAGGAATAAGTCTACCTTGAAAAAAGGAATGCCAACCATCCAGGAAGTACTTCAGATATAGGAGGACGACTTAGCTCTGCCACAGGTAGAACAGCTGTGGCAGGACCAGGGTTGTGTGTACATCTATCCTGTCACTAGCTTATGGTTACGCTTGCCGCCCAGTCTAGACAAGCATACGTTTGTGGGTTTTATTGAATGCTGCGTTCACTTTGCAACTCATTGTGGGGCCAATGGCCGTAAGTGATATGCTTCTAGAGACCTGGTGGATCCAAAACTTCTGGACTTGTCCCAGCGTATCAGCCAGTGATAGTCTGATTTGCCAGCAGCATAATCCAGGTAAGTGGCTTGTCCTGTGAACCATCTAAGACCCCTTAACCAGCAGGTCCCTTTGAGACCTTTGCAAATGGACTACATTGAGTTGAAAAGATGCCAGTGTTTAAGTAAGTATGTTCTTGAAATTGTTGTTTTCAATAAATTGATGTTTTCACATAAAATGGATTGAATTGAAGCATGGCCGAGATCCACTGACAATAAGGGCTCTACCATGATAAAAATATTGTTACGCAAAATCATACCACGATTCGTGTTCCTGCGCGGAGACTTAAGTTCAGATAATGGTCATCATTTTATGCTGCTGTAAACAACAGAAATTACAGATACTCAACAGCTCCATATGTGCGTATCGACCTCTAGGCCACCAGATTGGTGAAAAGTGTCAAATCAGGCTTTGAAATACAAATTAGCTAAATTAGTAGCATGGACTGGGCTCAACATGGTTAAAACTGTTGTCCTGCTGCTCTTTTTCAGATACGCACTACACTTTTCTGGTATGGCACGAGTAACGCCTGCACAAATCATTATAGGTTCGACCTTATGTAAGCCATGGAGTGACCATAGCCCCGCGCAGTGGTCCATTTCCACCAGATGACTGAGGAATTATATCCTATGTATTAACTTATTAACCCGTGCTTTTCAAACTTCTCATTCACGAGGTCGATAGGGTCAGGGCTGCATATGATGAGGGAGACCAGCTCTCCAAAGTTCCATCTAAATATTGAGCCATGTTGCTATATACTGGTCAGGAACTGGACGTGTAAGCACTTGGGACCACTCCGACCGCTGCCAAGGTTGAGGGTCGTGCTGTGTGGGTTCATCTGCACCACTGCAAACTGATTGGGGAACCCAATCAAAAGGGGGGACAAGATTAATTTTATTATTTTTTATATTTCTGCTTTCCTTGGGAGTTGTATCCTTACAAGTTTAGTTGTATTCGTATTCTTATAAGTTAGTTGTATCTTCATAAGTTTAGTTTTGAATCTTAATTAAGTTTAGTTTTGAATCCTTATTTTGTTATATGGTTAAGAATATGCAACTGATTACTGGACCGACTGAATGAAGGACGTTTAAATTGAGTGAATAGTTGTTTAAGCTAATTAAGTAAGAAATTAGCTTTTTGTGAGCCTTTGTCTATTCCAGATAAATTAAAATGAGGCGATTCATCCTGCTATGCATCCCGATGCTACTACAGATGGAGGAAATTAAGGAAAAATTTAACGGATGTTGTCCCAGGACAAAACAAGCGAGCAAGAGTCTTTCACCTCTGCATTAGGATCCTGGAAATGTCACCAAGATTTGACTATACATTGCAATGGGATACAGCGTCAGCACCACGATTGGCTAAGGTAGATCTGATAGATAACCGACACCGTATGGGAATTACCATCCTGTTGGTTTTTCAGAAAGTGCAAATTTGACTTTTTCTTGTCAGAGCGGTATTCTTTCGAAGACAACTCAGCAAAGGAACATTTGTATGAATGGACTATGTTAACGAGAAGCATAGTGGTCTAAATACCCTTGTTTACAAAGGTACGACAAAAGATACATGAGAAAAAACATGGGAAAAAATGGGCATTGGAAGAAACAATTCTAACCATTGTTTTCTATACCAGCCCAAAATTACTCTATTTGGTAAAGGACAATTTGTGCGTTACCTTTGCTATGAAATCAGTTAGTTGCCTATTTGCAGTGTCTACAGAGGAGTGCGGGAGGGACTCAACGGTTAGTAAGGTGTCAAGGTGAGGAAGTCATGTTCTGGTCAAAACTGTCACCCAACTGTTAGCCACTACCTTCGTAATAATTGGAGGCATTCTTACCTGGGTTGTGAAGAGTACAAGACTATTGGTGTACTATCAGAAATGCGTCTGTTCTCTTTACAGGATAGATATGCCTTATACTATCTGTTGGCCGGTGAGGGAGGGACGTGTGCTATTGTGAAAGACAGATGTATGATGGGAATTCAGATAGAACAGTAACATCAAACATCAAATTTACATTTATTACCCTGCTCGATGGAGATACAGTGAGGGTAATTGAAACGGGGAGACTGAGGATTTGGGGGATTTTATAATTGGATCATTAGTATGGCCATATAGGCAGCAATAGTGGTTTTGTGTTTGTTCGTGGGAATTGCTGTTTTTAAATGTATTATTGCTAGACTACTGACAGCCTTGGGTAATGTGGAAACTGGTGAGAAGATATTATTGCAACATCTAGAAGAAGAAGAAATTCCAATGTTGAAGGATGAGGATGTTGAAAGGATGGTAAATGCAGGTTGAGAAAGAATTATTAGAAGATGAATGTATTAGAATGAGTAAAATGGAGATAGACCAGTGGTATGAAGCCCAGAAAGTTGAGCACCCTAAGGGCTAGGGTATGATGCACAGCAGAGAAGTAGGGAACAGCATTGGTATAAACAAGCCAGCCTGCTGACCTACGTGGTCCAGGTTTTGGGGGGTATAAAGCATCTCGAGGTTAGGTATAAACTTGGATGACTAATAAGCCAATGCTGATGAATCTCTGCATGTGTTATTATCCTATTAGCGGTCATGGAATGACCAGAGTGGGGAATGAGGTAGTATTATATAAATAGAACCACGCGGATAGTGACTTTTATATAAGCTAGGTAATTTGCAAAGAAAAGCTTAAGGTTTTCCTGACGGAACAAAGTGCAATTAAGCATATACACACACAGGGAAGGATGAGTCAAGACATAGAAACGGTTAACCTGAACCTGACTTTGTGTTGAAGAATGGATAGCTGAATAGGGGCCTCTTCTTAGGCCAGAGGTCAACTCTATGGGTACATTCTTAGGTCATGAGGTTTGTGCTGAGTTTGAGATAGAATTCAAGGCTGAGAGATAAGAGGTCCTGTAGTTAGCCTTGGCTATGTTGAATTAGGATGTATGTGAAGAGGAGTAGTGCTTGGAGAAGTTAATTAGATTGATGGATACTGATGTAATTCTGAGTTGTGATTTTACACTTTGTTCTGTAATATTTGTAAAAGGCCTTGTAGAGAGATTGGAAATCCATCTCCCAGAGATAGCAGGAAAAGGGGAGGCTGTAAGTTAAGAATAAAGTTTCTCCAGGCACCAAACACTTATCGACTGTTGACAGATTTACGACCCATGCATGCTTGGGAGATGTGTATGTGTTTTGAACTTAGAAACTGTAATTCAGCAAACTTATATAATTAATGTTTTAAATACAAATGTAATAGTAAAATTGTAGTGAAACAAATTATGAAATGTATTGTCTTAGTAGGAATGTAAACATTAGACATATAGACATTGTTTAGATTCATAGAAATAACTTTCTTCTTGATATGGAAAGTGTGTATGACGTGTGCTAATTGTATTACAAATGTATCTTATATTTTGAGGAGTGTTCTTTGATAATTGGGCCTACTGGGGTTTTGCTGTGTTGAAATAAAATAAGCAAAGTTATACCACAGGCAAACAAAGGTTGTAATGAGGCTAGGGAAGGGGGATCATGTAACTGATGTTGTAAATCACCAGGAGGACTCAGATGATTGGTTACTAGCTTGTCATACCCTCTGTATCTGAAATGTCTAATACCTATATAAATGCCATGAGTTTGTATCAAAGTTACTCCTTTCTGGACCCGCCCCAGAGCATCAGCTCTGTGTTGGAAAGTTCATAGACGAGTCTCAGCTGAATAAAGAAGGTACACCCTCTTGGGAGCTGTTGGGGCAGACGATCCTTCCAGTCCGTGCAGCAGACTGGTCGATGGCTCCAAACCTAGCGATGAGACTCGACTGGCGAGAACGACGTCGGGCAGAGCCATAGTGGTGGGTGACTCCATTGTCCGAGGTGTGGACAGGAGATTCTGTGGCGGCAGGCGAGACTTGAGGATGGTCTGTTGCCTCCCTGGTGCCAGGGTTCAGGATGTCTCGGACTGACTTCAGAATATCCTCAAGAGGGAAGGTGAGCAGACGGAAGTAGTTGTGCATGTGGGCACAAACGATGTCGGGAAGAAGAGGAAGAAGGTTCTGCAACTAGAGTTCAGAGAGTTAGGAAGAAGTCTGAATAGCAGGACTTCTAAGGTGGTTATCTCTGAATTACTTCCTGTACCTTGTGCTTGTGAGGGCAGGAACAGGGAGATAGGGTATCTGAATGTGTGGCTGAGGGGCTCGTGCAGGGAGCAGAGATTTAAATGTATAGACCACTGGGATCTCTTCTAGGGAAGGGGTGTCTTATACAAAAGGGACAGATTACACCTTAACTGGAGGGGAACCAAAATTCTGGCAGCAGGTTTGCTAGTGCCACACGTGTGGGTTTAAACAAAATAGCGGGAGGGGTTGACAAATTTGGAGTACAAAGATGGAGGGTACAAAGGGAAAGTGAGAACAGTTAAGTTACAGAAAAGTTACAAAACACTCCCGAATTAATGGGAAAGTTCAAGAGGGATAAAAGAATAAAGTCAGGGGCAATAGTGACCAGTGTGAGTGGGGAGGTGAAAACCAAAGTGAGTGTTGTATATGAATGCACAAAGTATAAGAAATAAAGTGGATGAGCTTGAGGCTCAATCAGAGATTGGCAAGATTGATGTCGTGGGAATTACAAAGACATGGCTGGGAACGGAATATTCAGCAGTATACAGTGTCCTACATAATGTTTGGGACAAAGACCCATAATTTATTTATTTGCCTCTGTACTCCACAATTTGAGATTTGTGATAGAAAAAAAATCACATGTAGTTAAAGTGCACATTGTCAGATTTTATTAAAGGCCATTTTTATACATTTTGGTTTCACCATGTAGAAATTACAGCTGTGTTTATACATAGTTCCCCCATTTCAGGGCACCATAATGTTTGGGACACATGGCTTCACAGGCATTTGTAATTGCTCAGGTGTGTTTAATTGCCTCCTTAATGCAGAGAGCTCTCAGCACCTAGTCTTTCCTCCAGTCTCTCCATCACCTTTGGAAACATTTATTGCTGTTTATCAACATGAGGACTAAAGTTGTGCCAATGTAAGTCAAAGAAGCCATTATGAGACTGAGAAACATGAATTACATAGGCCAAGGAAGACCTCCTCAGCTGATGACAGAAGAATTCTCTCTATAATAAAGAACAATCCCCAAATACCTGTCCGACAGATCAGACACACTCTTCAGGAGACAGGTGTGGATTTGTCAATGGCCACTGTCTGCAGAAGGCTTCATAAACAGAAATACAGAGGCTACACTGCAAGATGCAAACCTCTGGTTAGCCACAAAAATAGGATGACCAGGTAACTGGTGATGTCCATGAATCGCTGGCTTCAAGCAGTCATTGCATGCAAAGGATATGAAAGAAAATACTAAACATGACTAATTTCATTTACATGACTTTGCTGTGACCCAAACATAATGGTGCCCTGAAATGGGGGGACTGTGTATAAACGCAGCTGCAATTTTAGTTTAGTTTAGAGATACAGCGTGGAAACAGGCCCTTTCGGCCCACCGGGCCCGCGCCGACCAGCGATCGCCGCACACTAACACTATCCTATACCCAATAGAGACATTTTTTTTTCCTTTTTTACATTTACCAAGCCAATTAACCTACAAACCTGTATGTCTTTGAAGTGTGGGAGGAAACCGAAGATCTCGGGGAAAATCCACGCAAGTCATGTGGAGAACGTACAAACTTCGTACAGACAGCACCCGTAGTCTGGATTGAACCCGGGTTTCCGGCGCTGCATTCGCTGTAAGGCAGCAACTCTACCGCTGCGCCACTGTGCCGCCTTTCTACATGGTGAAACCAAAATGTATAAAAATGGCCTTTATTAAAATATGACAATAGCCCACTCACCCAACCTGTCCAAGTCACCCTGCATTCTCATTACATCCTCCTCACAGTTCACACTGCCACCCAGCTTTGTATCATCTGCAAATTTGCTAATGTTCCTTGTAATCCCTTCATCTAAATCATAAATAAATATTGTAAATAGCTGTTGTTCCAGCACCGAGCCTTGCGGTACCTCACTAGTCACTCTCTGCCATTCTGATCTCGGGTTTTCCCCGAGATCTTCTCTGCCATTCTGATAGGGACCCGTTAATCCCTACTCTTGTTTCCTGTCGGCCAACCAATGCTCTATCAATGTCAGCACTCTACCCCCAATACTATGTGCCTTAATCTGGCCACTAATCTCCAATGTGGGACCTTATCAAATGCTTTCTGAAAGTCTAGGTACAGTACATTCTCTGGCTCTCCCTTGTCCATTTTCCTAGTTACATCCTCAAAAAATTCCAGAAGATTATTCAAGCACAGGATCGTAAATCCATGCTGACTTGGACCGATCCTGTTACTGCTATCCAAATGTGCTGCTATTTCATCTTTTATGATTGACTCCAGCATCTTCCCCACCACCGATGTCAGGCTAACTGGTCTATAATTTCCTGTTTTCTCTCTCCCGTCTTTCTTAAAAAGTGGGATAACATTAGCTACCCTCCAATCCACAGGAACTGATCTTGAAGATGTTGTGTACGTGGACTTTCAGAAAGCCTTTGATAAGGTCCCATATAGGAGATCGGTGGGCAAAATTAGAACACATAGTATTGGGGGTAGGGTACTGACATGGATAGAAAAATGGCTGGCAGACAGGAAAAGAGTAGGGATAAACGGGTCCCTTTCAGAATGGCAGGCAGTGACTAGTGGGGTGCCGCAAGGCTCGGTGCTGGGACCGCAGCTATTTACCATATACATTAATGATTTAGATGCAGGGATTAAAAGTAACATTAGTAAATTTACAGATGACACACAGCTGGGTGGCAGTGTGAACTGTGAGGAGGATGCTATGAGGATGCAGGGTGGCTTGGGCAGGTTGAGTGAGTGGGCAGATGCATGGCCAATGCAGTTTAATGTGGATAAATGTGAGGTTATCCACTTTGGTGGCAAGAATGGGAAGGCAGATTATTATCTGAATGGTGTCAAGTTAGGAAAAGGGGAAGTTCAACGAGATCGGCATGTAGGCATGCAGGTACAGCAGTCAGTGAAGAAAGCTAATGGCATGTTGGCCTTCATAACAAGAGGAGTATCGGAGCAAATAGGTCCTTCTGCAGTTGTACAGGGCCCTGGTGAGACCACACCTGGAGTATTGTGTGCAGTCTCCAAATTTGAGGAAGGACATTCTTGCTATTGAGGGAGTGCAGCATAGGTTCACAAAGTTGATTCCCGGGATGGTTGAACTTTCTTACATTCAAAGAATTGAGCGACTGGGCTGGTATACACTGGAATTTAGAAGGATGAGATAACCGCTTCCAAAACAAACCCTCCCGCATGCCGAGGCCGGGAGGGCGAAGGGAGGGAGGGGGAGGCCACGGCGTGCGGGAGGGTTTGTTTTGAAAGCGGCTATCGTCGTTAGCGGGTTTACAAGCAGAGGCCCTTATCAGGTCGGGCGGGGTGCGGGAGGAGGAGGAGATGGAGCCGCTATCGTGGCCGCTGCTGCCGCTGTACTTCGCTCTGAAGCAGCTGCACCAAACATCTTATAGCTATAGGACCTCTGAGCTGCACCGCTCGGCCCAGCACCTTGCTGTTGGCTGGCGGAGAAGGGAGGCGGTGGCGAAGATTTCCCAACGGCCAAGACAGCGGGGCGATGTTGTCCGAGGAGCGCTGACCTTCTTTACTCCCCAACTGCCCCCCCCTCTCTCTCTCTCTCTCTCGTACGCCCCCTCCACCCCCTTATCCTGGGACCCCTCCTCTCCATCCCGCACTGATCCCCATTCCCGCCTCTATTCAGTCCTCACTGACATCCCCTGTGCTCCCCTCCCCATCTCCCCCCCCCCCCATATCTATTCATCCTGCGCTGATCACCCCATCCACCTCGCATTGATTCTCTGCCCCCCCCCCCCCCCCCCCCCCCCCCCATCCATCCTACACTGGTTCCCCAATTCACCTGTACTTACCCCTTTCCCATCCATCCTACACTTCTCCTCCATCGATCCTGTACTGATCCCCCACCCGTCCTGTACTAATCCACGCATTCATCCTGTACTGACCACCTTCCCATTTACCCTGCACCTTTCCCCCTTCCCTCATTCATCCTGTAGTGATCCCCCATTCATCCTGCACAGACCCTCCCTTCCACACTGTACTGACCTCCCCCCCCTCATTCAACCTGCGCTGATCTCCCCCCCCCCCATCCATCCTGTACTGATCCTCAGTCTGAAGAAGGGTTGCGACCCGAAACGTTGCCTATTTCCTTCGCTCCATAGATGCTGCCTCACCTGCTGAGTTTCTCCAGCACTTTTGTCCACCCCCATCCATCCCATACTGAACCGCCCCCCCCCCCCCCCCCCCCCCCATTCAGCACCACTGACATCCCCGGTGCTCTCCCCTCACAATTTTACCTACTCCAACCAACACGTACTAATTCACCTGACACATTCCATCCATTCTGCACTGACTGCCTTCTAACCCCCCCCCCCCCCACCCTCTATCCACCCCCCCATCCCTGGCCCTATTGTGCTGGAAATGTCTTAAGAGCGAACATTGACTATGTTTGATAACGGAATGCAATCAATTCCCAATGTTATTATTTGTTTTAATCCATAAAGATGGATTAATTAAATTGTGAACACGTGAAACATTAAAACCGCAGTGTTCGATTGACACTGCTGCCGTTGACACGTTATTACAGAATTCATTTTAACGGCAAATCAATGCTCTTAATATGGAGTATCAGTACTGTGGT
The DNA here is from genome assembly GCA_035221665.1 of Okamejei kenojei. Classification (NCBI taxonomy): domain Eukaryota; kingdom Metazoa; phylum Chordata; class Chondrichthyes; order Rajiformes; family Rajidae; genus Okamejei; species Okamejei kenojei. The sequence continues at coordinate 73,850,447 of CM069132.1, forward strand.
TATTTAATGAGCAACATTTACAACTATACGTACGCATATATGTTACCATGGTCCAGGATTTATTGACACAGGTTGATCATATGCTGAATAATCCAACCACATTTTTGTTTGGAAGTGGAAAGAACGAATAGAAATTGCATTAATTGCAATGTGTAAAAAGAGTTGAGATACTGTCTTATAATTTTGCTGCATGTCATTGTGGTATATTTCATGTCTTGATTGGTGAATATGTTTAGTTTGTGACTTTATTTGAAGCAGAAATAATATGTGAATGCTTCATTGAGTATAATTCCGACTGGTAACTACGAACTTCGTCCGAGCACATTATCACACGCGTCATGCAAACCGTCTTCAATGACCACTTAAACTGTCATTTGGCAACCTAAAAAGCTGCCTAGGTTGCCTGGTTGGCAACAGGGAAAAAAGGTTAAGCGAGAGCCCTGTATTACCAAATATATTTAGTGGTGACCGAAATAAGTTCACGATAGTCTCTACTTCATAAAGTTGCTTTCATCAGTACCACTAAATAATAAATACAAACCTTAAATTGCTTTTACAATATAAATGTCATTCATATATTCCAGAAATAAGTATTGCCACAATACCTTTCCTCCAATCAAAGGCAGAACATGCATTTTTCCAGAGTGGCATTCTTTCACAGATGAAACTATCAAACAAGTTCCGCACAGGATAACCTGACGTCTGGTCCACTTGTGAAGCTGCATTTTTCCCTTTCGAACATTGAGCAACCCACTCAGCTGGATTCGCTCCAAGTGCTCAATGGTGTACGGTTTTCCTGGAATGCAAATAAAACAATTACCCAAATGCCTAGGAAAAAAAATTATCAGCTGCTATTTAATTTGTAAATGGCATCAAAATAATTGAGAGAGAGCAATAGATCATATTCACTGACATAAAATGCAGGAATTTTTAAAGTACTGCAAAAATTTCAAATGGGAGAGAATTGTATTTCATGGATAAAATTACTATACGACAGGCCGTCAGCTAGAATATTGACCAACCACATACTTTCTCCAAAATGTCACTTATACAGGGGCAATAGACAGGGTTGTGCACTATCACCCCTGCTATTTGCTCTTGTAATAGAGCACTTAGCAGAAAGTATAAGAAGGCATCCGAATATCCGAATATAATACTAAACATTCCAATATTAAAATATCATTATATGCAGATGACGTATTACTATATATTACAAAATCGCGAGTTAATATACCAAATACACTAAATCTAATAGAGGAATTTGGTTCTTTCTCAGGATATAGAATAAACTGGAACAAAAGTGAAATCATGGCGATAAAACCCCAAGAGTCGACACACCTTGTAAAATTACCTTTTAGAATTGTAACAGAAAAATTTAAATACTTGGGTATCCAAGTAACCAGAAAATAAAATTATTTATTATTATTCAATGTAAACTTCCTGCCTTTAACCACTAAATTAAATGCTTTGATTCAATTCTGGAAAATACTTCCATTGTCGCTAATAGGCAGAATAAATGCCATAAAAATGATTTTTCTCCCACAAATTCTCTACTTATTTCAAGCAATATCGATATACCTACCTAAATTTTTTTGTTTTTAAACTTCAATCCAACATCACAAATTTTATTTGGGATTATAAATAACACAGGATTCATAGACAACACCTATGTAAACCCAAAGAATTTGGTGGACTGGCACTCCCCAATTTCTTGTACTAATACTGGGCAGTGAATATCAAAAATGTAATTTACTGGTTGGACAATTCAGCCCAATAGGTAGAGTGGTTAACAATGGAGTGAGAGGATTGTTCGCCTTTTAACATAGGCGCGATCCTTCTCTCCCCAAAAAAGTTGAAGAATACAATATACAAGAAAAATCCGATTTTACTTCGGAGTCACGTGATGACTACGTGAAGAACCCCGCCTGGCGCTGGAACGGCATTACGTTGACGCTGACGGCAGAAGGAAGAGCTGCAGAGGCTAGCTCGTCGACAGCGGTAGGTACGGAACCCGCAGGTAAGTGCAGTTGAAAAACTTTTAGGGTCTGGAAAACTCCGTGCCTGGTGTATTGAACCAGGATTTGAAATGAATTTAAAAACAAAAATAAAATAAAAGAGTAAAATAGAACAAAAATACTCTGTATAATACAACGGAGTTTTAAAAAAGAACGTCCCGGGGGAATACCCAGCGATCGGGACGGGAGATTAATTACGGAGCCGGTTCCGATACTGGTGACCGTTAAAAATACGTTAGGGAGGTTTAGATGCTCCACAAACTTTTGGCAGGGGGGGGAAATTTTAAATGTCAGAAAGGCCATAATTTAAAAAGTTAATAAAGGCCTTCAGACGGAAAATAATGGAAATATTCCCTAACCTACCCTAAGGGGGTTTCACATATAAAAAGGAAAAAATATGATGAAATATGGTGGGAGTATCTACCTCAGATATTTCTGAAGGTAGTCTCCTTGAGGGGGAAAAAACTCAGGAGAAACAAGGGCAGTGAAAAATAAAATGGGAAAACTGACCCTAAAAATGCACTGATAGTGGTGGCTGGTCATGAAGTACCCACCACAGCACCAATATATATATATATATATATATATATATATATACACACAGATGTATGCACAACACCTGAATAAGAAGTGAGGCCATGGAAAATTACCATGGAAACCAAAATTAGTTGGTCTCTCACTAAAAGCTGTTATGGTTAAAACAGCAGAACTAATGATGAGTGAGGCCATGAAAAGTAAACATGGAAACTAAAAAACTCACCAAAGCTGTAATGATTGAAACAGCAGAATATAATAAAACTTTTATGTTTTATAAAGATATCAACGGTGAATCTGTTTATGATATCCATGTCTCAAATTATATGAGATATAAAGAAATACAATTTCAAAGTATTTCAAACTGGTGCATGGCATTACTATTCAAAAAGAAAAAGAAAATAAAATAAAACATTGTGCAAATAACTAATACTTTTAAAATAAAATAAATTGCCATCAGTTTGTGGAGCTCAATGGGAAGAAATATATATAATTTACCAAATCTGCACTCTAGATTCGCAGATCAATATAAATCAGGTTATGTTAAACTCCTGATTATTATGGAATAAACCTGCCTTATGATAAATCAAAGATATTGATTACAAAAGAACAGACTACTGATCTTTAAACTTTGGGGGGGAAAACTATGATCCAATGAAAGATTTGATAATGGATCAAAACAAAGGCAGAAGTGGTATAATCCAACATAGCCTTATCCAAACCCATATAATTGGGAAAAGAAGGCTTGAAGTACGTTGAAGAGGTGCAAACATCTTGTTACAAAATAAGTTAATGAAATCTCCAATTGTGAGGGATTACAGGTGTATTTAAATAATAAAATAAATTGCCATCAGTTTGTGGAGCTCAATGGGAAGAAATATATATAATTTACCAAATCTGCACTCTAGATTCGCAGATCAATATAAATCAGGTTATGTTAAACTCCTGATTATTATGGAATAAACCTGCCTTATGATAAATCAAAGATATTGATTACAAAAGAACAGACTACTGATCTTTAAACTTTGGGGGGAAAAACTATGATCCAATGAAAGATTTGATAATGGATCAAAACAAAGGCAGAAGTGGTATAATCCAACATAGCCTTATCCAAACCCATATAATTGGGAAAAGAAGGCTTGAAGTACGTTGAAGAGGTACAAACATCTTGTTACAAAATAAGTTAATGAAATCTCCAATTGTGGGGGATTACAGGTGTATTATGATCGTTAATTTAATATAACTAAGGAAGGATTGGTTCACCTGTATAAGAAAACCTTAAAAATTGATTTTAGGTTTGCACTCAAAAGTAACTCCAATAAAGAAGGGGTACCTACATATATATTATAAAATTACCTCAGTGTAAAGATTTGATGGTATAAACCATACAAAACATCATTTTATATACACTTTCACAGTGTAAGAACATTTATTAAAATGGAAACATCTAGAACATGGAAATACAGTTGCTATTAACAAATTGTTAATCAATATTACAGGTGCTTGAAATTAATTAAAATGGGTCAAGCTGTGCAAGTTAAAACATTGTCCAAAGGATTAAACCAGTTCAAGGCTGTTAAACAGAATACTGGAGGAACAATTATGCTGATAAAAGATCAGCACTTGCACTAATGAGGTCATGGTCATGGGTTATCTTGATTACATTTAAATTGGAAGGCTATAAGAGTCGGCTGCAAATTAGTGCTGCAATTATAAACCTGGTGGTAGGTAAGGACCTGACCCATTATATAAAGCGTATGCTTAGGCATTAATAACATATTCATAAATTACTATTCTGAATTTAGAAGTAATTCAGCACCATAAGAGGGGGAAAATTGATCCATGATACAAATATGTCTCATTGTTGTTGACATACTTTGTCCCTCCATTAGTTTAGGTAGAGGGTAAATAAAGCTCCAAAAGAAGGAATACAGAAGCTTATAAGAAAATGTATACATTTGTGAGAGGCTTATGCAAATATCAAATGATACATTATCATTATTAAAGTAATGTAAAAAAGGTTCACAAGCTGCTTCAACTATAAGCTTAACAGCTGTTGCAAACTGAAGCAAGTGTTACAGATGATGTACAGCTTCTGTGAATGTTTGGGTAAAGATAAGAATATTATCTATTCTTATAAGAATAATTGATACGTCTCTTGTTGGGACTGCGGACAATAATACCAGGTGAGCATAAATGGATTGTCCTAAGAAATTTTCCAAACATTTGTATTAATTATTGAAGTATAAGGAGTTATGGATTAAAATATTGATTGTTTTATTATGGAAGTGTCCATGTCGTATCAAGGTGAACAATACCACGGCTGTGGCATATGTTAAAACACACAAGATAAGTCAAATAACAATCATGGGATTATCTGAGTAAACAGATGTGGCATATTCTAAAAAATTTAGTCCAGCTGTTTATCTCTAAGGAAGAGACAATGGTATCGGAGACAACAAATTTGGGAGGAAAAACACATTGTCATTAATATGGATTACTTACGATTAATCTGGTTGCATACAGATTAAATCACCGATCTTTCAAATGTTTCTTGTGGGTAAACCAAGAACAGGAAAGGTGGATGCTTTTCTCTCAATTACATGAGGAAAAGATGTTCTTTTGTGTTCCTCATTTTGTTTGATAGGGCAGTGTCTGATGAAAATGTAGCAGGACACTGCCAGAGGCATTTTGGTGGCCCAATACGGATCCTTCATGGTTTCATAAATATTGAGTGATGTTGAACCACTTGTGATGATTCATAGTTGCAGTAATTTATTGAACTCTGAGGAAGGGTCTCGACCCGACGCGTTGCCTATCTCCTTTTGCTCTTTGGATGCTGCTGCACCCGCTGGGTTCTCCAGTTTTGTGTAACCCTGCAGTAATTTATTGTTGTACAAAGGCATCCATGACATGAAAATATGAATTTGACTATCCGCAGGTTGACCAGACCATTACAACAGCTGATGGTCAAAGAAGTCTATGTAATATAACAACATAACAATAAAATAATTATGTATAAAAGAAGTGTTATACCTGCAATTTGCAGAAATAAGTTTAAAAAACAATATTTTGTTATAAGAAATTGGAAGTCTGTGTATACAGTAAAGTTATTTTATCATATTAGATATATGGAGTTCCTTGTGGATTGCATTTTTCTGAACATCTAATTGATAGAGCCAATAATAGGGCTCAGAGTGTTACCGTCCTATTAACGGACAATATACTAACCAAGAAGTTATCAGGTGCATATATATATATATATATATATATATATATATAATCTGTCTAAAATTGTAATATATGTCGGGAGATAAATAATCCTGAATTGCCTAAGGCAATGGACTCTAACTCTATCAATGATTCAAAAAAGTTAACATTGAAAATAATAATGTTGATGACTTTAGTATCAATATAAGAGTGCAAACATTGCAAATGTTACATTATAATTGCATGTGGATACAGATTGCATTATCATATATGTTTATGAATTTACCAAACAAAGCACACCAAGAGGAGCTGAAACCAAGGTAAACCTATAAGCATATCCTGTCGGCCTTAAGTTGTGTGTGTGTGTGTGTGTGTGTGTGAACATTGATGAAATATGTTGAAGTAGGTAAGAGTCTCTGTGGTAATGAGACAGCACTACTTATTACACACAAAAACCACATTAGGTTCAGTAAATACTGATGGTTCTAGAGGAATGTATTCTAGATGGTTAGAAATTGGATACACTCAGTGGAACTAGACACTGAAAGGTGGAAAATCACTCTGTTAATGAGGTAGATACATTCACAGGAATGGCACGGGATGAGCTGCTCGAGCAAAGATGCAAGGCGCAGGAGGGTGTAAATTAATGTTAAAGTAAAAAGGAACCAGTCATGGTGTCAGGTTTGGACACGGAGTGTTGGGTTCTCTATAATTGTTGCTTTGTCATACCATCAAAATATATATATCAATTGATATTTTGTGATAAACTTTCCTTTCAATGGAAAGGGCATTACTTTTATTCTTTATAATGTGAAATAATTTATCACATAACTTGAGGCAATGTTTGGGGAAAAATGTGTTATTCGCTCGTCACTGTGTTGAATGAGCCGGACTGTCGTATGGAATAAATTCTACGACATGAAAAAAACAGAAAGCTTCAAACTCTTCACGTAGTCACTCACGTGACTCCGAAGTTAAATAGTAAGATTAAACAAGAACTTACCAGTTTGAAGTTTGATCTTTATTTTATGAGGAGTAACGATGAGGGATTACGTGCCCTCCACTCCACACCCTCATAAAATAAATGATCATCTGGTAGTTCTAAATCTATGAGAAGCCTTACTATCTTACTCCGGCTATTATGTTCTGTGTTTTTCATGCTGCTGCTTTGAAGTATGCCGTTCCAGCGCCAGGCGGGGTTCTTCACGTAATCCCTCATCGTTACTCCTCATAAAATAAAGATCAAACTTCAAACTGGTAAGTTCTCGTTTAATCTTACTATTATTCATAGCACCTTACAAATTTGGAGACAAGTAAAACTTGCTCTTAAATTAAGAAATATATCCCTTCTCTCTCCTATAGCTAATAATCCGTCGTTCAAACCATCTACTATAGATAAAACTTTTACTCACTGGGACTCACAAAGATTAGGATTCAAAAAGATTGGAGATTTGTATGAAATGGGAAACCTTTTATCATTTCAGAAATTACAATCCAAATACAATCTGAGAGGTAATCAATATTTTAGATATCTTCAAATTCGAGATTATCTGAGAAAATATACACACGAATATCAAACTCTGATGCCAGATATGTTAGATGAGGGCATGAATAGAAACACAGTCAAATAATTTAATATCATACTTGTATAATATCATTCTAAATATAGAAATTCCATCCTCAGATGCAATTAGAAGAGAGTGGGAACAGGAATTAAGTTTAAAAATTCCCAAAGACAGATGGGATAAATATCTTCTATATGTACACAACTGCTCGATTAATGTAAGACATATTTTAATCCAATTTAAAATATTACATAGAATATATTACTCGAAAACTAAACTGAACAATTTTTTTCTAAATGTATCCCCCATCTGTGACAAATGTTTATCTCACGAAGCAACTATAACACACTCCTTCGCCTCCTGCATAAAACTCCATAAATTTTGGAAAGAAATCTTTGAAATCTTCACAAAATTATTAAAAACAAATCTTGAACCCCATACAGAGTTGATTATTTTTGAACAACAGGTGCCTGCTCTGAGTTATCAATATTTCAAAGACGTTTCCTTAACTGCGGCCTGATAATGGCAAAAAAAATGTCTACTTAAATTTTGGAAAAATGCATCCACCCCAACGCTTAAAATGTGGACAGAGATGCCAACCCTAAATTTAGTTCACAGTAACATTTAACCCATTTGTCCGTAACAAATGGGGTTAAATGCATTTCTCTCCGTAACATACTCACCTGGGGTTGTTGCCGGCGGCTATGCGCCTGCGCACTGGTGCAGATCAGCGGGCTGCCGGCGGGCGGGTGCGGCACATGCGCACTTGGCAAGGTTGCCGGCGGGTCTGCGCCTGCGCACTGGGTGGGGGTGGGGGGGAGGCCCGGTGATGGGGCTGCCGCGAGCGGCCGGCTGGCGGCAAGAAAGTGCCGCTGATCGCGCGGGCCGGCGCCGCCCGGGCTCTGGGCCGGGCGTGGCGTGGCTCGAAATGGCGCCAGGCCCGGCAACCCTCCCCCACTGCGCACGCGCGGCCACTGGGGCCCGGCAACCCTCCCCCACTGCGCACGCGCGGCCACTGGGGCCCGGCAACCCTCCCCCACTGCGCACGCGCGGCCACTGGGGCCCGGCAACCCTCCGCCACTGCGCAGGCGCGGACACTAGGGCCCGGCAAAGTGCCGCTGATCGCGCGGGCTGGCAAACCGGGGACACATGGCGCCGGTGTTCACCACGGGAGGAACACCGGCGCGGCGGTGTTCCGTAACAGCATGTTTGGCTGCCGGAACACCGTAAAAAGTTTATTTCGCCGGGATAAAATACGGCGAATCCGGGACACTTGGCATCTCTGTGTGGATCACAAGCATGTCTGAGATGCTACATTTTGAAGATATGAGACTCGTCTTAGCAGGAAAATCAGAACAATTTTTAAAGACATGGTCTCCTTTTATTGATTCATTACATGGTACATTACAATAACATGGTGCATTACAATAACATTACACATCACTACTTCCTTCACTCCTTTTTCTCATTCTTTCTTTCTTGCTCTTCCTATTTCTTAAATTTAAAATAGAAGTGGTACACAAAATGTATATTGTCACATGCCACGATTCATACCAATGTACGTTGCTTCTAATAAAAATATAACATATAAATAAATAAATAAATACATAAAATGCAGGAATGACTCAGCGGGACTGGCAGCTTCTCTGGAGAGAAGGAATTGGTGATGTTTCGGGTCGAGACCCTTCTTCTGATGAACAGTCCCGACCCGAAACGTCACCCATTCCTTCTCTCCAGAGATGCTGCCTGTCCCGCTGAGTTACTCAAGCATTTTGTGTCTATAGTGTAAACCACCATCGGCGGTTCCTTGTGTAGTAAGAAACTGCAGATGCTGGTGTAATGCTTTAATGGTTTAAGTTGCTGGTTCAGACCCGGGTCGGATCTGAAGAAGTGTTTCGACCCAATACGTCACCCATTCCTTCTCTCCAGAGATGCTGCCTGTCCCGCTGAGTTACTCTGCATTTAGTGTCTATCTTTGGTGTAAACCAGCATTTGCAGTTCCTTCCTACACATAATTCATAGAAATGGTCGACAGTCGTTTAACCTCGAGGCAGGGCCTCATGAGATGTCAATATACAGACAGACCAGACTCCCACCAATGACCCCATGTTCACTTCACACTGCCTTGGATAAGCAGCCATCATAATCAGGGACATGTCCCATCGCGACTCCCTGCTCCCGTCCTGAAGAAGGTGCAGAAGCTTGAAAGTGCACAACACCAGACTCAGGAACAGCGGATTCCCCTCTGTAATCAGGTTTCTAAATGATCCGACCATAAGCTGGGGTACTGTCTGATTCACCTCTACAAAGGTGATGCGCTAAAATGTGCTGCAATGCTGAGAACAATGTTCTGTATTTTGTGACTTCCTCTTTGTTCTATCTATAGTATTTGAGATTGACTTGATTGTACTTATATATGTAGGTCTTTTTTTACAATACTGCACACAAAGGGAGTCAAAGGGGGTCAAATGTGACAAAGGGGGTCAAATTTCATTCCTTCAAAAACGTTGACAAACAATTTATTGGGTTCATGACTAACATAGTATCAACAAAAAATATAAGAAAAGATAGCATATTGATGGCAAGTTTCCGAAAATGGCATCAGAATACACAAAATACATTTTGTGTAACGGTTGTCGCATTGAGTCCACCAGTGTCTCTCGGTATATTTTTATGTGGGGATGGTGGGGGCGGGTGGGGGGAGAGGGGAAACCGTTTCCAGTCACTTACCTAGGTGGAGATGCGAGTTTTCTCCTAGTCATATTTTCACCCTCCCTCGCGGCGTAACAACTTGGATTGGAGCGGCCTTTCCCAGAGACCGGCATAGAGCTGCAGCAGCAGGCGCGGCGTGGACTTTAACATCGCGGAGCCAGAAGAAAGGCTCTGACCGCCAGACTGCTGACTTTAACACCGTGAAGCTGCGGTCTGCGGAGCTGCTAGTAGCAGGCGTGGAGCGGACTTTACCATCCTGGAGCCAGGGATCCCTTGCCGGGGATCGGCGCAGAAGAGCTCCAACCGTTGGCCTGCCAGTGGCCTATAACATCGAGAAGCCGCAGTCTCCGGTAAGAAAGTGGCCACTTCGGACACTCCAAGCCGCGGAAAGCGTTCCATCCGTCCCGACGTAGAGCTTCGATCGTCCCGACGAGAGGGCTTGTACATCGTGCCGTCCGTAGAGTCGACTGCGGAGGGTCAAGGCCCCAAACACAGGTGAACACAAGGAGGAAGACTGACTAAACTTTATTGCCTTCCATCACAGTGATCACTGTGGTGGATGTTCATGTCAAAGTTCCATCGTTCTTTTTAATTGTGTTGTTTTTTTTTTAATTGTATGGCTGCATGGTAACGCAAATATCACTGTACCTTAATTGGTGCATGTGAAAATAAATCTGAATCTGAATCTGACCTGGTTGGCACCGTAAGTGCACGTATTTCTTATTCCTTTCTATGTTTATCAATACCACATGGAACAATAAAGTTGCAAGCACAGTTTCCACTTCATTCACCTGATCATGTAGTAGAATACTGCATCCATCTGAGTGGACCACGCAACGCGCGTTACACATCATACACACAAATGTACGTTGCGGTGGACACTAAAAGGTTTGGTGTCCCAGAAAACGAACGTTAATCAGCGAAAACCAAACATTTTCACCAATGTGATCTAAGGGTACATTACCTTATGGATTTGAGCTACCGATGGCCGATGATTCATCAGAACGTTTGATTTGGGCTGATTTTTTATTAAGTAAAATGTCTCCGTAACGTTCATTGCGGAGCTTCCTGAAGTTGACACGAAGGAATGAAGTTAGTGACTTGGTCCGTACGAAAGGTATACAATAGACTGTGTTGCCAAATTGAAGATTGGCTCAGTTTCTTAGTTTTGATTATCAATTTATGTACACAATTTTTTTTAATTGATTTTAAAAAGTCGGATAAAATATCGTAAACGGTGGTACCGTTTTTGAAACCACGATGTTTTTGATATATTAAATTGGAAAATAAGAAAAAATAATTCACTCGCCCAAAAATCGCCACTACCATAGGATACCTCGTTGGGTTTTTGAAAAGCATTGGAGGTTTGGAGCCTCCGTGATTTAACTTACGGAGCCACCGACCCCGATAACGGTCGCTGTGACAATGGACGGCAAGCACAACGACCGTACCTTGACCTTTGCTAGGCGGACTACCAGACATGTTACTGTATTTTTCTCCTGGTATTGATGAAGATATTTCCCAAGATCAAATCAAAATGTATATATATGAGGGGCCATATGAAATGTGGCAGAGTTTTTAACGTCACATTTTTGGTGTCCAAATTGGTGGTAAAACCATGAAAATTTGTCTATCATGAAAAAACTTTTTGACTTTCGATCTTGAAGTCGTTATTTAGCCGATTTCACATGATGGGTAGATTTTTGTTAAGAACAGTGTATTGGTGTTAAAAAAAATAAATAATATGGTACATTTGATCCATCAACTGGCAGTCCTGGGCATAAATATTAGTACTCTGTTTGCATTTGGAAAATCGCCAAAAGAGCAGACTATTTTCCATTGCCCATGATGAAGACCGCCCCCCCCCCCACTGCATCACTAGCAGATAGAATCGCCCAGCTTTTGTGTCATCGAGCAGGATCTGCCATTCACGGCAAAAAAAAATTGTGCAACTGAATAGCAGAAGAATTCTGGCTAAGTGATAGCCCAGGAAGACGTGCATCCCCAGTTCAGTGTGAGACCCTTGGAGTGGCAGGATGCAAGTTTGGTAAACATTTCCATTTTGTTTGCCCAAAAATATCCACCAACAATTATCTGAAATATTTTGGACAAACAAGTAAATGTTGAACAAAGTAAAAACAGCAAGTGCTGGAAATACTCAGTGGGTAAAGCAGCATTTGTGGACTGCGAAACGTGAACTCTGCATCAGTTTTCATTCGAGATTTTTCATTTTCAAAAGTCCTAATTTTGTAAAACATTAAAAAAGTCAAACTCCCACTTCCTCCCAGATGATTAACATAAAAAGCCTGACGGTACTTCCCAGTTTTGCCTTTTTGGGGTAGGTAGAATTAATGAGACCTGTGAAAGCAAGGAAGTGATATCATCAGGGCTCATGAGTGCTGCTGAGCAGTACAGTGCGTTCATCAAATAAGCTGTAACCAGTCCTATGCTCATCCAACTCAGCTGACAGCAAGCAGCGCACATTGCAGCCGCAAACAGTCAGTGAGGTAGAGTCATAAAGCCTGGAAACAGCCCCTTAAACCCAACGCCCATACAACCAGATTTATAATTAAGATAATCCTACTTGCTTGAGTTTGGCCCATATCCCTCAAAACCCTAGCTACCCATGTACCTATCTGAATGTTTTAAAATATGCCAATATACCTGCCTCTGGTGGTGAGCTCTGGTTCCATAAAGTCACGCTTGAGCTGCGCATCTTCACAAATTCGGTAAAATTCAACCTTCGCAGCCATCTCAGTATCGCTGATGGCACGTCTTCAACGGAAAAGTGTTGGATGATCCACTCATCACGAGAGCGGTTGTCCAGTCCGGGGAAAAAACATTCGATGGCTTCACTAATTGCCAGAATATGGGTTGAGATCTCCTTGTGGAACTGGCATTCAGCATTTGGCGTAGCATCCAGGAGAGTCGTCATCTCAGGGAAGATAGTCGTGTCACCGTCCTGGATTCTTCTCTGGTAAAGGTGAATCTTCCTCCCGAACGCTGCCACTTTGTCACGAGCCGTGTGTAGTATTGGGAGGTTCTCTTGAAGTGACAGGTTCAAGGAATTCACCTCGGCGAAGAAATCAGCCAAGGAAGCAAACATCATCACGAACAGTTCATCCTGCATCTTTTTATGAAGCTGATTCTCCTTCTCGGTACACCCTCTCCCCAAGAACAGCGCCATTTCCTCTCGAAGTTGAATCACACGATTGAGAACTTTACCACGCGAAAGCCAGCGCACCTCTGTGCGGAATATCAGAACAATGAAATCGGCGCCCATTTCTTCACACATCACTTTGAAGATTCTTGAGTTTGTTGCGCTCCCTCGGATGTGGTTCACAATCTTCACCACATCTGAAAGCACTTCTCGAAGACCAAGAGGGAGAGTCTTCATCGCTAAAGCATGGCGATGTATCATGTGGTGGGTGAAGGAGACATGGGGAGCGACATCCTTCACGAAGGCTTTGATGCCGGATCTGCATCCGACCATGAAAGGTGCCCCATCTGTACACACCCCAACAATGCATTCCCAGCCAAGCTCATGTTTGATGAGGAAGGCGTCCAGCATTCTGAACACATCTTCTCCCCTAGTGGTAGTGGCCAATGGCTCCGAGAACAGGTACTCCTCCTTCATAATTTAAGATTATTCAGGATATTTAAGTTCTTGTTAATTTACTGTCTGCACATTGCAGCATATTCTGCTATTGCTGTACTTCCCACCAGACAAGAAGTGAGTCATTTTGCTTTTTCTATATTTAGACATGGACTGTTTTATACCAGCTATAAAGAAACAATCAATTTGCTGGCACATTACTGCAGTGAGTGCGCAGTTAATACATTTAGTCAGCAAACAAAATATACATTAATTGCATTGGGCTTTATATATGTTAAATAACTGCAATGACAAATAAATCTTCCATGTTATCACCAATATTTAGTAAGGGGAAAGAGTATGAACATAGCAAGATATATTGTAAGAGGCTTTAATAGTAGACAATTCATTGTAGATGATTCATGCCTACATGTAATTAGTGGTGGGAGGAATAGCAAGCATTGGTATAAATAACAAAAACTAATGAAACCAAGATTTGCCATTAATTTAACATTTTGCCAGAACATTAAAACAATAAGGACAACAGTCTGAAGAAGGTTGCTGACCCAAAACATCATCTGTCCTATTCTCTCCACAGATGCTGCGTAATCCATTAAGTTCCTCCAGCAGTTTTTTTTTTAGCTTGTTTAATTATAGTTCATCCATAATTCATGATACAGCATTTTGCAAGCCTATTCGAATTGGAATGTGTCAACAACATTAGGTTTGGACAAGCGTTAAACATGGTTTGCAGTCTGAAGAAGGGTCTCAACCCGAAATGTCACCTATTCCTTTACTTCAGAGATGCTGTCTGACCCGCTGGGTTACTCCAGCTTGTTGTGTCTATCTTTTCAATATAGTGGAATGTACAGTGCCATCCATAATGTTTGGGACAAAGACCCATCATTTATTTATTTATGTGCCTCTGTGCTCCACAATTTGACTGCAGGATAACTCTTGTTTATTTATCTTGGTGCTCTGAGTGATTATAGTGGTTGCCAGACTTTATCTCTTATCTACCCTGAAATGAGAAAACTGCACAAAATCAAACAATGGTTTTAAAGCCAAAACATAGTCACATTTGTTTGCAAGAAAAGTAATTAAGCAAAGGCAAAATATAGGAAGTTACCAACAATAAATGTGCCTGTGTTTTGTTAAGCTTTTCTACAGTTAAATGTAAAAGAAAATTATCTAATGGAAACTAACTTAAATTTATATTATGTCATTAAAATTAAATGAACAAAAATTAGGAAATATTTCAGATTTTGAAGTAGGAATTAATTGAGTAGTCTATTACAGTGGCTTGCAAAAGTTTTCATACCCCTTGAACTTTTCCACATTTTGTCACGTTACAACCGCAAACATAAATGTACTTTATTGGGATTTTAAGTGATAGACCAACACAGAGTGGCGCATAATTGTGGAAGGAAAATGATGCATGGTTTTCAAATTTTTTAACAAATAAAAAAACTGAAAAGTGTGGCATACAAAAGTATTCAGCCCCCTTTACTCTGATACCCCTAAATAAAATCGAGTTCAACCAATTGCCTTCAGCAGTCGCCTAATTAGTAAATAGAGTCCACTTGTGTGTAATCTATTCTCAGTATAAATACAGCTGTTCTGTGAAGGCCTCAGAGGTTTGTTAGAGAACATTAGTGAACAAACAGCATCATGAAGCCTAAGGAACACACCAGACAGGTCAGGGATAAAGTTGTGGAAATGTTTAAAGCAGGGTTAGGTTATAAAAAAAATCCCAAGCTTTGAACATCTCACGGAGCACTGTTCAATCCATCATCCGAAAATGGAAAGAGTATGGCACAACTGCAAACCTACCAAGACATGGCCTTCCACCTAAACTGACAGGCTGGGCAAGGAGAGCATTGATCAGAGAAGCAGCCAAGAGGCCCATGGTAATTCTAGAGGAGCTGCAGAGATCCACAGCTCAGGTAGGAGAATCTGTCCACAGGACAACTATTAGTCGTGCACTCCACAAATCGGGCCTTTATGGAAGTGTGGCAAGAAGAAAGCTATTGTTGAAACAAAGCTATAAGAAGTCCCATTTGCAGTTTGCCACAAGCCATGTGGGGGACACAGCAAACATGTGGAGGAAGGTGCTCTGGTCTGATGAGACCAAAATTGAAGTTTTTGCCCTAAATGCAAAATGCTATGTGTGGCGGTAAACTAACACTGCACATCATCCTGAACACACCATCCCCACTGTGAAACATGGTAGCGGCAGCATCATGCTGTGGGACAGGGAAGCTGGTCAGAATTGATGGGAAGATGGATGGAGACAAATACAGGGCAATCTTGGAAGAAAACCTGTTAGAGTCTGCAAAACACTTGAGACTGGGGCGGAGGTTCACCTTCCAGCAGGATAACGACCCTAAACAAACAGCCAGAGCTACATACAGCCAGAGCTACTTCGTCACACACACACAAACCACCCCCCACACTCACACACCAACCACCCCCCTTGATATTATATTAATATTATTCATTGGCTCCTTTTACCCCATCCTGCCCTAGCCACTGACGCATAGCCCTCACCTCGGAGGGGGAGAGGGGAGGAGGGGAAGAGAGAGTGGGGGGAGAGAAAGGTGGGGGGAGAGAGGGGGGGAGAGAGAGGGGGGAGAGAGAGGGGGTAGGAAGGGGGATGGAGGGGGAGGGGGGGAAAGAGAGGGCGAGGGCGGAGTTGAATTCGGCGAACGTGTGGCGCGGACACTGAGCGGGCGGGGCCTCGGCAGCTCTCAGGACCTTTGAAGCCCTCAGAAACCCAATCCAGAGCACCGGGGGAGGGGGGGGGGGGGGGGGCAGACAGAGCGGGGTGGCCGGCCAGCTGAGTGCGAGTCGGGGGGGGGGGGGGGGGGGGGGGGGGGGGGGGGAGTGGGGGGGGGGTGATGTAACTTGCAACTCCTGGAAAACAGTGCTGCACGTTGAAAACTGCGCAGCGGGCTGCAAGGAGCAGAGCATCAGCTTGTTAACATCATCAGCTCGTTAACTTGATGAAAGATTTCAGATTTGTGAACAATTTTAATCAACAATCCAAGAAATAATGAATCCAATTTTTGAAATCATGAGGTAAATCTCTATCAGAATATGTAAAGATTTCACCGTTAGCGCGTGTTTTCGAGGAGATGTGAATCATAGACAAACATGACACACACACACACACACACCCACACCCACACCCACCCACCCACATCCAAGATCAGAGTTTTATAGGTATGTGACAGAGTAAGGGGCAGAGAGAGTGGGGCAGAGAAAGAGAGGGAGGGGGGGTAGAGAGGGCAGAATGAAGGGGGGGGGGGTGGAGAGGGGAGCATGGATGAGGGGTAGGGGGTGGAGAGGGCAGAATGGAGAGGGGAGGGGGGCGATGGGGAGGAAAGGCGGAGAGGGGGAGATGGGGAGGAGAGGAGAGAGGGGGAGGGGGTGGAGAGGGGGAGAGGATGGAGGAGCGAGGGGGAAGAGGGGGAGAGAGTGGGGAATAGGGGACAGTGGGGGAGAAGGGGAGGGAGGATAGGGGAGAGTGGGGAGAGGTGAGGGGAGAGGAAGGGGAGAGGAAGGGGAGAAGAAGGGGAGAGGAGGGGGAGTGGGGGAGAGGGAGAGATGAGGGGGAGGAGGGAGAAGGGGTAGAGGGGGGGGGGGGGAGAGAGAGAGAGAGAGAGAGGGCAGACTTAAACTCGGCGAGCGGGCGGCGCGAACACTGAGTGGGCAGGGCCGACTGCGAGCGGGCGGCGGGCCTCAGCAGCTCTCGGGACCTCTGAAGCCCAATCAATTTACTGCGTGTTCAGCAGCTTCAATCCAGAGCACTAGGGGGTGGGGCGGCTGGGCTGCGGGCGGGGTGGGCAGCCGGCCGAGTCGGGGGGGTTGACGTAACCTGCAGCTCCTGGAAAACAGTGTCCAGCAGGCTGCGGGTTGAAAAGGAGCAGAGCCATTGTGACGTCATCAGCTTGTTAACTTCAAAAAAGATTTCAGATTTTTGAACAATTTTAATAAATAACTCAAGAGATAATGAATCAAATTTTCAGATGAGGCGATTTTTGAAATCATGCGGTAAATCTCTATCGGAATATGTAAAAATGTCACTGTTAGCGCGTCGTGTTTTCGCGTTGATGTGAATCACAGACTAACAAGACACACACACACACGCACACACAAATAAATACATCCACATCCAAGATCAGAGTTTTATAATTATAGAGGTGAAATGTTCAATACTTTCAGAAAAACATATCCATTCCGAAACACACAGCAACACTGTTTATGGCAAGTTAAAGTTAACAGAAAGTTAAAGAAATGTATACCTGAAACCAAATGGTGTATATATGACTACAGACTATTCCCAAGTACCTATGGTCACAAAATATAACTAAAGTAGTAATTTGAAGTCAGAGTTCTCAAGATTAGTTTTTCATTTATGAACTCTTAAATGATGACTGATTTGCTAACCAGTTAGTTATTATGAAATAATTGTATTATATTCAGTTAAAAATAAGCCTAATTAATTTGACCTTGAATAAATATTTTATAATATTGGGACAAGAAAGTTATTGAAATCAATGGTGAACATTTTTCAGCTTTTCAGAAAGGAGTAGATAAAGACTATTTAGTTACCTCAAGTGTTTGTACAATATATTAAGAGCAGAGCTTACGACATACAAGGATATCAACATAACTAATCCTTTTTGACAATTAAGAAACAATTGCTCCACAGTTCATTACAACATGCTCCACTGACTCAGTTAGGAAACAACAGCCTTTGAACCCTTTTTTGCTTTACAGAGTATAACTTTGCTTCTGATAGCAGAATTATCTTGTAAATAGTTGCACATTGATCCCTATGGCCTTGCGTAATAACATCACCAAGCTTTTAGGTTGAAAATATCGACTGAAACTCGCAATCACATCATCACATTCTGCCTTTCCAGTGATTTAAAGAGCCTTTACATCTGTACCAAATTATGAATTTCTCAGCTTGTTAACGTTTGGAATTTGTTAAATGGTCGAATGGTCTTTCTCACCAATTGTGCAGTGAAATGAAGCTGTAACCTTTGTGAAGTGTCTGGCAAGAGGGAGGGGGGGGGGGGGGGGGGGGGGGGGGGGGGGGGGAGAGTGTCAGCAGGAAATGTTTATGGCACAGAAACCAGGCAGTGATAATTTCAATCACTTGCACCTTTAATGCATGAACGTGCATGTTTAAAGGCAATGCAACATCAATAAGAAATAACATCAATTTAGCATTAACAATAATAACATTAACATGAATGCTGCCTTACCCACTGAGTTTGTCCAGCATTTTTGCCTACCTTACATTAATTTATATGGAATTTTTATATATCTTGATGTCCCAAAGTGTTTTACAGTTTAAAAAAAAGCTTTGCAGCAGCTACTGTTGCATTGTTTTATGTTCACAATTCCACGTTTCTTATAAATTTAATTTTGTGACTTTTGACGAGTTCAATTCGCACATTTTTGATTCAAGCAACTACTTTCTCCAATATTTACATTCAATTGTGAAAATTGTGCTGCATACTGTTAAATTCCTATAGTTTCAACTAATGTACGTTTAAACTATCTATTTTTAGTTTCATCTATATATTCTTACTAAGAATTTGTTGCGCGCTATTAAGTCAGCAGAGAGACAATACATGGTTACAGTGTATAGATACATGATAGGGGGATAACGTGCAAGGTAAAGCCAGCAAAGTCCGATCAAGGACAGTCCGAGGGTCACCAAAGAGGTAGATAGTAGTTCAGCTCTGCTTTCTGGTTGTGGTAGGATGATTCATTGCCTGATAACAGCTGGGAAGAAACTGTCCCTGAATCTTGAAGTGTGTGCTGTCACACTTCTTTACCCTTTGCCTGATGGGAGGGTGAAAAGGCCAGGGTGCGACTTGTCCTTGATTGGGCCAATTATTGCTTGGTCAGTGATTGGGTAGTTTATAATCTTTGTGATTTGTCTATTCATAGATCTCTTTGTTCCTGTATCTACTGAGATTCTTATTGTCCAAGCACTATTGGGTCTCTTTATCCTTCTTACCATGATGCTGCATTTCACAATTATCTATTGAAATGGCCCCGTTCTGCAAGTCCATTATTGCCATCTTGTATCACCATTACCGTAAAAATATTTTTCTCCCAATTGGGAGATGTTTGTAAATTTTGAAATTGCACTTCTCATTCCAGAAGCCCAATAAATGATGAATAATAGTGGTTATAGTATCATATTGATGAATAATCAATAATTCTATCGAAAAATTTTGCATCAGCCCATATTTTGGTAACTGGTACACATTGATTTTATGAGGCCATATAGAGTTTGTGTTTCCTCTACCAAACTAATTTACACCAGGATGTGCTCCGGTGAACTGTAGGAACATTGATGTTCCCGCATGGCCCGAAGGCTTCCCGTCGGGAGGCGCCTGCGGACTGGGAACGCAGCCGGAGGCATTTAGCAAGGTGCCATGTTCTCAATACCTCCTGGATGGCCTCGGAAGCCCAGGTTGGAGCTCGGCTGGGGCCTCGGCGGGTCAGAGGATCCACAGCTCGCAGGTCGGAGCCCGGGTTGGCGGAACGGCCGACGGAGCCCGCAGCCGGGGCCTGGGTCAGTACCACGGAGGCCTCAGGAGAGGACCCGGCAGCGTTAGTGGAGAGGTCGGTTCAGCAGCCGATGATGGTGCCGACGGACGGACGAGGACGCACACGTGAAGTAAGGACGTCGCTGTCGAGAGAAGGAACGAAGGAAGACCCTCCGTGGGGGGACCGCCGTAAGGGAGGAGGAAGAGCATCGGGGTTCCACTGTGGGGGGACCGCCATGGGGATGGGGGGGGGTAAGACAGGCAGCATCTCTGGATAGGTGGAATGGGTGAATGGGAGAGGGTAACAAGAGATATGGAAGGGTAAGATGTGAAAACGAGTAAAAAATTTAATCAAGGTGACAGTCAGACTGGCGGAGTAGGATTAGGGAGGGATCGAGAGAGGGGGAAAGCAAGGGTTAAGGGGCTATCCAACTTTGGTGACCTAATCCGTGAGTTAAGAAGAGTGTCTTCGACCTTCCAGCTCTAGGAGTCTCGAGCTGGATCGACCATCCGCGTTGAAACAGCGAGCTGGATCGACCGACCGCACACACACACACACACACACACACTTCGCAAAGGCGGGGGCCAGGGAAAGCGGGGGAGTGAAGGGGAGAGGATAGAGAATGGGGGGAAGAATGGAAGAGAATTGGGAGAGAACGGGGTGGGGGGTGAAGGGGGGAGATGGGGGGGGGGGGAGAAGGGGGGGGAGGGGGGGGGAGGAGACATCGAGATACTTTTAAGAAGTACTGGACCAAGTGCAGACCCGTTGGGTCAGCCCTCCCCCCAACACGCGGTTGCGGGGGGCGGCATGTGGCGTCACACACATTAACCACCCCCACACACACGCTAACCGCTCCCTCTATTCCCCACTCCCTTTCTCCCCCATTCCTCTCCCTCTATTCCCCTCTTCCCCCACTCTCCCTCCTCACCTCCCCCATTCTCTCCCCTCTCTCCCTACCCCTCCTCTCCCTCAATCCCACCACTCCCCAGGATCTCCCTGCCCCCTGGGAACCCGCAGGTCCAGAGCAGCAGCTGTCAGCCTCAGCTCCTTGGCCTCACATCCTCGGCGCATCCGCTAGTCCGCAGCAAAGATCCTATAGCAAGGATAGCCACTCCGCTATAGGATCTTTGGTCACAGCTGCTCGCTCGAGGCATCGCTCGCTCACGGCCGCTCGCTCGAGGCGTCGCTCAAAACCGATCCCCCAGAGCCGCTCGCTCGAGGTGTCGCTCACAGCCGCTCCTTCACAGCCGCTTGCTCGAGGCGTCGCTCACAGCCGCTCGCTCACAGCCGGAGGCCACCGGCTTGTTTCCTAATCCTCTCCCTCCCCTGCCCGATTGTAGAACATGGTGGCGGATGCCGTTATCTTCGCGCGGGGCACGCGATGAGAAGATGGCCCAGACTCCCTCTGGAAAACCCGCTATAGGATCTTTGGTCCGCAGCACAGCGGGAGGCAAAATAATTACTGGGGGGGGGGGGGGGGGGGTGGAAAGTGCGCCTGCGCATTGACAGCATCTGCTTTAATCGAGATGGGGGGGGGCAAGGGCATTGTGACGTCCGCAGCTGGGCAGCAGTTTGATTTTTTATAAACATTCAGTTTTGTGAACAAATTTTATTGAAAACCTGGGGAGATAAATGACCGGATTTACAGAGGAGTGGATTTCCAAAATCGCTACTGAAATCTGTAAAAATGTCCCCATTTTGGCATCTGGTTTTCGAGGAGTATGTTTCAAAGGCAAAATGACACACATGCACACAGAGTTTTAAAAGTATACTAGACCAAGTGCAGACCCGTTGGGTCTGTTCCCCCAATGCGCATTTGCGTCACACACATTAACCTTCCCCACACTAACTACCCCCTTGATATTATATTAATATTATTAATTAGATCCTTTTACCCCATAACCGCCCTAGCCACTGACGCATAGCCCCAACTCGCAGGCATGTCTAGATAGGGAGAAGGGGGAAGAGAGTGAGGGCAGAGAGAGAATAGGGAGAGACAGTGAGAGAGGCAGAGACAGAAGGGAAAGAGACAGGGGAGAGGGGGGGTGGAGGAGAGGAGGAGGAGGGGGGGGTGGAGGAGAGGAGGAGGAGGGGGGGTGGAGGAGAGGAGGAGGAGAGGGAGGGTGGGGGAGAGAGAGAGGGGAGAGAGAGAGGGGGAGAGGGGGGCTGAGAGGGGGGAGGGAAGGGGGGAGATGGGGTGAGAAGGAAGGGGGAGAGGTGGGAGGAAGGGAGGGGCAGAGGGGGGGAAGGGGTTTAGGGGAGGGAAGGGGTTTAGGGGAGGGCAGGGGAGAGGAAGGGGGAGAGAGATGAGAGAGGGGTTGAGAGAGCGGGGAGGGTGAGAGAGCAGGGGAGGGTGAGAGAGTGGGGGAGGGAGAGAGAGGGGGAGAGAGAGAGCGAGAGAGAGGGGGAGAGAGTGTGGGGGAGAGAGTGTGGGGCAGAGAGTATGGAGAGAGAGAGAGAGAGAGAGAGTATGGGGAGAGAGAGAGTATGGAGAGAGAGGGGGAGGGGGGAGAGAGGGGAGAGAGAGAGTGGGGGGGAGAGAGAGTGTGGGGGGGAGAGAGAATGGGGAGAGACAAAGAGAAAGGGGCAGAGACAGAAGGGCAAGAGACAGAAGGAGAGGGGCTGGAGGGGAGGAGGAGAGGGAGGGTGGGTGAGAGGGGAGGAGGGGTGAGAGAGATGATAGGAGAGGGAGAGGGGGGGATGGGGAGGGAGGAGCAGATGGGATAGGGGAGAGAGGAGGAGATGGGATAGGGGAGAGAGGGGGAAGAGTGGGGAGGGAGAGAGGGGTGGGGGCTGTTCATCTATTCCCCACTCCCTATCACTCCCACTCCTCTCCCTCTATTCCCACATTCTCCCTCTTCACCTCCCCCATTCCCCCCCTCTCCCTCCCTACTCCGTCCTCTCCATCAATCCCCCGACTCCCCCTCTTCACCTCCCCAGGATCGGGCCTTACCCCGCCCGCCCGCCCTTCGCCTTATCTCATCTCCCGATCTGCCAGCATGAGAGTGGATCTGTGGGCTTCTGATCCAAGATCCTGCTTGTGACTCTCTGGAGCGCGCAGGGGACGGGGGGGGGGGGGGGGGGCACGCATGCGGGCGGGGCTTCGCGAGCTGCGCCAGCTTGGTGCAACTGATGCCTTATCTCTCCTCCCGATCGGCAGAGCATTTTGAGAACGGGGGGGGGGGGGGGGGCGGGTTTTGAGCGGGGCGCGCGCGTGGGTGTGATTCCAGCTGTGGGAGGCGCGGCGCGAGCATAGTTGGAGGGGTGGGGGGGGGTTTGGAGCACGCGGGCGAGTCCAGCTGCGGGAGGCGCGAGCGTAGTTGGAGGAAGGACGGGGGGGGGGGGGGGAGCCGGGCTGGCAAATGAAGAGAGAGAAGCGGCTTGGGATTGGTCGGCATGTGGGATTGTGACGTAAGCAGCTCGTGAGGTGCCGATTCGATTTTAAAATGAGTTAGTGCGGGTGGGGGGGGCGGGGAGTGTTTTATTAAAAAATGTGTACATAAAAATGTCTAAATGAGCCCACGAGTATTCCGTAACTTCCCTCGAGCATGAAGGAGAGTTCCAGCGACCTCATAGGACCTCCAAGGACCACATGTCGACCATGCTTCGAGTTTGAAGGTCAAAGACACTCTTCTAAACTCGCAGATTAAGTCGTCCAAGTGAGACAGCCCCTTTACCTGAAGTTTGAGAAGTCAATATGCATACTGCTCGGTTGTAAACTGCCCAAGCGAAATTTTCTCCTTGAACTTCGTCCCCTATAATCTCTTGTTTTCACACCTTACCCTTCCATATCTCTCGTTTCCCTCTCCTCTGACCATCAATCTGAAGAAGGATCTCGACCCAAAATGTCCCCCATTCCTTCTCTCCAGAAAAGCTGCCTGTCCCGCTGAGTTACTCCAGCATTTTGTGTCTATCTTTGGTGTAAACCAGCATCTGCAGTTCCTTCCTACGCATATCAAGTACCTAGTTTGTCACAATGGGACTCAATTGGCATCCAAGATGAATAATAGATCAGCACAACCTTTGCAAGACCCCTTGGTTCAATATGTCACTTGCATTAAAAGTAGTCCACCTTTCTGTACATAGCAACCAAAGAAATAGTGTACTTTTTATAACCATGATTAATGGGCCTGTCCCATTTATGTGACTTTTTCAGCGACTGCCGGCACCCGTCATAGGTCGTTGCAGGTCGCCGAAAGTTTTCAACGTTGAAAATCCAGTGGCGACCAGAAAGACGCTACGACTCTTTGGGCGACAGAGGAGACTACTCACGACTATACAGGCGACACCCTGCCGACATGTTGCGGGGTGAAGCCTGTATGGTCGTGAGTAGTCGCCCGAAGAGTCGTACCTTGTTCTGGTCGCCGCTGGATTTTCAACATGTTGAAAATTTTCAGCGACCTGCAATGTCCTATGACAGGTGCTGGCAGTCGCCGAAAAAATCGTGTAAAGGGCCTGTCAAGCGACCGTCTTCAACTTTCAAGCTCGAGGGCACTCACATGGAAAACCTCGAGCTGGATCGCCCGTCACCGATGAAACCGCGAGCCGGATCGACCGTCTGCGCACACACACACACACACATTGCAAAGGCGGGGGCCAGAGAAAGCGGAGGAGCGCTGTCTGAAGTTTACACCCGCGATGAACAGGAAGGTAAAAGACGGCTGGCCAACAGTAAGTGTCCTTTAGAGAGCGCGGGTGGGGGGGGGGAGAGAAGGGGGGCAGAATGGGGGGAGGAGTGGAGACACTTTTAAGAAGCGTTAAACAACGTTTAATAAAGTTTAGCGGGCATTCTTACCTTTTTTTCTCAACGAGCTTTACCTTCGACTACCTTCGATTAACTTTGATTGACTGAGACTACTTAAAAATAGCATTATGACCTACTACAACCCACCTCGACTGAACCCACGAGTAAAAAAATATTGATTTTTCCCCATGGCGACCTTTTTTTTACTCGCGGGCATTTTTCAACATGTTGAAAAATACACTGCGACCTAGCTGAGGCCTCGAGTACGCGGGGACTACTCTCGAGCATGAATGAGAGTTACAAAGACCTTCTAGGACCTTGTGTCGACCATGCTGCGAATATGAGTCGAGGGCAAACTCGTCTGAACTCACGAATTAGGCTGCCGCAGTGGGGCAGCCCCTTAAATGGGACAGGTCCATTAACCAATTGAAAAAAAATTTCAATTTCAATTGTCAGGTCCAGCACCTGACAACCTGGTTGCCAACAATAACCTTGTCCTCAACTCCCAGAAGACGAAGGAAATCATTGTTGACTTTAGAAAGAACAGAGGGGGCAGACACACCCCGATCCATATAAACGGGACTGAGGTGGAGCGGGTCTCCAACTACAAATTCCCCGGGATGCACATCTCGGAGGATCTGTCCTGGTCCCTCAACACCTCCAAGCTGATCAAAAAGGCGCAGGAGCGCCTTTGCTTCCTGAGGAGGCTCAAAAAAGCCCACCTGTCCCCCCAGATCCTGACCAACTTTTAGCACTGTACCATCAAAAGCTACGGTGCAACTGCTGTACCGGTATGGTACAGCAGTTGCACCGTAGCAGATAGGAAGGCACTACAACGGGTGGTGAAAATAGCCCAGTACATCATCGGTGCCCCACTCCCTGCCATGGATGCCCTTCACCGAAAACGGTGTCTGAGACGGGCCGGGAAGATCATCAAAGACCCCTCCTACCCTAACCATGGACTGTTTGCCCTCCTACCATCAGGGAGGCTGAGCTCTTCTATAACAACACCATCACACTGCTGAACTCACAGTCCCGCCAATAGATTTCTCCAGTCTCTCTGTCCACGTTGTCTGCATTCTGTATCTATTTATATATTGCTATTACTACGAACTGATGCTAAACTGCATTTCGTTGTACCCATACTTGTATCTGTGCAATGACATTAAAGTTGAATTGAATTGAATGATATCATTCATGAAATCGAGCAAAACTCATGGCTTTAAAACATTTGTTCTTCATGTGAATTATTACCCATTCCAAGACCAATGACTGCTGTAATTACAACAGTTTATTATACTATAATTACAATTACAAAACAGAACATAAACTGGAAACATACAGACAGCTTGCAATATCATTTGGTTAACCTGTTACTTTAAAAAAATAACACTTTAACACTGGCAAGAAATAAGAACTGCAAGACTCTATAGTGTACTTAATCAAATTACATGATCCATTATATATCAACGTTTTCAATTACCAGAGATCTATCGTACATTGTAATTCTACTAATGTTCATTTGAAGAAGTCAAGAAAACCCAAAGGCTCAGCTGCTAAATGCTTGCCTATTATTGTTTGGAATCATACAGATCAGAAACTGTCAGAATATGTATTTCTTAGTCTTCTGTACACAACCACATCCATTTTATAAAAGTTACAACTGTATAACATTCCAAATAAAATATATACACTCTCAGATACTCAGAATAAAACCAATGAAAGAAAAAATACACCAATATGAATAATAATTTGATCCAAATATCCACCATCAGCTTTAAATCTGGCTATGTGGGCCCCATTCTGGATTTTCGACTGTATAACCTCATACACAAAACATTGAAGTGAAAACTTAACCAAGCTACTAGGTATTCAAAATTCAGAAATACGTTTTCAAATGTCAGCATTTTTGTCATGACAAAATTATCCACCTATAAAAAGTGACAGCTCACAAGAAAGGGCATGTCGAGTTCATTAGTTTCATTATTTCTGTGCTGCTGTTCTCTGCAGATTAGTACAAATACCAATGCTCCAAGTCTCCTGGGTTATAATGTTGCTAAACAAAGCATTAAACTATCAGCATAACTTCCCTCAGCAGCAGTGACTATCCGAATTCCCAAAGGAAGGGTAAGAAGAAACAGAGGTTCTTCTTCTTCTTGCGTATGGCGTGCACAGCCTAAAGTTGTAGGACAACTTGTTCTATTTGATCTTATTTGATTGTGCATGCCAGGTTGATTGCATTCGTCGAAACAGGGCAGACCACGTGAAGGTTGCAATCACCCACCCCAACAGAGGTTCTTCTTCTTCCGTGTGGCGTGCACAGCCTAAAGTTGTTGGACAACTTCTTCTATTTGATCTTCCGTTTGTGCACGTCGAGTTGATTGCATTAGTCGAAACAGGGAGGACCGCGTGAAGGTTGCAATCTTCCACCCCAACAGAGGTTCAAAGCAGCAAAACTAAACAAATGGTACAGGTGGTTGTAATTCAAACAGATTGAAGATCTATTATAGTATAGTATATAGGGTATAGTTTCTTTATTGTCATTGTAACATGAACCATGCACAACGAAATTTAAAAAATGTCAGCCAGTCAGTGCACCATTCAAACATTTCTAAAAGCTATCGATACATACAAGGTAAAATATTAAAAAAGATAATCAACTAAAATAAATATGAAAATAGCACGCATAAACACCCAACCCTACATCCTTCTGTCGATTTCACAGTGTACCAACCACAGTCCCTTAGTCCCTGCGTTCCTTGGCGGCTACATTTAGTGCCTTTATAGCAGTGGGGTAAAAACTGTGTTTAAGTCTGTTTGTCCTTGTCCTTGTAGATCTGTACCGTCTGCCTGACGGCAACAGTTCAAACAGGGAGTGTCCGGGGTGGGAAATGTCCTTTATAATATTCTGGGATTTCTTGATGCAGCGGGAACTGTGTAAGTCTTCCAAGGTAGGGAGAGGGCAGCCGACAATCCTCTGGGCGTTGTCAATGGCCCTCTGGAGCGCTTTCCTCTGAGCCGCTGTGCAGCTTGTGCATACACAGTATGTTAGGATGCTCTCAATGGAGCACCGATAAAAGGACAGCAGCAGTCTCTGAGTGATGTT
Source organism: Okamejei kenojei (assembly GCA_035221665.1). Lineage (NCBI taxonomy): Eukaryota > Metazoa > Chordata > Chondrichthyes > Rajiformes > Rajidae > Okamejei > Okamejei kenojei. The sequence goes on from CM069132.1 coordinate 73,878,510, forward strand.
ATTCTTCCTCAGCACCCTCAGGAAGTGCAGTCTCTGCTGGAACTTTTTCAGCAGCGCAGAAGTGTTCACGCTCCACGTCAGGTCCTCCTCTATATGGATTCCCAGGAATCGGAAATCCGCCACCCTCTCCACACAGTCCCCTCTGATGATCAGAGAGGAACAGAGGGATCTAGGAATAACTGTGCATAGTTCCCTGAAGGTGGAATCGCATGTTGATAGGGTGGTAAAGAAAGCCTTTGGTGTGCTGGCCTTTATAAATCAGAGCATTGAATATAGGAGTAGGGAAGTAATGTTAAAATTGTACAAGGCATTGGTAAGACCAATACTGGAGAACGGTGTACAATTTTGGTCGCCTAATTATAGGAAGGAAGTCAACAAAATAGAGAGAGTACAGAGGAGATTTACTAGAATGTTGCCAGGGTTCCAGCAACTATGTTACAGAGAAAGGTTGAACAAGTTAGGTCTTTATTCTTTGGAGCGCAGGTTAAGGGGGGACTTGATTGAGGCCTTTAAAATGATGAAAGGGATAGACAGAGTTGACGTGGATAAGTTTTTCCCATTGAGGGTAGGGAAGATTCAAACAAGAGGGCATGACATGAGAATTAAGGGACAGAAGTTTAGGGGTAACGTGATGGGGAACTTCTTTACTCAGAGGGTGGTGGCTGTGTGGAATGAGCTTCCAGCAGAAGTGGTGGAGGCAGGATCGATTTTAACATTTAAAAGTAAAGTGGATAGGTATATGGACGTGAAGAGAATGGAGGGGTATGGTCTGAGTGCAGGTAGATGGGACTAGGGGAAAACAAATGGTCGGCACGGACTGGGAAGGGCCGAGAGGGCCTGTTTCCGTGCTGTAATTGTTATATGGTTATATGGTTATCTCCATTAACTGTCCGAAGTTCCCCAGTCTTCTTGCCTTTCTCCATGGTAAGATTTTAGGATGATTATTAAGGATGAGGGTTCTGAGTACACAGAGGCACATGATAAAATAGGCCTGGTTTCGTGAAGGGGAGATCGTGCATGACAAAACTGTTGGAATTCTTTGAGGATGCAGGATAGACAGGAGAGTCAGTGGATGTTGTTTACTTGGATTTTCAGAAGGTCTTTGATAAAGTGACGTATGGAGGCTGCTAAACAAGATGAGAGCCCATGGTATTTGAGGGAAGGCAAAGAGTGGGAATAAAGGGGGATTTTTCTGGTAAGCTGCTGGTAACTAGTGATGCTCCCCAAGGTTTGTTGGTGCCGTTACTCTTCACATTGGATGAGGGAATTGGTCTTTGTGGCCAAGTTTGCAGATGATACGAAGATGGATGGAGGGGCAGGTAGTGTTGAAGAAACAGGGACTCTGCAGAAAGACTTGGACAGGTTGGAAGAGTGGGTGAGGAAGTAGCAGATGGAATACAGCGTAGCAAAGTGTGCACTCATGCACTTTAGTAGAGGGAATAAAAGTGGAGACTATTTTCTAAATGGGAGAGGATGCAGAAAGAGGTGCAAAGGTACTTGGGAGTGATGATGCGGGATTCTCAAAAAATTAATTTGCAATCGAATCAGTTGTAAGGAAGGCAAATGCAATGTTGGTATTTATTTCAAGAAGACTAGAATATAAAATCAGGGGTTTAATGCTGAGGCTAAAATGGCACGGGTCAGACCCCACTTGGAGTATTGTGAGCAGTTTTGGGCCCCATATCTGAAGAAGGATGTGCTGGCATTGGTGAGGGCCCAGAGAAGGTTTACGAGAATGATCCCGGGGATGATTGGGTTAGCACTGGGCCTATACTCGCTGGAGCTTAAAAGGATGAGGGGGGGATTTCATTGAAACTTATCGAATAATGAAATGCCTGGATGCACACTACTAGTGGGAAAGTCTAGGACAAGAGGGCACTGCCTTAGTATAATGTATGCGGGATAGTTATCTAAATCAACATGTAGAGGAACCAACGAGAGAGCAGGCTATTTTAGACTGGGTTTTGAGTAATGAGGAAGGGGTAGTTAGCCGTCTTGTTGTACGTGCCCCCTTGGGCAAGAGTGACCATAATATGGTTGAGTTCTTCATTAGGATGGAGAGTGACATTGTTAATTCAGAAACAATGGTTCTGAACTTAAAGAAAGGTAACTTTGAGGGTATGATACGTGAATTGGCCAAGATTGACTGGCAATTAATTCTAAAAGGGTTGACGGTGGATATACAATGGAAGACATTTAAAGACTGCATGGATGAACTACAAAAATTGTTCATCCCAGTTTGGCAACAGAATAAATCGGGGAAGGTAGTGCATCCGTGGATAACAAGGGAAATCAGGGATAGTATCAAAGCAAAGGATGATGCGTACAAAGTAGCCAGAAAAAGCAGCATACCAGAGGACTGGGAGAAATTCAGAGACCAGCAGAGGAGGACAAAGGGCTTAATTAGGAAAGGAAAAATAGATTATGAAAGAAAACTGGCAGGGAACATAAAAACTGACTGCAAAAGTTTTTATAGATATGTGAAGAGAAAGAGGTTAGTTAAAACAAATGTAGGTCCTTTGCAGTCAGAAACAGGTGAGTTGATCATGGGGAACAAGGATATGGCGGACCAATTGAATAACTACTTTGGTTCCGTCTTCACTAAGGAAGACATAAATAATCTGCCGGAAATAGCAGGGGACCGTGGGTCAAAGGAGGAATTGAGTGAAATCCAGGTCAGTCGGGAAGTGGTGTTGGGTAAATTGAATAGATTAAAGGCCGATAAATCCCCAGGGCCAGATAGGCTGCATCCCAGAGTACTTAAGGAAGTAGCTCAGGAAATAGTGGATGCATTAGTGATAATCTTTCAAAACTCTTTAGATTCTGGAGTAGTTCCTGAGGATTGGCGGGTAGCAAATGTAACCCCTCTTTTTAAGAAGGGAGGGAGAGAGAAAACGGGGAATTACAGACCAGTTAGTCTAACATCGGTAGTGGGGAAACTGCTAGAGTCAGTTATTAAAAGATGGGATAGCAGCACATTTGGAAAGTGGTGAAATCATTGGACAAAGTCAGCATGGATTTATGAAAGGTAAATCATGTCTGACGAATCTTGTGGAATTTTTCGAGGATGTAACTAGTAGTGTGGATAAGGGAGAACCAGTGGATGTGGTATATCTGGACTTCCAGAAGGCTTTCGACAAGGTCCCACATAAGAGATTAGTATACAAACTTAAAGCATACGGTATTAGGGGTTCAGTATTGATGTGGATAGAGAACTGGCTGGCAAACAGGAAGCAAAGAGTAGGAGTAAACGGGTCCTTTTCACAATGGCAGGCAGTGACTAGTGGGGTACCGCAGGGCTCAGTGCTGGGACCCCAGCTATTTACAATATATATTAATGATCTGGATGAGGGAATTGAAGGCAATATCTCCAAGTTTGCGGATGACACTAAGCTGGGGGGCAGTGTTAGCTGTGAGGAGGATGCTAGGAGACTGCAAGGTGACTTGGATAGGCTGGGTGAGTGGGCAAATGTTTGGCAGATGCAGTATAATGTTGGATAAATGTGAGGTTATCCACTTTGGTGGCAAAAACAGGAAAGCAGACTATTATTTAAATGGTGGCCGATTAGGAAAAGGGGAGGTGCAGCGAGACCTGGGTGTCATGGTACACCAGTCATTGAAAGTAGGCATGCAGGTGCAGCAGGCAGTGAAAAAAGTGAATGGTATGTTAGCTTTCATAGCAAAAGGATTTGAGTACAGGAGCAGGGAGGTTCTACTTCAGTTGTACAGGGTCTTGGTGAGACCACACCTGGAATATTGCGTACAGTTTTGGTCTCCAAATCTGAGGAAGGACATTATTGCCATAGAGGGAGTGCAGAGAAGGTTCACCAGACTGATTCCTGGGATGTCAGGACTGTCTTATGAAGAAAGACTGGATAGACTCGGTTTATACACTCTGGAATTTAGGATATTGAGAGGGGATCTTATAGAAACTTACAAAATTCTTAAGGGGTTGGACAGGCTAGATGCAGGAAGATTGTTCCCGATGTTGGGGAAGTCCAGGACAAGGGGTCACAGCTTAAGGATAAGGGGGAAATCCTTTAAGACCGAGATGAGAAAGACTTTTTTTTACAGAGAGAGTGGTGAGTCTCTGGAACTCTCTGCCACAGAGGGTAGTTGAGGCCAGTTCATTGGCTATATTTAAGAGTGAGTTGGATGTGGCCCTTGTGGCTAAGGGGATCAGAGGGTATGGAGAGAAGGCAGGTACGGGATACTGAGTTGGATGATCAGCCATGATCATATTGAATGGCGGTGCAGGCTCGAAGGGCTGAATGGCCTACTCCTGCACCTAATTTCTATGTTTCTATGTTTCTATAAAAGGATGTACCTTTAGAAAGGAGACAAGGAGGAATTTCTTTAGTCAGAGGCTGGTGAATCTGTGGAATTAATTGCCACAGATGGCTGTGGTGGCCAAGTCATTGGGTATTTTTTAAACAGAGATTGACAGGGTATTGATTAGTATGGTGTTAAAGATTATGGGGGAAGGCAAGATAATAGGGTTGAGAGGGAAAGATACATCAGCCATGAATAAATGGCGGGGTAGACTTGATGGGTTGAATGGCCTAACTCTGCTCTTATGATTTATGAACTTACGAACATGGTAAAAGCAGAGAAGAAACACCCATTGGGGATCTTGCCCATCTCCTGCGGCTTCTCACAGAGATGACCACTTTGGTTTCTGAGGGGCCTTCTTCTTTCTCTAGTTGCTCTCTTTCTCTTATGTTATCATTATTCCATTATAATTTCCTTTAAATTATCTACTATAGCTCCTTTTTGCCCTCCTGATTTTCTTCGTAAGTATGCCCCTCAGTTACGCCGAACACGTGCACCATCTCCCAGAGCCAGTCAGAGCTCCCGGATGCTAGCCTCTTAAAATCCCCTTTCCATAATGACCTTTCTGTCTTTGGCCTCCTCCACTGCCAGAATGAGGCCTCATGCAATCTGGAAGAACAGCACGCATATTCTGCTTCGGTAGTTACACCCTCCCCCACCTCCCCCTCAACCATTAAGTTCTTGAACATAGACAACATTAATTGCAGCAACTATGAACTTCTATGCGCCATGTCTTTGTTTGCAACTTCAGTTTTTTGCACTGATGTTATGGTTATTCATTTAAAAAAATGAATGACAATTAAACACGTATGCCGCTTTCCTTACGATCTATTCAGAATCTCTCCCAAACACCTTTTTTCCCCCACTGCTCCCATGCTCCAATCATTCAGTTCCTTTTCCTCTTATACCTCCTCCCTCTGCTCATCACCCACCTCTACACCATCCAGGTGCCATATTGCCACCTACACTCACATCTACACATCATCCCTTCCACTGGTTCTACACTTCATTCCCACCTGGTTCTACATTTCATTGTCCATTTCCCTCCACTGATGCTGTCTGATCTGCTGAGTAACAATTTGTTTTTGCTTCAAGATTCCAGCATCCATAGTCCCTTGTTTCCCCATTCAAAATCTCTGTTCATTGTACTGTGTGAATGAGGATTAAGATATCCACTTCAACTTCTGTAATGCAATACAAACAGTTGAAGGTGCCATGAATGTAGCATCTATCTATCTATCTATCTTACTAAAAGTCTGATCTTGACCACTTTGTTGTTCTGTTTATTGATTTTAGAAAAAACGCTGCCACTTACGGCTGTGATTTTTGGCCATCTTACTCAGAGTCCCCCTCCGCTGCGCAGGGCAAGAGGATTTTTCCCATCGATGAAAAATAAAAGAGTTATTAGTGTTTAAAAAATGTTGAGATTCTCTCTCCTGAAGGCCACACCCCTTCCTGAGGGACTATAAAACCCGGAAGTGTTGAATGCCTCAGTCAATTTCTGCAAGATGGGGGAGCGGGAGGGTCACATTTCTCAGTCTGATAGTGAATATCAATGAACACATGTCTACTAAACTGTGAGTGTGGTTTTACTGACCTTGAGTGCCATTAATGTGGTTTGAAAATGAAAATGTGGTTGGTTTGAAAAAGCACAGCAAATGGTTGGTGGTGGTTGATTTGAAATAAAGCACAGCAAATGGTTGGTGGTGGTTGGTTTGCAATAAAGCACAGCAAGTGGTTGGTGGTGGTTCGTTTGAAATAAAGCACAACAAATGATTATTGATGGTTATTTTGAAATGGCAAATGATTAAAAGTCTAAATTTGACAACTTCCTGTTTGCACTGTATATTGATTTTAGATAAAACGCTACCACTTATAGCTGTGATTTTTGGCCATCTTATTCAGTCTCCTCCGCTCAGCAGGTGCAGAGGATTCTTCCCATCAATGAAAAATAAAAGTGTTATTAGTGTTTAAAAAATGTTGAGCGTCTCTCTCCTGTCAATCACGCCACGAAGGCCACTCTCCTTCCGGTGGGAGGGGGAGGGATCATAAAACCCGGAAGTGTGGGTGTGGCTCAGTCTCTGCAAGATGGGGGAGGGAGTGGTCACGACTCTGTCTGAGCTGTGAATCAACTGAACACACTGAATGTCTACTGAACTGTGAGTGGTGTTTTGTGGTGTTTTGTGTGGTTTTATGATGGCCTTGCACCCTGCATGAAATGGTATGAAACTGCATTTGAATGTGGTGGCCTTGCACCCTGCATGAAATGGTATGAAACAATATTTGAATTTGGTGGCCTTGCACCCTGCTCGAAATGGTATGAAACTGCACTTGAGTTTGATGGCCTTGCACCCTGCTTGAAGTGGCATGAAACTGCACAAATTTGGTGGCCTTGCACCCTGCTTGAAGTGGCATGAAATTGCACTTGAGTTTGGAGGCCATGCACCCTGCTTCAAGTATTATGAAACTGCACGAGTTTGGTGGACTTGCACCCTGCTTGAAGTGGTACGAAGTTGCACTTGAGTTTGGTGGCCCCCCACGCTGCTTGAAGTGGTAGGAAACTGCACGAATTTGTTTGCCTTGCACCCTGCTTGAAATGGTATGAAACTGCACTTGAATTTGGTGGCCTTGCACCCTGCTTGAAGTGGCATGAAACTGCACTTGAATTTGGTGGCCTTGCACCCTGCTTGAAGTGGTCAGAAACTGCACTTGAATTCGGTGGCCTTGCACCCTGCTTGAAGTGGTAGCAAACTGCACCTGGATTCGGTGGCCTTGCACCCTGCTTGAAGTGGTAAGAAACTGCACTTGAATTTGGGTGGCCTTGCACCCTGCTTGAAATGGTAGTGTAGATTGATGTTGCATGTTACACACCAGCCAGCATCTTTAACTCCACCGCACTGTAATACTTATACTAATACTATTTCTCAGCACCGGGAGTTTGGAGCAGCCAGGATGTGTTGATAACTAACCATACTGCATGCTGTTAAGTTTTAGTACTGATTAAAGATGTGTTTGAATTATGTACTGAGTCTGGAAGTCATTTACATGGCGTCAGAAGCGAATTCCACTCCTTCTGTATAACGTTTTTTTTGTTTTACCCTTTTGTGAGTTTTTATTTTGCTTTATGATGGCCTCTTCCTGTCGAAAGCCTGGCCCTCTCGTCTTTTATGCTTATATCAGCGAACGCTGGGCCACGTTTGAAATTGATTACCGACACTACATGAACATTGCACACCGAAATTAACCTGATGCTGTCAAGGCCTCTCTGCTACTCAATCTTGCGGGCCCAGATGCCCTTCGGCGATCCAAAACATTCCGTTATGCTCCGGCAGTCCTCGATGCCAACGACCAGGTAATAACCGCAGCTGAATCGCCTGATGACCGCAATGTTCTGATGCATAAATTTAGCCAGATCTGTGACCTGCCCTCAAATCACATTTTGGACAGAGCTAGGTTTTTCTCTCGCCGTCAACTCCCTGGTGAACGAGTAGACTCGTTTATCTCAGACTTAATGTATTTAGCCCAGCGCAGCCGATTCCAAAATATGCCGGTCGATCAGCTGACTGATCAGTTAACAAGGGACATTTTAGTGAATGGCATTACTGACCTAAAGCTCAGATCAGAGCTTCTGAGACGGCCAGATTTGACTCTGGATGAAGCAGCACATGCATGCAGGGCAGCGGAATTCATTAATCCTATAAACAGTTTGCATGAAACCAAAACCATCAATCTGACGGGCTTTACTAGGCAGCGAATCAACACAGATTACAGGCGATTTATGACCCAAGCCAGTCAGGCGGCTCTTGGTGATCCTCAGAAGAAATGCCCAAATTGCAACTACTCACACAGCAGACAATCAGCTTGCCCCGCTTTTGGTAAATCGTGCAATTACTGTAAAAAGTTAAATCATTTTGCCTCTGTATGTCGGGCAGCAGTTCGGGCCCGTGGGAAGAATTCGCCTAGCTCCAGGTCTAATCTCAACTTCTTGCTACGAGACGGCAACAATCTCACTCCCCAATTCCAGCTCGAAACGGCCCACGAACAGACTCCATTTAACTTACAAGAGGACCCGACTGTTTACTCATTACAGCTTGCTGCTGCTAAGAATTATGATCCGACCGTGACAGTAACTGTAAACAATGTTCATTTTGGCGCGAAATTAGACACAGGAGCGAAAGTAAATACTATGTCAATCAACCTCTTCAACAAGATAAGAACTAACGAGCCACTGATCAAGGACAAATCCACTCTACATGCGTTTGGAGGGGAGGTTCTGCGGTCTTTGGACAAAACCAACTTGAATGTGTGCTGAAAAAAACCATGAGGAATTTGACCTTCTATGTCTTGAACTTTAATTCAGTTACTCTGCTTGGCAACCGGGCCTGTCATGAACTGGGGCTGATCTCCTTTGACAAAACGGTCCACAAGCTGCAAATTTGAGTGAATTCCCTGATCTTTTTGACAACAACCTGGGCAAGTTGCCCGTGACTTACTATTATTGACCCCGAAGTGACACCCGTCATCCGACCTCCACACTGATTGTCATTTGCCATGACTGACAGGGTTCACTCTGCGCTGAAGGACATGGCCTCCACAGGCATAATTGAAGCAGTCAGCGACCCCACCGACTGGGTCTCAACCATGATTGCCACAATCAAGAAGGGAAAAAAAGAAATCCATTTGTGCATCAACTCAAAAGAACTGAATACTACCATTAAGCGCCCACACCATCCTATTAAAATCTGTCGAGGATGTTGCTGCAAAGATCGGAACGGCCACCTTATTTTCTGTCCTCGATGCAAAGAACTCTTTCTGACAGATACCGCTGGACAAGGAGTCATCAAACCTCACCACATTTGCCACCCCATTCGGCAGATACAAGTTTCTGAGAATGCCATTCGGAATCAACTCTGCCAGTGAAGTCTTCCAAAGAACTATGGAGCTATTATTCGAGGACCTACCTTGTGCCATCATTGTCGACGATATCCTAGTGTACGGCAAAGATGCAACGAAGCACGACCACAATCTTCTCAGGCTCATCTTGGATTGCGCACGCAAGGTCAACCTCAAGCTTAATCCTGATAAGTGCAAGTTCCGGGTTCCAGAGGTTTCCTACGTCGGCGACATCTTCACTCCTAAGGGTGTCAAACCCAATCCGAAGAAGGCTACTGCCATCACAGAAATGCCTGCCCCCACAGACGTGAAAGGCCTGTAGCGTTTTCTGGGCATGTTAATCTATCTCGGCAAGTTCACACCGAATCTCAACGAACTAAGCTCCACACTGCGGGAGCTGACAAAAAAGGATACACCATGGTCATGGTTCCAGCAACATCAAATTGCTTTCAATATCTTAAAAGTCCAAACTGACCAGTGCACCGACTCTAATGTTTTTCGACCTGAAACGTCCGGTGACGATCACCTGCGATGCTTCGAAATTTGGGCTCGGCGCAGCCTGCTTGCAACCATCTGCCGAGGGCACTCTACTACCTGTCTCGTACGCCTCTCGCACCATGACTGACATGGAGCGAGCACAGATTTCAAAGTCAGACGTTTATCTCGATCTCCTGAATCTCAGAAATGTTGCCAGGGACGGAACCCTGGGATCGCCAGCACAGCAACTGATGTCGAGATTGACGAGGCCTCCGGTACCCATCGCGCAACAGCAACTGGTTCCTCAGGTGCTGAAGCCTGCCACTATCCAGAAACGTCTACAAGAGAAGTACAATATTCAGAAACGGTCATACGACAGTTCCAGCAGACCACTCAGGCCTTTACTTCCGGGTCAGGTCGTCCGTCTACGAACTTCAACTGGACATTCACGTCTGGGCACTGGTCAACCGGACTGACGAGCCACGGTCTTACCTGGTAGACTGTGAGGGAGCGGTGTACCGGAGAAGTCGACTACACCTGCTTGCTGTGAGGGAGCCTCGACCACCGCCTGCTGGTCCCTATGCTCCACCGCTCCAGTTCCAGCCGCCTTTTGCAATATCTCCCACCCGTCCCCGCATGCCTTGCACCCCTCCACGTCCCATGGTCTCCACTAACCATGGGGCCTCTCCCACCGCATGTTTCCCCTTTCGGAGGGGTTTGGTCTGCACGCGCTCGGGCCGTGTTAGTAGACCACCAGACAGATATTGCGAGTATGTTTAACCCCATGGCATGAGTGGCCTTTCACATTTACCCTTTGGGGGAAGGATGTAGATTGATGTTACATGTTAATCACACACCAGCCAGCATCTCTAACTCCACCCCACTGTAATACTTATACTAATACTATTTCTCAGCACCGGGAGTTTGGAGCAGCCAGGATGAACCATCCTTCATGCTGTTAAGTTTTAGTACTGATTAAAGATGTGTTTGAATTATGTACTGAGTCTGGAAGTCATTTACAGGTAGGAAACTACATTTGAATTTGGTGGCCTTGCACCCTGCTTGAAATGGAATTTCAAGGGATAGCCGTGAGTTAACTGCCAGCACATCAGGCTTGAGTGACTGAGCTGCCACCCCAAGAATCCATTTGGCCCACAATGTCCATACTAGCCCTCTGGAAACCAGCCCCTTCAGCCCACAACACCCATACTAGCACTCCAGAAAGCCCCCCCCCCCTCCCCCAACTGGCCACCAATAGTGGAATTGGTAGAGAGGTGGAATATTGCTTTGGGGAACCAACCCTCCCGGGTGAACATGGGACACAACGGGTCCCACTTAGTCTAGTATATAACTAAAACTCTGATCTTGTTATGTTCCGGTTTACACGCTCTTTCTATTTTTAATATAACCATATAACAATTACAGCACGGAAACAGGCCCTCTCGGCCCTTCCAGTCCGTGCCGACCATTTGTTTTCCCCTAGTCCCATCTACCTGCATTCAGACCATACCCCTTCATTCCCTTCACGTCCATATACCTATCCACTTTACTTTTAAATGTTTGCGTAAAAAACAGTACGCATTAGCGCTACGATTTTTCGCCAGCTCACTCACCATTCTCCTGTGCTGCGAGTGAACCAAGTTTCGTTCCAATCGGTTGAATATTATAAAAGTTGGCGAGGTTTAAAAATCTTCAAAAACGCGTGTGCGCAGAACGATCTCCTCTCCTGCAAGTCAGCGTCGCGCTGATTAGTCTTTTCTCCTGTCACTCCCCGGGACGGTCCGCCCCTTCCTGCACCATTGCGTCTTTACTAGAGATGAGGGACGCTCTGGATGGCCGGTAGAGGTCTCCAACCAAACACAATTTTCAGAGGGACCGGGCCCGGAAATGGCCCAGCCCGGAGTCGGAGATGTCGCCAAACAGAAAGCGGAGACTCCGATCCTGGCGGGGAATGACCGGCAACCAGCGCCCGCTGTGGGTACCCATCGCACCGCCAGCTCCAGCCCCTTCCCCTCTGGTCCCCCTTGCCGGCTCCTGCCCCCCTCCCCCGTGATACCCCTACTCCCCTTGGCTTTTCCCCATCTTTTCTCTGAACTCTCCCACACTCCTCCCGCCCACACCCCCTCCCTCCACAACCCCCCCTCCTCCTCCACAACCCCCACACACCCAACCCCCCCCCCCCCCCCCCCCCACACAAACTCCCTCCCCCCACAACCCCCCCCATCATTGGGGAATGGGTTGCGTTGGGAGACCAGGCCTCCCGTGTGACTGGGACCCAACGGGTCCCACTTAGTAATAATTATATTCGATTAACCTTTGGTGACTGGTTGATATGACTTTCCAAAAGGTTAAATTTCTGAACTCTCTAACTATCAGGGAAGGATTTTAGACAGCGGCTGGAGATGAAGCGGCAGTAAAGGACAAATGTTTTTACTATATAGAACCTTTCCCTGATGCCGGTGTGAAGTAAAGAAGAAACCGATAAAAGAAGGCCAAGGGGTAGAATATTAAAATTTAATATATTGCAAATTAATATTAGCTTGAATGAATGAACAAATACTTCTAAAACATCATATTTCTTATCATTATTTTCATACTTGGATGCACTCCATATGAACCCGTTGCTATAAATTCCTTAATCTGTCTTTAAAGCTCTTGAATTCAGGCCAAAAACATTCAATTACTGGTGTTGGAAAACAAACAGCAATTAACATCTACTGCAGTTCAAAATCTAAGTCTCTTTTTGGAGGAAAATTAAAATCTTCATCAAAGCATATCAAAATTTTATAAACATCAAAAAGAAAAAGGAATGAGAGGGATAGAAAAAGTTCTGGAGGAGCTCTGCAGGTCGGGCAGCAGAAGTGGAGTGAAATGAACAGATGATATTTTGGATCATGAGATTAGGCTGGGAACGAAAAATAATGAAACTGAGAAAGGTAAAAAGACAAAAGAGCAAATAGGAAGGGATTGCTGCTTGTAGCATTTAGCCCAAAATATTAACTTCAGGTGTTAACTGATATTCTTGCAACAGCTGAGGCAGTAGATTGTGGCTACAAATTTTATAACTGTAAAAATCAAACCTAATACCTCGCTTCAGAGAATTAAGAAACTTTAAATTATATTTAATTTAATTTAACCCCCCCCCCCCCACCCTTACATCATTCTGAAGAAGGGTTTTGACCCGAAACGTTGCCTATTCCTTCGCTCCATTAGATGCTGCCTCACCCGCTGAGTTTCTCCAGCATTTTTGTCTACCTTAAATTATATTTGTTATTTTTTCTAATTGTCTTTTACCGATCCTTCTTTTGCAGGGCTCTCGCTTAACTTTTTTTCCCTGGTGCCAGCCGGGCAACCTAGGTTGCTATTTAGGTTGCCAAATGACAGTTCAGGTGGTCATTTAAGACAGTTTGCATGACGCATGCGATAATGTGCTCGGACGAAGTGAGTAGTTACCAGTCAGAATTATGGTCAATGAAACTTTCACATATTATTTCTGCTTCAAATATAGTCACAAACTAAACATATTCACCAATCAAGACATGATATATACCACAATGACATGCAGCAAAATTACAATACAGTATCTCAACTCTTTTTACACGTTGCAATGAATGCAATTTCTATTATTTCTTTCCACTTCCAAACAAAATTCTGGTTGGATTATTCAGCGTATGATCAACCTCGGTGAGACCAAGCGCAGGCTTGGCGATCGCTTCGCACAACACCTACACTCAGTTCGCAATAACCAACCTGATCTCCCGGTGGCTCAGCACCTCAACTCCCCCTCCCATTCCGAATCCGACCTTTCTGTCCTGGACCTCCTCCAGAGTGAGGCCGACCGCAAATTGGAGGATCAGCACCTCATATTTCGCTTGGGTAGTTTACACCCCAGCGGTATGAACATTGGCTTCTCCAATTTCAGGTAGTCCTTGCTTTCTCCCTCCTTCTCCTTCCATTCCCAGCTCTCCCACAGCCTACTGTCACTGCCTCTTCCTTTCTTTTTCCCGACCCCCCACCCACCCTGACATCAGTCTCGACCCGAAACGTTGCCTATTCCTTCGCACCATAGATGCTGCCTCACCCGCTGATTTTCTCCAGCTTTGTCTACCAACAGGATCCCGCCACTAGCCACATCTTCCCATCTCCTCCCCTGTCGGCTTTCCGCAGAGACCGCTCCCTCCGTAACTCCCTGGTCAATTCGTCTCGTTCCACCCAAACCACCCCCTCTCCTGGCACTTTCCCTTGCAACCACAAGAAATGCTACACTTGTCGTTTTACCTCCCCCCTTGACTCCATTCAAGGACCCAAGCAGTCTTTCCAGGTGTGGCAGGGTTAACCTGCACCTCCTCCAACCTCATCTATCGCATCCGCTGCTCTAGGTGTCCGCTGCTCTACATCGGTGAGACCAAGCGTAGGCTTGGCGATCACTTTGCCCAACACCACCGCTCGGTTTGCAATAACCAACCTGATCTCCCGGTGGCTCAGCACTTCAACTCCCCCTCCCATTCCGAATCCGACCTTTCTGGAGGAAATTGGAGGAGCAGCACCTCATATTTTGCTTGGGCAGTTTACACCCCAATGGTATAAAAATTGACTTCTCCAATTTCAGGTAGCCCCTGCTTTCTCCTCCGCTTCCCAGCTCACCCTCAGCCCACTATCTCCCCCCGCACATCAGTCTGAAGAAGGGTCTTGACCCGAAACGTCGCCTATTTCCTTCGCTCCATAGATGCTGCCTCACCCATTGAGTTTCTCCAGCATTTTTGTCTACCCATTCACACAAGTTCTGTTATCCCATTTTCCTCACTCATTCCCTACACATTTGGGGCAATTTTACAGAGACAAGTTAACCTACAAAGCCAATGCGTCTTTGGGATGTGTGAGGAAACCTACATGCTTGCAGGGAGAATGTGCAAATTCAACACAGACAGTGTCCGTGAAAACCGATCTCTGGCGTGTGAGGCAGCAAGTCCACCAGTTGTGCCACTATATTTTATTTTCCAACACACAAAAAATTATACGTTGATAACTTTGGTTACTAAAAAAAAGAAATTATTTTCAGTCTTAAATCTCTAAGTGATGCTATGTCCCCCTTTACAGCTACTGTATGTTTTAATATTGGCCATAAAGTTGCTGCCTAAAATTGTCAGAGACCCGGAATTGATCCTGAATATGGGGGCTGTCTGTATGGAGTTTGCTCCTTTTCCCTTTGATCGCATAGGTTTTCTCCGGGAGCTCTTGTTTCCTTCAACATTCCAAAAGGTGTGCAGGAACCTTTTTCAGATGCAACCCAAAACGTAATATCTCCCTTTTGTCCAGAGATTCTGTCTGACCTGTTGAGTTACTCCAGCTTTTTGTGTCTATCTTCAGTTTAAACCAGCATCTGCAGTTCCTTCCTACACACATGATTCTATACAATAGAATTTTATTAATCCCAGGAGGGAAATTGTGTGTGTATAGTTATACATTCATATATAAATATACACTGTTTTGTTTTCTCGTTTTATAACATTGTTTACAGAGTACTGTTTACATTTTCTGTTGTGCTGCTGCAAGTAAGGATTTCATTGTTCTAACTGGGACGTGAGAGAATAAAACACTCTTGACTCTTGACTTACGTCACTAATGTGTGAAATAGTGTACAGGTGATCGGTGGTCAGTGTGGACTCGGTGGGCAGAAGGGCCTGTTTCCACGCTGTATCTTTAAATTAAACTAAAAACACTAAAACCAGAGGAAATCTAAATAAGGGTCTCTACCCGAAACCGCCACCCAATTTCTTCTATCCAGAGATGCTGGCTGCTCCATGGAGTTCCCCCACTAAATTAAAGCATGGAATAGTCTTCACCCTACAAAAGGTACCCAACCAGACGCAATGAAATTTAAGGTAGCTCTTCCCCCCCCTCCTCCCCCCCCACCAAGAACCCTTTTTTGCTTAAGTCCAAGTCAAGAGACTTTTATTGTCATGTGTCCCAGATAGGACAATGAAATTCTTGCTTGCTGCTGCACAACAGAATATGTAAACATAATATAGAACAGGAGATAAAAGTTCGGTGTGTCTATATACCATAGATATATACATACATATACATACATAATAAATAAACAGATAAAATGCAATGGGCAGTTTACATTCCATTTCGAATATTTTTGGAGGACCAGGAAACCAAGAAGCAAGAGTTACTCCAGGGAGTTACTCCAGCTCCAGTGAGTGATTCTGCGTTGGTTTTCAGCGGCCGAGGCGAGGCAATGGCGGCCGATGAAAGTGGCCGAAGTCGACCAGTTGCCGTGGCAGTGCACATGTGCAGGGCGGGCGTACTGGCCGTGTGTGTGCGCATGTGGAGGGGGAGGATGTGCAGGTCGCGGCAGTGCGCATGTGTAAGGCGGCCTGCCGTGCCAGCGGAAGAGGAGCGGGCGGAGAGCGGAGACCCGTACACGGGTGGCATGCGGAGACGGAGAGTGAGAGAGATAGGGAGGGGACCCGCTCAGAATTAAATGCTTGCCAAGTCGGGCAAAATGGCACGGCTTTTAGGTTGCCCGGCGGGACTGCAGTTGCCATTGGCAACCGGGCAACTGCTAATTTCTAGCCGTGTTTTGTCCTGCAACCAAAACCTCCTGAGACATATAACTGAATTATTACATTGCTTCCTCATAAAAAAGAACATACCCATTCAAATATCTGCTCATTAATGTTACTGCACCAATAATCTCGCAAGAAATAAACTCTGCTCTGCTTGTAAACATTTCCAAACAATAGACTGCTTCTTTACGGTTACTTAATGAATGGGCATTTGAAACACTGATGTCATCACATCAGGATCTAAAACAATTCATGTGTAATAAGTCACTGCTAGAGCAGGCAATATATTTTCAAGTATTATAGACATCTTATTTTCCCATCTAAACAAAAAGTATTTCCACCTTTTAGTTTATTTACAGATGAGTAGAAGTAACACATACCCCTTCTGCATGTACATCACATTCTGTGCACAATGTAATGAAGAGATAAAGGAAGTGCTACAGCCTATTTGGGTAGATAACAATTGGACAGAGTTGCATAAACCTTGCACCTTTTTAATAGACAAATAATGTAAATAATGGCGATGTCCCTGACAAATTAGGAATTAGCCTGATCAAACTCAAAGCCGTGCCACATTTAAGAAGCACTGATGGCATTGAATAAATGTTATATGCAGATATAGATTTTTTTAAATGAGGGGAAATTGAAAATCATGTATTAAAAATCATGTATTTTCTGATAATCGACATTAATCTGCAATATTGCAAGTTACGGTAAAATGAACATTTATAGTGGAGATTCAAGAAGGTATCAATCCAACGCAGCAGTAACAAATTTAGCTTTCTTCATGAGATGTGAAGAGTTACAGGAATAAGTTAAGTCACAAATACGGAAGTCTGAGACTTTAGATAGTCAGGCTCGTGTTCCATGCTTCTGACTACACATATTCATGTGTTAAGATCTACTGTTCTTGCAGTCTGGTTAAGCAACCATTCGGGTATTCCTGTACCTAGTTATTGCTACTTATTTTTTTATTTAAGAAAGTAGTGCTATTGATTGTTTACTCTGCACAATAGTTTGCTTTTAAATATGTACAGCACTGGTGCAGTTTCTATCAATGCAGTTTACGAATTTTCCATTTTGCACTAAGATAACCATTTAATTCCCAAAATAGAATAATACAAGTCATCTAACCATAGGATCACAATCTTTTGGTCTCTTAACTCAATTCACTCATTTAAGAATAATGTGTCAATAAGTGCTTGTAACTCATTTTTTCTTGAATGATTCCACATTTTATGAGGCAACACAATAAAGCCAGTCTGCCATGTTGCAGGAAGTTAAGGCCTAGTATTCTCCCATAACTTCCATATATGGTGTTGATTTTTTTTAAAAAGCATAGTGAGACAAACCAGCATTTTCCCAAATGGGGAATCAAATGGTTGTGAAATCAATGTTATCAACAACATGCGAAAAGTAGGAAATTATGACAATATTCAGCAATCAGGCAAATATATCCATAAGAGACATCAAGTTAATTTCAGGTGAATGTCCTTTCATTGTCTACTAGTATGACGTACACCTGCCATGTACGGGGAGAAAGAGAAAGAGGCATCACTTAATGGTTCTTAAAGCAAAAACACCAACAAAAGCTTTTTGAAACACTGGCACAGATATTAAAGTATTAATTTTGGGAAAATGGCAACAGCTTCAATACTTTTGCATTTGCTTAATTTAAAATGGAACAAACAAAATATGGCTGTTTACTCATTTTCAAAGGAATTATTGCAAATGCTCAAATCAAGAAATTAAGCTATTTGCAAAATCCTGAAATTTCCATGGATGAGGGAATCTTTAAATTACACTGTCATATTTATGTTGTAATAAACCCCACCCAGAAATATTATTTATATCCAAGTAATTCCCGCACTGAGATAAATACATACAAAGTATTTTGAAATAAAAATTTCAGATTCTTCTTTAATTTTGCATACACTTTCCAACATTAATTGGACAGTCTAGATATATAAAGTTTATCACAAAATGGTACTTCTTGCTTCCTAATTTGAGAAAATGATCTTATTTACTCACAATGACACAGGTAGCTGCCATTTCACCCATCAGCTCCAGACTGAGTCTAATGCGCTCTGGGAGCAATTCCATCAGACTTACAGTATCTCCCTTCACCTTGTCCCTTTACAATTTATCACTCTCTCACATGTCCTCGATCTCATCTGTCAGTAGTGGTCATTTACAATGGCCAGTTAACCCACCAGCACATTTTAGGGATATGGTAGGAAGCCAAAGCTCTGGAGAAAATGCATTGTCAGAGAAAATATTCAAACTCTACAAATACACCACCAATAGGTCAGAATGAAATGCATGTCCCTGAAGCTAAGGCAGCAGCACCAACTGCTGTTCCAATCTTTAAACGATTGGATGTACAGCCAGCATCTTTACATTGTAAATGATACATACCGCAAATCCATTTGATCTGATGTTCAACAGCACCAAGCACTGGGATAAGGCAAGTCATTGCCATTTTAATCTAGACTAGACTAAGTGGGACCCGTTGGGTCCCAGCTTCACACGGCAGGGCTGGTCTCCCAACGCAATATGCCACCTCTCCACCAATTACTGGCCAGTGGTGGGGGGGGGGGGGGCGCTTTCTGGAGTGCTAACATTGTGTTGTGGGCCGAAGGGACTGGTTTCCAGAGGGCTAGTATGGACATTGTGGGCCAAATGGTTTCTTAGGCTGGCAGCTCAGTCACTGAGACCACTCACACACAAACTCCCATTCACACACATACAAACACACACGCAGACACTCACACACATTCACAATTACGCAATCAGCACAACCTGTCCACTAAATGTCACGAAATGAGTGGGACTTTTGAACCCAACAAAATTGGACCTAATGAAGCATTTATTCCTTCCAAACACAGTCGGACCTAATAAAGCATTGCAGTTTCAAGCACAGGCAGGGCAGCAGGCCAAACAACATATGGCATTGTCATTAAGGGCTAACAAATCATTTATTGCAAGTACAATGCAGACTCACAGTTCAGTTGATTCACAGCATAGAATGAGAGTCATGGCCTCTCCCTCACGATTTTGCAGAGTGACTGAGTCACGTCCAGGCATCTGGGGTTTAATTCCTGCCCTCCGGGAAGTGGCGTTACCTTCATCGAGGTAATTGACAGACAAAACGATCTGAAGGTTTTTATATACACTCATAACATTTTTATTTTCATCGATGGGAAAAATCCTCAGGGCCTGCTCAGATGAGGAGGACTGTGAATAAGATGGCCAAAAATCATAGCGATATATGGTAGCGTTATTTTCTAAAATCAATATACAGCACAGACAGAAGTGGTCAAGATGAGACTTTTAATTATATAGATATTTGCAAGATGTTCCAAGTGATATGAATATTGCTCACAGGAACGATTAGCTTCACAAATACAGTAAGACGGACATTTCATGGGTCTCATACAAAGCCACATTTGCATTAAGACTAAGCCGTATATATCAGAGGCCAATGATACGAACAACCATAACAATTTTTCTTTACAATATATCCTGCAACCGTCAGAGCAATCCAGCGATTAAAAAGCACAAATTGAACTGAGTCCCACACTGCAAACAATTGAAGGGACTTTATCTAGATACCTGTCTCGCAAGAAGTACCATTTGTCAACTAACGTTTTCTTTTATTCTGTTCATTTCTATTAATGTCAAATTGTCTTTCACCTGTTGAAAGGAGCCATCCCACCATTTAAACAAAGGAGATTCAAAACAAAGCACTGATTTAATTTGAAGTACCGAGGCCAACTGCAAATAAATTGAATCAATAGGCTCATTAATTCAAGGATGAATCAACAGCTGTAACTTAATTCAGCTTCCCTGCACTCAGTCATCTAAATATGTCAATGCCACTCTTAAAGCAGTTTAATAATCAACTGAAACAGCAGGAATAAAAACATTTGTGTTCATCAGAAAACATTGTGAATACAGTGCCCTCCATAATGTTTGTGACAAAGACCCATCATTTATTTATTTACCTCTGTACTCCACAATTTGAGATTTGTAATTTAAAAAAATCACATGTGGTTAAAGTGCACATTGTCAGATTTTATTAAATGGTATTTTTTATACATTTTGGTTTAATCATGCAGAAATTACGGCTGGGTTTATACATAGTACCCCCATTTCAGGGCACCATAATGTCTGGGACACATGGCTTCAAAGGTGTTTGTAATTGCTCAGGTGTGTTTAATTGCCTCCTTCATGCAGGTATAAGAGAGCTCTCAGCACCTAGTATTTCCTCCAGTCACCTTTGGAAACGTGTATTGCTGTTTATCAACATGAGGACCAAAGTTATGCCAATGAAAGTCAAAGAAATCATTATGAGACTGAGAAACAAGAATAAAACTGTTAGAGACATCAGCCAAACCTTAGGCTTACCAAAATCAACTGTTTGGAACATCAATAAGAAGAAGGAGAGCACTGGTGAGCTTACAGATTGCAAAGGGACTGGCAGGCTGTAGATTGGTTATTTCCTACTAACCAATTGTAGTGCTTGTTAGTAGTAGCTCCGCGATTCCCTCCCCGGTAACCTCTCCGGTAAAAGGAGGAGATGCGGACTCGTAACGCACATGTGCTGGGCGGGTCAGCAGGCCACCCATTGGAGACAGTGATTTTGTGTAACTATCTATGCTTCCCCATATGCGTTATTAACGTTCCGACTCCTATATTGTTTCGCCATCATGTTCCCATGTATCTATGCTTTATTTTGTTTCTACAAGGAAAGATGTAGATTGGTTATTTCCTACTAACCAATTGTAGTGCTTGTTAGTTGTTGCTCCGCCTAATATGCGATGCATATTACCAAGAGCTTACTTACGTAGTTCAGTCTGAGTAGCTGCTAGTTATTGTAATATCCTGCAGACCGATGCTGTAAGTGAACTTTAATAGACATGTGTTGTATCATGATGTGTGTCCGACTCGACTCATTACACAGGCTAAGGAAGCCCTCCAATGTTGACGAAAGAAGAATTCTCTCTATAATAAAGAAAAATCCCCAAACACCTGTCCGACAGATCAGAAACGTTCAGAAGTCAGATGTGGAATTGTCATTGACCGCTATCTGCAGAAGATTTAATGAACAGAAATACAAAGACTACACTGCAAGATGCAAACCGCAAGAATAGGATGGCCAGGTTACAGTTTGCCAAGAAATACTTAAAAGAGCAACCACAGTTCTGGAAAAAGGTCTTGTGGACAGATGAGACGAAGATTGACTTGTATCAGAGTGATGGCAAGAGCAAAGTATGGAGGAGAGAAGGAACTGCCCAAGATCCAAAGCATACCACCTCATCTGTTAAACACGGTAGTGGGGATGTTATGGCCTGGACATCTATAAGGTACTGGCTCACTTATCTTGATGTTTGGGACATGGCTTCAAAGGTGTTTGTCTGGAGCTGTTATCAGGAGCTGACAGATGATACAACTGGTATCATGATGACATGGACATCACACGCTGCAGCACTCGTGAGTGAGGCAAGGCAGCGCCTTTACCACCTCAGGTAATTGAGGAAATTCAGTGTCTCCGAGGATCCTCCATTGCTTCTACTCAGCGACTGTGAAAAGCATCTTGTCCAGAAATATTACAATCTGGTTTGGGAATTGCTCTGCTCAGGACAAGGCGGCTCTGCAGAGAGTAGTGCGTTCGGCTGAACGCACTATGGGAACTTCACTCGCCCCGCAGCAGGAACTGTACATCAGGAGGTGCAACTCCAGAGCCAATAAGATAATGGGAGACCCCTTCCACCCCAGCAACGGACTGTTCCAGCTGCTACGGTCAGGCAAACGCCTCCGTTGCCATGCTGTGAGAACGGAGAGGTTGAGAAAGAGTTTCTTCCCAGAGGCCATTGGGACTGTAAACTCCTATCAAACCAGGGACTAACTTTACTGTACCACAATACCGCCCACAATATTTAATATGTAAAAGAACATGTGATTCTGTTCCATTCTGTTTGTAGTTTGTTGGCTGTTGTTTGTTTGTTTGTTTTTTTGCACAAAGTCCGCGAGCACTGCCACTATTTCATTTCACTGCACATCCAGTATGTGTAAGTGAAGAATAAACTTGACTCGACTTGCTGATGGTAGTAGCATGATGAATTCTGAAGTGTATAGACACATCCCATCTGCTCATGTTCAATCAAATGCCTCAAAACTCAATTGGCCGGTGGTTCATTCTACAGCAAGACAATGATCCCAAACATACTGCCAAAGCAACAAAGGAGCTTTTCAAAGATTAAAAAATGGTCAATTCTTGAGTGGCCAAGTCAATCACCCGATCTGAACCCAATTGAGCATGCCTTTAATATGCTGAAGAGAAAACTGAAGGGGACTAGCCCCCAAAACAAGCACAACCTAAAGATGGCTGCAATACATGCCAGGCAGAACATTACCAGAGAAGACACCCAGCAACTGGTGATGTCTATGCAGGGCTCTCACTTAACTTCTTTTTGCTGTTGCCAGCGGGGCAACCTCGGCAGCTTTTTAGGTTGCCGAATGACAGTTTCGGTGGTCATTTAAGACGGTTTGCATGACGCGTGCGATAATGTGCTCGGACGAAGTGCGTAGTTACCAGTCGGAATTATGCTCAATGAAGCATTCACATATTATTTCTGCTTCAAATAAAGTCACAAACTAAACATATTCACCAATCAAGACATGATATATACTACAATGACATGCAGCAACATTATAATACAGTATCTCAACTCTTTTTACACGTTGCAAAAAATGCAATTTCTATTATTTCCACTTCCAAACAAAAATGTGGTTGGATTATACAACATATGATCAACCTCGGTGAGACCAAGCGCAGGCTTGGCGATCGCTTTGCACAACACCACTCAGTTCACAATAACCAACCTGGTCTACTGGTGGCTCAGCACTTCAACTCCCCCTCCCATTCCAAATCGACCTTTTTGTCCTGGGCCTCCTCCATGGCCAGTGCGCCCAGCGCAAATTGGAGGAACTGCACCTCATATTTCGCTTGGGTAGTTTACATTGGTACAGCGGTATTGGCTTCTCCAATTTCAGGCAGTCCTTGCTTTCTCCTTCCTTACCCTCCCATTCCCAGCTCTCCCATAGTCTACTGTCTCCGCCTCTTCCTTTCTTTTCCTGCCCCCCCCCCCCCCGCCGACATCAGTCTGAAGAAGGGTCTCAACCCGAAACGTCGCCTATTCCTTTGCTCCATAAATGCTGCCTCACCCGCTGATTTTCTCCAGCTTTTTTGTCCAGCGGGATCCCACCACTTGCCACATCTTCCCATCTCCTCCCGTTGGCTTTCCGCAGAGACCGCTCCCTCCGTAACTCCCTGGTCAATTTGTCCCTTCCCACCCAAACCACCTTCCCTCCTGGCACTTTCCCTTGCAACCGTAGGAAATGCAACACTTGTTGCTTTACCTCCCCCCTTGACTCCATTCAAGGACCAAGCAGTCTTTCCAGGTGCGGCAGAGGTTCACCTGCACCTCCTCGAACCTCATCTATTGCATCCGCTGCTCCAGATGTCAGCTACTCTACATTGGTGAGACCACGCGTAGGCTTGGCGATCATTTCGCCGAACATCTCTGCTCAGTTCGCAATAACCAACCTGATCTCCCGGTGGCTCGGCACTTCAACCCCCACTCCGAATCCGACCTTTCTGTCCTGGGCCTCCTCCATGGCCAGAGTGAGGACCACTGTCAATTGGAGGAGCGGCACCTCATATTTTGCTTGGGCAGTTTTAGGCATTTCAGGAGCAAGGAATTTGGATGGAAATGTTAATTTTGATGTTTGGTAGCCGTAATGTAGTTGATGTGCAGTAATAGAACCACCACAACTATTTTGCAAATTCAGACTCTCATACAGACAAGAAATTAAACTATTGCTAAATACACATGGGAAGAATGAAACAATAATCACCTTCACTATCCTGCAAAGTTAAAAATATATATATTTTAAGAGATTATTGAACCAATTCAGAGTGGTAATTTTCATTGTCGCCTCACTGTCTGTTTTACATCATGTAATTATTCACGACTGTCAATTCTCACCCAGGAAGTAACTAGTTAAAAGTAAATGTTGGGGTTACAGATCAGCAGTGATAGCTTGAATGGGAGGACTGTGTCTGCCTGCTTGAACTAATGTGAGTCATGGACACAGAGAAAAATGACGTCCAACCACATATTGTAACATTTTACTATGTTCTGAAATAATTAATCTATTCAAATCTACACTGTTGCTGTAGAAAAATGCTCAAATAATAATTTCACTGGCACTTGCAGTGTACATTTTTTGTCACTTTACATGCTATTACTTTTGTAACTCAAAAAGAAGTCTGTGGTACATTGAAGAATGGAACCCTTATCTGCAAGTGGCAGATGCACAGCTTAAATCCCAATAGTGTAAAGACTAAGTGAGGAGGGAGTTTATTTTAAAAAAAGAATCACTAAACAAGAACAAATCCAATGAAGTATTTGCCATTTTGATCAAAAATCTTCAAATGTATCCAACAAGATATTGCCTATTACCATAAACAGCTTGGATCACCTAACAACAAACTACAATAATAAAAACTTGTATTTCTGTATTGCTTAAACCACCTCAAGGCACTTCATGGAATTACAATGGATAAATATTTACACCATTGAAGTTATGTCAAGTTACCAGAAGCATGGTCACAAAGATACAAAAGGCTCTGTACAATTTCTGCAGTTGTACAGAGCCCTAGTGAGACCACACCTGGAGTATTGTGTACAGTTTTGGTCCCCTAATTTGAGAAAGGACATTCTTGCTATTGAGAAAGTGCAGCGTAGGTTACAAGGTCAATTCCCGGGATGGCGGGACTGTCATATGCTGAGAGAATGGAGCAGCTGGGCTTGTACACTCTGGAGTTTAGGATGAGAGGATATCTCATTGAAACATATAAGATTGTTAAGGGCTTGGACATGTTCCCGATGTTGGGGGAAGTCCAGAACCAGGGGCCACAGTTTAAGAATAAGGAGCAAGCCATTTAGAACGGAGACTAGGAAACACTTTTTCTCACAGAGAGTGGTGAGTCTGTGGAATTCTCTGCCTCAGAGGGCGGTGGAGGCAGGTTTCTAGATGCTTTCAAGAGAGAGCTAGAGAGCTCTTAAAAATAGCGGAGTCAGTGGATATGGGGAGAAGACAGGAACGGGGTACTGATTGGGGATGATCAGCCATGATCACATTGAATGGCGGTGCTGGTTCGAAGGGCCGAATGGCCTACTCCTGCACCTATTGTCTATTGTGTATAAGAGTATAGAAAGTCCCCAGATTACAAGAAGGTTCCGTTCTTAAGCACTGTTTGTATGTCGCAAAGTGGGGTGGGAGATTGCAAACTTCACATGGTCCACCCTGTTTCGACTAATGCAATCAACTCAACGTGCACAAACAAATAGATCAAATAGAACAAGTTGACCTACAACTTTAGGCTGTGCACACCATACGCAAGAAGATGTCGCAAAATGAATGAAAACTGTGTAGAACAATATCACAGTAGGATAATATCACAGAAATAGCTGCGACCAGATAGTGAGCAGGTATAAGGAAGAGCGATCGCCAACCGGCCTCACTGACTTGGTGAGTGAGCAACTGTGTCTGCTCAGTTCAACCCAGCACACAATTGTAGGAAGTGCCCCGTTGTCACCCAGCAAAGGATACTTTCAGTTCCACAGCAGGGAGCAAATCCATCCCCCCCTCCCCCCCAGTATCCTAAATACTCATTCACATGTACTGGGTGTTTATAAGGCGGGCGTTTGTAAATTTGGAAGGATGTGGACCTTAAAAGGAGGTGGAAGACTTGGGACAGATTCAGGAAAGGAGTTCAAGAATTTATGGCCTAAGCAGCTGAAGCAGCAGTTACCCAGTCTCATCTGTGGAAGGGTCTGTGGTTTTCATATCGGTCTCATTAGCCATCTCAAGAATGCACAAAAATGGAGTAGAAACAAGTTATTTGCAATCAAAGGGACTGCCTAATAAGAAATGTATTCTTCAAATCAATGAGACAACTTGCCAGCTTTCAAGTGTTCACTTTCAAACATTACATAATAATTTTCAAGTAAAAGGACACAGCAAGATTTACCATCAGCTTTTAAGCCAATTTCCCAACCTACTTTAGCCAACTCATTGAGTCTGAAGAAGGGTCCTGACTAGAATGTCACCCACCCATTCTCTCCACAGTTGGTGCCTGACCTGCTGAGTTACTCCAGCACTTTGTGTTTTAGCCAACTTATTTAAAACTCCTACTTATTTAAGACTGTTATGTTTAAGAAGGAACTGCAGATGCTGGAAAATCGAAGGTAGACAAAAATGCTGGAAAAACCCAGTGGGTGAGGCAGCATCTATGGAGCGAAGGAAATAGGCAACGTTTCGGATCGAGACCCTTCTTCAGATTCAATCAATCTGAAGAAGGGTCTCGACCCGAAACATTGCCCATTTCCTTCGCTCCATAGATGCTGCCTCACCAGCTAAGACTCTGTTATGATCGCCTTCTCACACAACATCCTTTACTATGAGGCTACCAATAAATTTGTCCCATCACACATGATCATCTGATAGGAGTACATTACATGAACTTATCCTCAAGGTCATCTTTAGCATTTTAATTGTCCAATTTAAGTGAAAAACAGTCCTCATGATTATTGCATTCTCTTTTACAGGCTCCCATGATATCCAGAACTATCTATAGTGCAGCTGCTGTTGGGCTGACAAACTACTCCCATCTCTTGGTCTGCTGAGCCAAGATCCTTTTTAATATTGACCCAGTATGATATTTTATTATTATTGCTACCTCACCCCTTCTTTCATTTTATGTTTCCAAAACAATGCCCCCTGGAATGCTCAGATTCCTGCCTTCATCACCATAGAACAACTTCTCTGTAATGGCTATGACCAAATCAATCTACCCACATTTGTACCACTAATTCATATATCTTGTTACACATCCTTTATGTATTTACATAAAAAGCTAATAACTGTTTCTATTTTTCCTTTGACCATATTTACTGTTGCACAATTGCCATTATATTTTGTTCCATTCTGTCACATTCAACTCATGATTATTGATATTGTTACATTATGCTGTATTTGTCGTATCCCTTTCTGATTTTAAATTTCCCCTCATCTGAATGCTCCCTTCATATATTTAAACCCCCTCCGAGGCTAACCTACTCCATCGCCACGCTTAATTTGAAACACTAATCACATCTCTAATTAATTTGCCATTACACGTCCCAAACCAGATTCAAGACACAAGAGAATAGCTCTCTTTCCCAAGAAATCGTGTCGCATGAATTGAAAATTCTTTCTGCCACACCATTCAAGACCATGCTTGGTTCTGATCTGCATGGATACATGCCAATTTACATGCTGCTGAAGTATCAATGTGGAAATAATCACTTTAGTGCATCTGCTTCTCAAATTCCTTCTATATAACCCCTTTCTTTGCTTCTGTCATTGACTTGAGCATGAATCATAACAACCAGATTATCCTCTTCCCACTCCAACTCTGAAGAGATGCACTAACCCTGGCAATACATTGTAAACAAAGCATTCAGTATTCTTATAGGCTATAGAAAATGGTATCTAACTTCCTAATTAATACTGTCCGCTACCTTTAACTCAACGATCATGAGTCGAAGTTTGTGAAGAGGCAAACACGTACTATAGACGTGGATTTCACTCATCTCCACTAACTCCTCCAAGCTGTTGTTACGTGTGTCATCTAACCAACCATCGGTGTCAGAATTTGATTACCTATTTTGTTTTTAAAAACTGAATAGCTTATTTGATGAGTCTATTTTAGTTCTATTTATCTTACAGTTCTGTATTGAAGTGTGACAGTCAGGGGTGCCATCTTTTGGATGCTATATTAAACTGTGATTAATGATTAATTGATTAAAGTGGTTACGTATTTAAACTCTCTCTTCTCTAAAGCTGGTTTTGGAATAAGATGATACGAGAATTCCTTCTCTTGTTAATAAATGTTCGGTAACTTTTCACACAATTCATCCAGTAAAGCTAAGCAAAAACATAAACATAATCAATCAATCAAATGCTTTCAGAAGATTTTGAACAACAAAATGTGAACTAACTGGGTTGATTTTTAAGGCAAGTTGTCGGACATTTGCGGCAACTTTCTTGTGAACAGAAACAATAGGAATTTAGTGAAGTGCAAGCATTGTGAAACAACTTTCAAATATCAGCCATCCCCTGATGTTCAACTTCCAGACGACATTGTTGAATTGATTAGAAAAATCTGAAAAATTGCTGAGTCTTTCCGCAAATCACCCGTGAGAAATAATTTACTGCAAAATCTAGTCAAATGTGAAAAAGGAAATCAGATGGCATTAATCTTTTCTTGCCAAGCACGTTGGAATTCAATACTGGCTATGCTGAGGCGAATTTTGGAACTTAAAGATGCCATACCAACAGTGCTTAGTGAGTTTTCATCCAGCCATCTTTCTCCACCTGAAATTGAATCGCAGCTGGCACCCGAGTTAGCTGAAAATATGGATTTGATTGAAATGAGTGTCCTCGTCCTTGAACAACGTGGTTGTATCTTTGTCAAAGCTGACAAAATATTTTAGTTCATGCTGACAAATCTGGAACAGCAACCTGGTGATATAGTCAGAAAACCATAAGAAGCTGTTTGCGCCAGGATTGTGCAGAGAAGAACCCCAGGCGTTTCAGGAGTACTCAGGTACTTGGATAATCCATTGGATTATGACACTGCCTAGAATTTACATGCCTTCCCACCAACAAATGATCTTGCCAAAATTGCGAGAGATGTTTACCCGCAGCTGTTCTCAAACAAAGACAATGAATGACTTGATGACAATGGTGAAGAAGACAATGATCAAGCTGAGCCCACTGCCGAGCAAAGTAAACCAGAAGAGCACAATGTTAATTTCACCAGAAAGAATGTCAAGAAGCTGAAGCCAATGGAGGTTCAGGATATGTACGTCCCCGTTAGAGTGAAGGGCAAATCAGGCAAACGTAAGGACGCTTGGCTGACGAGGGAAATTGAACCTTTGGTCAAAAACAAGAAGGACGCGTGGGATAGGTATAGAAGTGCATCCCTGGAGGAATTTCGGGAACAAAAGAGTAAACTAAAAAAGGAGATCAGAAGGGCAAAAAGGGGCCAGGAAATCGCTCTGGCGGGTAGCATTAAGAACAATCCCAAAACATTTTATAAATACATAAGGGGGGAAAGAGTAACTAGAGAGAGAGTGGGGCCTCTCAGGAATCAAAGCGGTCACCTCTGTGTGGAGCCACAGGAGATGGGCAAGATCCTCAATGAGTATTTCTCCTCTGTATTTACCGAGGAGAAAGACAGTAGGATGGAGGAACTTGGGGCAGTCAATGGAAGTGTCTTGAGAGCAGTCAGTGTTACTGTCGAAGATGTACTGAAGGGCTGTCTTGTATGAAGGTAGACAAATTTCCAGAGCCTGATCAGATATACCTGAGGACATTGCAGGAAATTAGAGAGAAAATTGTGGCAGCCCTGGTTGAAATATACGAGTCATCCTTACAGTTGAGGTGCCGGAAGACTGGAGAGTGGCAAATGTGTCTCTTTTCAAGAAGGGCTGCAAGGAAAATGCTGGGAAGTATAGGCCAGTGAGCTTAACATCTGTGGTTGGAAAGTTACCAGAGAGTATTCCGAGGGATAGGTTATACAAGCATTTGGATGGGCAAGGTCTGATTAGGGATAGTTAGCATGGTTTTGTACGTGGGAGGTCCTGTCTCACAAATCTGATTGATTTATTTGAAGACGTGACCAAAAAGGTCGATGAAGGCAAAGCTGTAAATGTTGTGTACATGGATTTCAGTAAGGCATTCGACAAGGTTCCACATAGTAGGCTGCTCTGGAACGTTAGATCGCATGGGATCCAAGGAGAGATAACTGAATGGATAGCAGATTGGCTCCATGGAAGGAAGCAGAGGGTGATGGTGGAAGGTTGCTTCTCAGACTGGAAGCCTGTGACCAGTGGTGTGCCTCAGGGTTCAGTGCTTCCCGTTACAGCTTGCCGAGATGATTTGGATGAGAACATACATGGCAAGATGAGCAAGTTTGCTGATGATACAAAAGTGAGTGTTTTTGCAGACAGTGAAGATGGTTGTGAAAGATTGCAGCAGGATCTGGATCAATTGGCCAGGTGGGTGGAGGAATGGTTGATGGAATTTAAGACAGAAAAATGTGAGGTGTTTTATTTTGGGATGTGGAAGAAGGGTAGAACCTACACAGTAAATGGTAGGCTTCTGGGTAGTGTTGTATGGGGAGAATATCATTATACATTTTATATCATTTTAGATTATATTATAGTCACATATAGATTAAATTACATGCCATCAACTTCACGTGTGGAGAAATCCACAATTTAACTGAAATCAATGGCTTTTGAAAATACACCATTTACTTCTGAATTACAACAGCGTGTCTTTAAACAATTCCTTTAGTAATCCAACCCCCCGGTGAAGCATATTATAGGAGCATTCTCAGAAAAAATTGGCTTAATAATGAAATAATTGAAACAATAACTTGGTCTTGAAATAATACGTTACCAACACAATTCATGAGAGTCTTGAAATCACATGTAATATTTCTTGCTTTATATGGCACCATCTGTAACCTTCAATACTATCTTGAATCTTTTGTCTTTTACAAATAGTACCTTCCATTGGCAGTTTCATCCTACATCTCATTTACTTCAACTTGGCAGAAATAAATGAATACGAAGATGGTCAATTATGCAAAATTCCTATCTGTTATAAAATACGAAGGGTCAAACAATTTTTAAAAGGCACACCATCTCAAAATCTGTCAGAAGCCAAAATCAATGTCGAAGCTGTAGCCTGGACTTGAGTAGTATAACTGGACAGGGAACGGCGCCATTAGACAATACACAACAGGTGCAGGAGTAGGCCATTCGGCCATTCAATGTGATCATGGCTGATAATCCACAATCAGTACCCCGTTCCTGCCTTCTTCCCATATCCCCTGACTCCACTATCTTCAAGAGCCCTATCTAGCTCTCTCTTGAAAGTTTCCAGAGAGCTGGCCTCCACCGCCCTCTGAGGCAGAAAATTACAGATTCACAATTCTCTGTGTGAAAAAGTGTTCCTTATCTCTGTTCTAAATGGCTTACCCCTTAATCTTAAACTGTGGCCCCTGGTTCTGGACTCCCCCTGCCTCTAGTGTGTCCAAACCCTTAATAATCTTACATGTTTCAATAAGATCCCCTCTCATCCATCTAAATATCATAGTATACAAACCCAGCCGCTCCATTCTCTCACCATATGACAGTCCCGCCATCCCTCAATAGCAAGAATGCCCTCTTTCAAATTTGGAGACCAAAACTGCCCACAATACTACAGGTGTGGTCTCACTAGGGCCCTGTACAACTACAGGAGGACATCTTTGCTCCTATACTCAACTCCTCTTGTTATGAAGGCCAACATGCCATTCGCTTTCTTCACTGCCTGCTGTACCTGCATTCTTACTTTCATTGACTGATGAACAAGGTGCCGCAGATCCCATTGTACTTCCACTTTTCCCAATTTGACACCATTTATTGGATAATAATCTGCCTTCCTGTTTTTGTACCAAAGTGGATAACCTCACATTTATCCACATTAAACTGCATCTGCCTTGCATCTGCCCATTCACGCAGCCTGTCCAAGTCACCCTGCATTCTCTTAGCATCCTCCGCACAGTTCACACAGCCACCCAGCTTTTTGTCATCTGAAAATTTGCTAATGTTACTTGTAATCCCTTCAACTAAATCATTAATATATATTGTAAATGGCTGCAGACCCAGCACCGAGCCTTGAAGGTACCCCACTAGTCACTGCCTGCCATTCTGAAAGGGACCCATTAATCCCTACTCTTTGTTTCCTGTCTGCCAACCAATTTTCTATCCATGTCAGCATTCTACCCCCAATAACATGTGCCCTAATTTTGCCCACTAATCTCCTATGTGGGATCTTATCAAATGCTTTCTGAAAGTCCAGGTATACTACATCCACTGGCTCTCCCTTGTCCATTTTCCTAGTTACATCCTCAAAAATTCCAGAAGATTAGTCAAGCATGATTTCCCCTTCGTAAATCCATGCAGACTCGGACCGATCCCCTTACTGCTATCCAAATGTGCCGCTATTTCATCTTTTATGATTGACCACATCGTCCCCACCATTGATGTGGTCTATGATTCAGTTTTCTCTCTCCTGCCTTTCTTTAAAAAGTGGGATGACATTAGCTACCCTCCAATCCACAGGAACTGATCCTGAATCTATAGAACATTGGAAAATGACCACCAGTGCATCCACGATTTCTGGAGCCACTTCCTTATGTACCCTGGGATGCAGACCATCAGGCCCTGGGGATTTATCAGCCTTCAGTCCTATCTGTCTACCCAACACCGTTTCCTGCCTAATGTGGATTTCTTTCATTTCCTCCGTCACCCCAGATCCTCTGGCTAGTATATCAGGAAGATTGTTTGTGTTCTCCTTAGTGAAGATGGATCCAAAGTACCTGTTCAACTCATCTGCCATTACCTTGTTCCCCATAATAAATTTACCCTTTTCAGTCTTCAAGGGTCCAACTTTGGTCTTAACTAATTTTTTTCCTCTTCACATCCTAAAGAAGCTTTCACTATCCTCCTTTATATTCTCGGCTACCTTACCTTTGTACCTCATCTTTTCTCCCCATGTTGCCTTTTTGATTATCTTCTGTTGCTCTTTAAACATTACCCAATCCTCTGGCTTTCCGCTCACCTTTGCTCTGTTGCTCTTCTTATCTTTTATTTTTATACTGTCCCTGACTCCCCTTGGAGTCTTTCTTCCTTTTTGGAATGAACTGATACGGCACCTTCTTTATTATTCCCAGAAATACCTGCCCATATTCTACCCATTAAAAACAAGCAATCAGTCGACCATCAGATCCAGGCACCCAGCTAACCTGCAGAATTCACTCTGTCCACAACACCAAATTCTGATTCAATATGATTTCCAATTGAAAGAAGACAAACTTCAGAAACAATGCAAGTTACTGGCAGCAATTCAGAGGAAATGGTTTTAATATCAGAGTTTACTTTATCGATAAATGTGAGCTAGTAGCCAGAAGGAAATAACTCACATATTCACTTTCATTTTGTTCTGTTGTAAAGTACAACTTTTATATTGTTTATTAAAAAAATGCCTTTACCCCTTGTGATTTTGTACAATGAGGGTAAACATTGCCTACAAAATAACTGTAATAAAGCAAAATGTATGTTAATTATTTCCTTCAAAATAATAAATGAATACATTGCCACAGCTCAACCATGAGGATATTTTTTCAGAAAATCTAATGCATTACCCTTAACAGCACTGATGTGCAGTGGGATCTTGAGGTCCAAATCTCTAACTGCCTGAAAATGGCAAATCCATAGATAGAATGGTAAAGAAGCTAGATGGCATGCTTGTTTTCATAAGTCAGTGTACTGAGTACAAGAGTCAAGAAGTCATGATAGGATTTTGATTAGAACGCATTTGGAGTATTGCATGCAGTTCTGATCGCCGCATTATAGGAAAGATATCGAGGCTTTGGAGAGGGAGCAGAGGTAGTTTACAACCATGATGCGTTGATTAGGGGGTATTAGTTACTGGAAGAGGTTGGACATACTTGGATTGTTTTCTCTGGAATGCTGGAGGTTGGGGGAGACCTGATGGAAGTATATAAAATTATGAGGGGCATAGATGAGGTAGACAGTCAGAAATGTTTTCCCCAGCATGGAAAAATCAAATACTAGAGGGCATAGCTTTAAGGTGAGAGGGAAAACCTTTAAAGGGGATCTGTAGGGCAAGTTCTTTTTTACACAGACGGTGGTGAGTGCCTGGAATGTACTACCAAATATGGCGTTCGAAGCAGATATGATAATGGTATTTAAAAGATTGTTGGATAGGCATATGGATATTGACGGAATGGCGGGATATGGATAATGTGCAGGCAGATAATAGCATGGCCATATCTTCACATCATGTTTGGCACAGCCGTTTTGAGTCAAAGGGCCTATTCTCATGTTGTAATGTACTTTGTTCTAAAACATGATTTGAAGATGATTTGCAAATTATAGAAACTATTTTCAAAATAAGTAAATTCACTTTGCAAACACCAGCATGTGTGAGTGCTGACACAGGACACCTGAAATGTACGTTCTATTCCAAGGACCGCCAGAGAAAGAGATTACTAGAGACCTTTGGAGAAAACTATAGGATGTCTAAAGACTACTTAAAAGAAATGCAACATCCCGATGGATTTCCGAGGATACCAGGCCTATGACCACTCAAATTGGAAGAGGAATATTTTGAATTGTATTGAAAACCTGGAGGCCAAGTTTTTGCAGCACACTAGGGGCCAGCAAAAGCCGAGGACCACCTCGCAAACTATTTCCAATCACCCCATCTGCAGAAAAGTCTACAGTTCCCACATGGCCTCAGTCACCTTACAATCCACAAAACACGGTGAAGGCAGATTGTACTTAATTCTGTTGGTCTGCCTGAGAGGAAGATTATCATAAGATCATAAGTGACAGGGAAGAATTAGGCTATTCGGCCCATCGAGTCTACTCCACCATTCAATCACAGCTGATCTATCTTTTCCTCCTAACCCAATTCTCCTGCCTTCTCCCCATAATCCCCGACACCTGTGGGGTGTAGGGCTGCTGCTGGAAAATATATTTTAAGAAAAAGATATCAAGAAATAGCAGTCTCAGTTTTAATACTCTCAACGGATGGGTTGAAAAAAGCAGGGGATAGACAGGGTAGTTCTGTTACTTCCCTGCCACATGTTGGTGAAACTGGCCAGTAATGAAAAAGAAGCAATCACACAGGCGTAGGGCCTGATCAAAACAAATATAGCTATAGACTTTTTCCTCTACTCAGTTTTTCTCCTAAAAGCGCTGTCCCACTGTTCATTCAAAGAGTTCTCCCGTTTGCCCTGATTCGAACTCGGAGATCTACGGTAATGGCCGCTCGTTGGTACTTGGGGCTCTCATGGACATTTTTCAAAGTTGAAAAATCTTCACGGGTCTTCCCGAGCTTACCCCGTTTCCCGAGTACCTGCCGTTAGTGTTAGGAGCCGCTAAGAGACGTCCCCGAGCTCCGACGTACCTGCTACGTTCATTCTATGTACTTACCACAAGTTTGATTTTTTTTTTAAACTCGGGAGAGCACTTGAATGAACTCATACAGTGGGACAGGGCCATTATTTTTCTTATGGAAATGCACACCACTACCAGGTGACCACTATTCACATTGACCTCAATAGTAATTACGAAGGTGCTATTATATCATACAGTTGGTTCTCTTTCTACAATTAAACTAACACTGACTAATATTCTAGTACCTTGGAAACAAAGTGAACAGATACTGATTTACATAGCATTCAACCCAAATTAAGTTAACTTAACACAAGCTAGAAACTGGATTTCAATACATTTAGTTCAGAGGGCAATAAAAGAGCATTTCTTAAAAAAAAGAATACAGCTAACATGCTCAATGCAGCACTTATGCCATCATAAAATGAGATACATATATGCAGATTAACTAACCCTAAACTAATTTCCCTTGATAGGAAAACTGACATTTAAGCAGACAAATGCGAGAACCAAAACATTTTGCTCATGCCAAAGAACATATTTTAGGAAACAAAGATCAAATTATAAATAGATTAATTAACACTGATTAATACATAATGGAATAATGGAAGTCGACCTTTTAAGAACATAGAACAGTACTGCACAGGTGCAGGGATGTAGGCCCACAATGTCTGTGCTGAACAATGCCAATAAACTAATCTCTCTGCCTGCATGTGATCCATCTACGACCATTCCCTGAATTTCCATGTACATATCTAAAAGTGTTATAAACACCACTATGGTATCTACTTCTACCACCAACACTCGCAGGGCGTTCCAGGAACCCGGCACTCTCTGTGGACAAAAACTTGCCTGCACATCTCCTTTAAAATCATCTGCCCACCCCAATCTTAAAATGTCTTTGACATTTCCATCCTGAGATAAAGGTTTTGACTATTTACCCTATCATGATAATTTGATCTACTTCCAACAGATCTCTCTGCCTCCGATGCTCCAGAGAAAAAAATCAAATTTGTCCAACCTCCTTATAGCTACTACCCTCTAATCTCGGCAGCATTCTGGTAAACATTTTCTGCACCCTCTTCAAAGCCTTCATATCTTTTCTGTAAAGGGGCAACCCGAACTGCAGACATTACTCCAAATGCACCCTAACCAAAATCCCGTACAGCAGCCACATGACTTCCCAATGGTTATACTCAATGCAATGACCAATGAAGCATACCATAAGTTTTCTTTGTCTACTAACATTGCCACTGTCAGGGAGCGGAGCTGTGTACGCCAAGATCCTACTACTCTTTCCCATTACATTCTCCATCCAATATATTATTCAGATTGCATCATAAAATCTTTTTTTTACAGTTAATGGTCCCCACCCGAAACGTCAGTCTAAGAGTCCCGCCCAAAACATCAGCAGTCACGTTCTCCAGAGTTGCTGCCTGACACGCCGATTTACTCCAGCACTTTGTGTCTTCTTTTGTAAACCAGCATCTGCAATTCCTTGATTCTGAATTATCAAATCATTCACTTTAGTCTTTAAATGGACCTATTTAAAGAGCAGGAGAGTCAACATGGATTTAATAAAGGAAAAGGGACAATTCTGTTGGAATTTTCATTTTGCAGATATAACCACAGGGCTCGAAACTAGCAGTTGCCCGGGTGCCAATGACCACCCAAAGTGCCGCCGGGCAACCTAAACGCCGATTCATTTTGCCCGGCTTGGCAAGCAAATATTTGTTTATACTGATAGACATGATAAA
Source organism: Okamejei kenojei (assembly GCA_035221665.1). Lineage (NCBI taxonomy): Eukaryota > Metazoa > Chordata > Chondrichthyes > Rajiformes > Rajidae > Okamejei > Okamejei kenojei. The sequence goes on from CM069132.1 coordinate 73,915,704, forward strand.
ACTGGAGTAACTCCGCGGGTCAGGCAGCATCTCTGGCGAATAGGAGCGTGATGTCTCGTGTCGATGGCGGCAGCTGTATTCCTGTAGTATCTTTGATTGCGGGGCAAAAATACTAGGAGTGGGGTGACGAAGAGTCGGAGCGAATGACGGGTCTCGAACAGCGGCAACCGCAAAAGCGATTCCATCTCCTCCTCCCGCACCCCGCCCGGCGGAAGGAGGTCTCCCTCTCCCTCCCTCCCTCCTCAGTTGGTTGATTTGCAGCAGTATCTTTTGATTTGCCAGCAGTTGCTGTCGCCCTGATAACGGCCGCTGCTTGCAAACCCGCTAACTGTACTTTCAAAACAACCCCTCTCGCACGCCAAGGCCGGGAGGAGGGAGGGAGGGGGGGAGAGAGAGAGAGAGAGGGAGGGAGGGAGGGGGAGGCCTCCTTCTGCCGTCTGAAGCAGCTGCACTAAAGATCCTATAGCTATAGGATCTTTGAGCTGCACCGCTCGGCCCCGCACCTTGCTGTCGGCTGGCAGAGGAGGGGAGGCGGTGAAGAGGAGTTCCCAACCACCTCCCTCTTTGGCGGAGGCACTTTGGCATTGGACAGGGATGGCCAAGGCAGCGGGTGATGTTGTCCAAGGAGCACTGACCTTCCTTCCTCCCCACCTCATCTGCCCCTTCCCCCCTCTCTCTCTCGTACGCCCCCCCTCCACCCCTCTTATCCTGGGACCCCTCCTCTCCTTCCCGCACAGATCCCCATTCCCTGCTCTATTCAGTCCTCACTGACATCCACTTTGCTCCCCTCCCCATCTACCCCCCCCCCCCAATCTATTCATCACCCTACCCACCTCACATTGATTCTCCTGTCCCCCCCCATCCATCCTACACTGGTCCCCCAATTCATCCTGTACTGATCTTCCTTCCCATCCATCCTGCACTTCTCCCCCCATTCATACTGCACTGGACCTCCCATTCATCCCGTACTGACCCACCTTCCATTTACCCTGCACCAAACCCTCCATCCATCCTGTAGTGATCTTCCCATTCATATTTTACTGATCCCCATTCATCCTGTACTGATCCCCCTCCATTCAACACCACTGACATCCCCCGTGCTCTCCCCTCACAATTTTACATACTCCAACCAACACGTACTAATTCACCTGCCTCGATCCATCCATTCCGCACCGACTGCCTTCTCAAACCCCCCCCCGGCCATCTATCCACCCCGCACTGATTCACACACCCCCCCTGACCCTATTGTGCTTCATGGTCTTCAGAGCGAACATTGACTATGTTTGATAACGGAATGCAATCAAATGTGTTTTAATTCCCAATGTTATTATTTGTTTTGACACCTTTAAACATATTACCAAAAGAACATTTGCTGCAGTTATGTCCTTTGGCCATCTCTTGTCAGTTAGTGTAATGTTTAACCTGTCAGATGTGTATTTTAACAGCTATTATCATAAAATGCCTTTAGAAATTTCCTTGCAACCTGTATATTTTGTTATGGATAAATTATGTGGGAAGCCAGAGTGTTTCTGTGCCAATAGCAATAACGACCCATGCTATGGCCATGTCATGGTATTTTCGGTCCTTCACAGAAAACATGCTTGCATCAATCTGCAGCGTGCATGGTCCAGGATTTATTGACACAGGATGATCATTTGCTGAATAATCCAACCACATTTTTGTTTGGAAGTGGAAAGAACTAAGAGAAATTGCATTAATTGCAATGTGTAAAAAGAGTTGAGATATTGTATTATAATTTTGCCGCAAGTCATTGTGGTATATATCATGTCTTGATTGGTGAATATGTTTAGTTTGTGAGTTATTTGAAGCAGAAATATGTGAATGTACACAAAAGTGCTGGAGAAACTCAGCGGATGCGACAGCATATATGGAGCGAAGGAAATAGGCAATGTTTCAGGCCGAAACCCTTCTTCAGACTGATGGGTTTCGGCCAGAAACGTTGCCTATTTCCTTCGCTCCATAGATGCTGCTGCACCCGCTGAGTTTCTCCAGCACTTTTGTCCACCTTCGATTTTCCAGCATCTGCAGTTCCTTCTTGAACATAATATGTGAATGCTTCACTGAGCATAACTCTGACTGGTAACTACGCACTTTGTCCGAGCACATTATCGCACGCGTCATGCAAGCCGTCTTAAATGACCACCTAAACCGTTACTTGGCAACCTATAAAGCTGTCAAGGTTGGCAACAGGGAAAAAAGGCTAAGCGAGAGCCCTGTAACTAGCTGGATATAGGTAAATTAGTTGATGTGGTATATTTGGACTTCCAGCAGACATTGTATGTGAAAGTAGTATTATGACGAGGGTGGGGGACGGACAGAGAGAGAGGGCTACTTTTTGGTGGATAAGTTTGATTCTAAATTTGTAGTCAAGGACATTATTGAAAAGGGAGACATTGCAGCTGATCATGTTGAATTCATGTTGAGGAAATATTATACAATAGAATTGCTTAAATGATAACATAAGTTCCTCACAGAAGTTAAGTTGCAAGAGAAGGACTTGGAGCTGAGGTTTTCAAAAATACTTAGCCCATAAAGGAATAAAGAACACACACACATAGGAGAACAGATGGCTTATTATAACATGGAGATGTTGATGTAAATAGGCATAGCTTTGTTTGTTTTGAAGCGGCTCTGTCAGAAGTTGTATTTGGTTTAGTTTGGTGTTTAGCATATAGGTTATTGATGGGTTTCTTCTGAAGACATGAGCATCATGTGTCCTTTCTTTATGGCACATCTTTAAGCTTGGGTGTGTCATAAAGGGGATTTATGGTTGTCTATATTGGGTCTTGGGCACCAAGGCTAGATAATAGTCTGTGATCTGGTTTCTGCTATTTAAATGTATTTATGTTGAGATAAGAGATAAGGCATAGGTGATGGTTGTATAAGGGTGGTTTCTTATGTTCATAAAAAAACTGAGAAAGTACTCTGTTTTGATAATCTTCCATTTGCTGTGTGGAATGCTATTAGTGAGGAGGCATTACATTCCTTTCGTCCAGAGATAGAAGGGGGAGCTTGTAATTAAACTAGACCCGAGCTTGGGAAGAAGCGATTATAATTAATCAAGTGCGACAATTAGTGGCCCTTGCTTGGTTGGGGATTGTAGAAATAACTTATGTTCTTACCACTTTGTAAGAATGGGGCAAAACTCATATTTAATCCATGTACCTGTATTTTAACTATGAAGTAAGGAAATTATTTGTGAAGTGTATTGTGTTTAATTAGGATTGTGAGTATTAGACTTTGTTTAAATCTGAAGTTTTAGAAATAACTTTCTTTTCCAAAAGCAAAAATATATGTTTTGTGTGCATGTATTGTGTGATTGCTGTATGATGTGTATTTTATATTCTGAGAGGTGTTCTCTGAGAATTAGTTTTATATTTCTGGGGTTTTACTTCATTGAAATAAAATGATTTTCAGCACAGAGGTTAAAGAAAACCACAGAGGGAAAAAGGGTTATAAAGGGGCCAGAAAAGGGAAAATCACGTGACTATACGTGTTGTCAATCACTGGAAAGGATTTGGTTGATTGGTTAATGCAAATAAGCTAATTGTATGGTAAACCATAATGATTGGTTAATAGTTTGCCTCTCCTTTTGTACCATAATTGTCCAATACCTACAGTGGCTTGCAAACGTTTTCATACCCCTTGAACTTTTCCACACTTTGTCACGTTACAACCACAAACGTAAATGTATTTTATTGGGATTTAATGTGATAGACCAACATAAAGTGGCGTGTAATTGTGAAGTGGAAGGAAAATGATACATGGTTTCCAAATATTATTACAAATAAAAAACTGAAAAGTGTGGCGTGCAAAAGTATTCTGCCCCCCTGAGTCAATACTTTGTAGAACCACCTTTCGCTGCAATTACAGCTGCAAGTCTTTTGGGGTATGTCTCTACCAGCTTTGCACATCTAGAGACTGAAATCTTTGCCCATTCTTCTTTGCAAAATAGCTCAAGCTCAGTCAGATTGGATGGAGAGCGTCTGTGAACAGCAATTTTCAAGTCTTGACAGATATTCTCAATTGGATTTAGGTCTGGACTTTGACTGGGCCATTCTAACACATGAATATGCTTTGATCATTCTATTGTAGCTCTGTCTGTATGTTTAGGGTCGTTGTCCTGCTGGAAGGTGAACCTCCGCCCCAGTCTCAAGTCTTTTGCAGACTCTAACAGGTTTTCTTCCAAGATTGCCCTGTATTTGGCTCCATCCTTCTTCCCATCAACTCTGACCAGCTTCCCTGTCCCTGCTGAAGAAAAGCATCCCCACAGCATGATGCTGCCACCACCATGTTTCACAGTGGGGATGGTGTGTTCAGGGTGATGTGCAGTGTTAGTTTTCTGCCACACATAGCGTTTTGCATTTCGGCCAAAAACTTCAATTTTGGTCTCATCAGACCAGAGCACCTTCCTCCACATGTTTGCTGTGTCCCCCACATGGCTTGCGGCAAAATGCAAATGGGACTTCTTATGGCTTTGTTTCAACAATGGCTTTCTTTTTGCCACTCTTCCATTAAGGCCCGATTTGTGGAGTGCACGACTAATAGTTGTCCTGTGGACAGATTCTCCCACCTGAGCTGTGGATCTCTGCAGCTCCTCCAGAGTTACCATGGGCCTCTTGGCTGCTTCTCTGATCAATGCTCTCCTTGCCCGGCCTGTCAGTTTAGGTGGACAGCCATGTCTTGGTAGGTTTGCAGTTGTGCCATACTTTTTCCATTTTTGGATGATGGATTGAACAGTGCTCCGTGAGATGTTCAAAGCTTGGAATATTTTTTTATAACCTAACCCTGCTTTAAACTTCTCCACAACTTTATCCCTGACCTGTCTGGTGTGTTCCTTAGGCTTCATGATGCTGTTTGTTCACTAATGTTCTCTAACAAACCTCTGAGGCCTTCACAGAACAGCTGTATTTATACTGAGATTAGATTGCACACAAGTGGACTCTATTTACTAATTAGGTGACTTCTGAAGGCAATTGGTTGCACTGGATTTTATTTAGGGGTATCAGAGTAAAGGGGGCTGAATACATTTGCACACCACACTTTTCAGTTTTATATTTGTAAAAAAATTTGAAAACCATGTATCATTTTCCTCCACTTCACAATTATGCGCCACTTTGTGTTGGTCTCTCACATAAAATCCCAATAAAATACATTTACGTTTGTGGTTGTAACGTGACAAAATGTGGAAAAGTTCAAGGGGTATGAAAACTTTTGCAAGCCACTGTATATAATGTGTTACGTTTGTGTCAAAGCAGTAGTTCTTTCGACCTGCCCCAGAGTTTCTAGCTCTGTGATGGAAGGTTTAAAGAATTATCCAGCGCTGTCAGAATAAAGAATCGATTTCAACAGCAAGAGTTTGAATCAGGTTTTCTTGAATTGGACTGACAAAATAACTCAGTTTAACAGTGTTGGGAATACTTCAAGTGAATACTGGGGACCAACAACAACCTGCATTTAAATACCACCTTTAACATAATAAAATATTCCAACACATGTCAAAAAAACATTACCAAACCATTTGTCAAAGTCACATCAGGAAATATTAGACCAGGTTTGATGAAAGAGACAAGTTCCTTGGCGTTAATATTACCAACAATCTGTCGTGGACAATCCTGTGCCTTCTTGACATATGACAGTCAAGAAGGTACACCAATGCCTCTACTTCCTCAGGAGACTGAGGACATTCGGCATCTCCAATTCGGCATGCTTATAAACATCTACAGATACACCATAGATAGCATTCTGTCGGGTTGCACCGCGGCTTGGTTTGGGAACAGCACTGACCAAGGCAGCAAGAAATTGCAGAGAGTTTTAGATGTACCATAGTCCATTACAAAGACCACCATTGATTCCATCATTGATTCCGTCGACACTTCACACAACCACAGAAAAGCAGCCAACATAATCAAACACTTGTCCCGCCCCAGTCATTCTCTCCGCTCCCTACTAGCTACCTTGGGGAGAAGGTCTAGGATCATGAAAGTGTGCACTACCAAAATCAGGAACAGCTTCCTCCCTGCTGTTATCAGACTTCTAAATGATCCTTCCGTAAGCGAGAATACTTATCAGACCTCTCGCCCATTGCAGACCTTGGACTTTACTATCAAACTTTTTTTTGTTTTTAGAGATATAGCGTGGAAACAAGCCTTTCGGTCCACCGAGTCCGCACCACCCAGTGATCCCTGCACATTAACACTAGGGACAAATTACAGTTGTACCAAGCCAATTAACCTACTAACCTGTACGTCTTTGGAATGCGGGAGGAAACCAAAGATCTTGGAGAAAACCCACGCAGTCGCGGGGGGAAAATGTACGAACTCCGTACAGACAGCAGCCGTAGTCAGGATAATAACTGATGCGCTAGAAAGCTGAAAAATATTATCTTGTAGCGGCACCTAGTGTAGGGTGCATAGGGCAGAACCCTCTTCATTGGTCGGTAGGTCATGTGACTGCGGGGTGTTGGATTTCACGGGCTTTTGGGGTGTGTCAGTTGGTTAGTCAGCTCTCCACCGAGCAACAGGAGCTATTATTGTTAGTGCAGACAGACTCGCAAACTTTGCGGGTTTTTATTCAAAATTAAAAAAAACTTTTCGCTCAACCTGTCTGGTCTCACTACAATCTGTATTTTCCCCTTTGCTCTACCTATTGGACTTAACTTTGACGTGATTGTATTTATGTGTAGTATAATTTAATCTTTTTTTTTGTAAGATATTTTTATTAGAAGTAATTACATATTAAGAAGAAATATAAAATCCAATTAAAGCAAAAGAAAATATTAATGTTACATACATTCTTAATATTTTTAAAATTAACAATCAATCTTATTTGTACTTCTATAATTTTCTTTTTTATTTTATAGCAGTAGGAAATAAAAAAGGGAAAAAGAAAAGAAAAAAAAAGAGAGAGATAAACTGATTGAGTGGAATATTAAACAAGATATTCTTCAATGGAGATATATTTATGATCTATTGTCTATAATTCTTCATCCATTCATACATTCAGGCTTCCGTCATGGCTTCGAACCGGACCATCTTGACCCTTTAAATATTCAATAAATGGAGACCATATTCCTCTGAACTGGTCCAGCCTGTCCATCAGGGCAAGCCTTAATCGTTCCAAGTGTAACGTCTCCGACATTTCTGTAATCCACATTTTAGTTGTGGGGGAAGTAGGACCTTTCCAAAATCTTAGTATTAATTTTTTACCAATTATTAAACTATAACCGATAAAAATTATTTGTTGTGTTGTTAATATCTGATTTGTTTCCAGTATTCCCAATATAATTAGTTTTGAGTCTGGAATCAGCTTTGCATTAACTACAATTGAGATTATCTTAAAAATCTCTATCCAAAAATTAGTGATTTTTATACATTTTGTGAATGAATGCGTTAAATTAGCTTCTAATTGTTGACACTTATCGCATATTGCGGACACATTTGAGAAAATTCTATTTAATTTGGACTTTGAGAGATGTAATCTATGTATAACTTTAAATTGTATCAAGGAGTGTCTAGCATTTAATGAACAATGATGTATATATTGTAAACTTTCATTCCATACTTCTCTACTGATTACTTGACCTAGTTCATTTTCCCATGCTTGTCTATATTTATCCGTATTTGGTAAATCATTTTCCAATAAAATATTATAAATATATGATATTAATTTCTCTGTATTTGGATGTTTATTTAAACATTCATCTAAAATTTCTGTCTTTCTATTCCTAAAATCCAGTGTATTTGATTTAACATAATCTCTAATTTGTAGATATCGAAAATATTCTTTAAAATGTAATCCATAATTTTGTTGTAATTCCTGAAATGAGAGAAATAAGTTTTCCCTATAAAGATCACCGATCTTATTTATTCCATAGTTCTTCCATTTTAAGAAACCTTTGTCCATCAGTGAAGGTTTAAAAGAAATATTGTTTACTATTGGAAGAGCTAGTGGTACATTCTGTAATTGTAATGTTTTTTTTAATTGTTTCCAAATACGTATTCCACTTTCTATTAATGGGTTTTCTTTATAAGTTTTCTTATGTATTAGAGTATTAGCAAATAAAATCGAACTAATTTCAAAAGGGGTACAGTCTTCTTTTTCCATCTTTAACCAATTTGGTTGTTTATCTAGTTCACCCAACCAAAAATTCATATTTTTTATATTAACTGCCCAATAATAAAACATAAAATTAGGCAGTGCAAAGCCACCATTTATTTTTGATTTACATAGATGCTTTTTAATTATTCTATGATTCTTATAATCCCAAATAAAATTAGTAACCATGGAGTCCACTTTCTTAAAGAAATTTTTAGGAAGATATATCGGGATCATTTGAAACAAATATAGTAATTGTGGAAGAAAAATCATTTTTATCGCGTTAATCTTACCTAACATTGAAATAGGTAATGTTTTCCAATATTGAATATTCTTAAATAGTTTATTCAATAAGGGTAAAAAATTAGATTTAAATAATGAATTATATCTTTTTGTTACATAAATTCCAAGATATTTAATTTTTTCATTTGCAATCTTAAAAGGGTATTGTTGTAATATATGTAAATTATTTCCCATTATTGGCATGTTCACTTTTATTCCAATTAATTCTATATCCTGAAAACGATCCAAATTGAGTTATTAAATCTAACAAGTTAGGAAGACTAATTTCTGGTTTTGTGATATAAAGTAATACATCATCTGCGTACAATGAGATTTTATTTTCAGTTTCTTTAGTTTCATACCCATATATTTCAGGGTTTGATCTCACAGATTTTGCTAATGGTTCTATTGCAAGTGCAAACAGTAGTGGAGATAAAGGGCAACCTTGTCTACAACCTCGGAATAAATTTAGTTGTTAACACTTGGTTAATTAATATTCTAGCTGTTGGTCTAGTATATAGTAATTTAACCCATGTTATAAACTTCTCTCCCAATTGAAAAAATTCCATAACCGAAAATAAGTAAGACCATTCAATCTGATCAAAAGCTTTCTCTGCGTCCAACGAGATAATTGATAAATCCTTAGTAATATTTCTTTTCGAGTATATAATATTAAATAATCTCAGTTTATTTGAAGAGTATCGTTTTGGTATAAATCCCGTTTGATCTGAATGAATTAGTTTATTAATCACTTTGTTTAGTCTTTGTGCTAATATTTTTGTTAATATTTTTTGATCAGTATTTAAAAGAGATATAGCTCTATATGACCCTGGGTCATCGAGATTTGTATCTAATTTAGGTATAAGGGTTATAATAGATTCATTTAATGTATCTGGTAATTTCTGTTGTGTATAAATGTGTTCATATAGTGTCTTCAAACGTGGGGCTATCATATCATAAAATATTTTATAAAATTCTGCTCCAATACCATCTGGTCCTGGAGTTTTACCATTTTTTAATGATCTAATAGTTTCTTCAATTTCTTTAGTAGTTATTTCGATATTTAATAATTCCCTATCTTCTAAATCTAGTCCATTTAGATTACAATTTTTTAGAAATGTTTCTACTCCTATACGATTTTCTTTTGTTTTAGCCGAGTATAAATGTTTATAATATTGCAAAAATCTCTCGTTTATATCTTTAGTTTGTGTTAGTAATTCTCCTTTATCTGATTTGATCCTATATATTAATTTTTCTCCTTCCAATTTTCTTAACTGACGAGCCAATAGTTTATGTGGTTTTATCACCGAATTCAAATTGTGATTTAATCTGACTGGATAGCATGCAAACAAAGATTTTCACTGTAACTCAATACACATTGACAATAATGAACTTAAACTGTGACTTACAGTGACTAGTGGGGTGCCGCAATGCTCAGTGCTGGGACCCCAGCTATTTACAATATACATTAATGATTTGGACGAGGGAATTAAATGCAAAATCTCGAAGTTTGCGGATGGCACGAAGCTGGGGGGCAGTGTTAGCTGTGAGGAGGATGCTAGGAGGCTGCAGGATCACTTGGATAGACTGGGTGAGTGGGCAAATGCATGGCAGATGCAGTATAATGTGGATAAATGTGAGGTTATCCACTTTGGTGGCAAAAACAGGAAGGTAGACTATTATTTGAATGGTGACCGATTAGGAAAAGGGGAGATGCAGCGAGACCTGGATGTCATGGTACACCAGTCATTGAAAGTAGGCATGCAGGTGCAGCAGGCTGTGAAGAAAGCGAATGGTATGTTGGCATTCATAGCAAAAGGATTTGTGTACAAGAGCAGGGAGGTTCTACTGCAGTTGTACAGGGTCTTGGTGAGGCCACACCTGGAGTATTGCGTACAGTTTTGGTCTCCTAATCTGAGGAAAGACATTCTTGCCATAGAGGGAGTACAGAGAAGGTTCACCAGACTGATTCCTGGGATGGCACGACTTCCATATGAAGAAAGACTGGATAGACTTGGCTTGTACTCGCTGGAATTTTGAAGATTGAGGGGTGATCTTATAGAGACTTACAAAATTCTTAAGGGGTTGGACAGGCTAGATGCAGGAAGATTGTTCCCGATGTTGGGGAAGCCAGGACAATGGGTCACAGTTTAAGTATAAGGGGGAAATCTTTTAGGACCAAGATGAGAAAATTGTTTTTCACACAGAAAGTGGTGAATCTGTGGAATTCTCTGCCACAGAAGGTAGTTGAGGCCAGTTCGTTGGCCATATTTAAGAGGGAGTTGGATGTGGTCCTTGTGGCTGAAGGGATCAGGGGGTATGGAGAGAAGGCAGGTACAGTATACTGAGTTGGATGATCAGCCATGATCATATTGAATGGCGGTGCAGGCTCGAAGGGCCGAATGGTCTGCTCCTGCACCTAATTTATATGTTTCTATGGTTCTAAACCTACACCTAAAGTATCGTGGAACATAAAAAGCGATGGTAGCTCAACAAAAAATATAATGAGCACCAATTTTCAGCTAGTCTTGCATCAATGTTGAGGAGTATTCCCTGGTGTACACCACTCTGATGTCCTATTATGGGGTGGAAGATTGCAAACTTCACGTGGTCCGCCCTGTTTCAGCTAATGCAATCAACGCGACATGCACAAACGGAAGGTCAAATAGAACAAGTTGTCCAACAACTTTAGGCTGTGCACGCCACACGAAAGAAGAAGAAGAATGTTCTATTATAATCCATCCTAATTTTTGTGCCACAGTTCATCATCATGCAACTTAGGCCTCACTCCATTAGTTATTTTACTTGTCCTCATCATCCTCCATCCTTCATTGCCCCATCCTCCCTGCAACATAAAACTAACCTGCTTTCTCTTTTTCCACATTATAACAAAGGGTGATTTACCCAGAACATTAACCATGTCTCTTTCACAGCTGCTGCTTGAACTGCTGAATGTTTCTAGTATTTTGTTATTTTTGTTTCAAATTTAAAACATCTGCATTTTTAAAATATTTCTGGTCCACTGGCATCGAGCAGTTTACTCTGACTGATCAAAGTACTGTATTTCCCGGCAATGAAGACACACCTGCGTCGAAAATGCAACCCCAATTTGAGTTGCTAAATTTTGAAAAAAGGCTGGTGGGACATAGAATTCCTCCCGCTCAAAATTAATTAAATAAATAGAAATAGAGATAAAGAGAGTAACAATTCAATTTGCCCAAGGCTTCCAGATCTCTTCCATTCTGAATGACTGAATGGGTGGGGGGTGGAGGGTGATGGTGGGTTGAGAGATGGTGGGAAAAACGGGAGCACACAGGGACAAGTCGAATCAGTTGTGATCTTATTGAGTGACAATCCTAGTTCAATGGCCCAATTGAGGTTAAAGGAGTAAGCTCCACCGCCCGCTGTCCTGTTATCCATCGCCCGCTGACCTGCTCTGCTCTATGATCTTTGCTCCTGAAAAACACGGACCGGCCAGTGAATGTCATGCATTGTGACCCAACGCAGCAAGTGAGGCCATGTCCTGCTCCTGGCAGCAGCCGGAATTTAAGGATTTGCAGGAAGCAGCTGACATGAACGAGGCCGACGAGCGGCAGGAGAGAGGTGTTCAGACAGAGAGCACTGCCAGAGGTGAGCAATCCGACAGAAGGCGCTGAGGTGGTGACCGGTTCCACTGTCTGGTCCCTCCCTGGCCACAATGCGGTGGCTCCAAGCTCAGAGCGCCGTGGCAGCGGTGAGTGAGTTGCTGGCATGATTCCCGACCCCCACCTTCTCAAAGCTCCCGCCCGTGCTGACCCGGGCCAGACTCTCCACAAGCTGTGAAAGGAACTCTCTCCACCCCCAAGCGATGCTGTCCTTTTACAGCCCTTTCCCACTTTACAGCCGCTTCCCATCAGCAGCCAGCAATGAGATATAGACTTGGCTATCCCTCAGTACAGCAACATCGTTCTTGATGTTGCTGTACTGAGAGACAGCCAAGTCTATCTTTCTTGGCTAACAACCTAACCTTCAGCCTCCAAGACACAGGTAGATTATCGTGTCTTATCTTTGGGTAAAAAATAGCGTCTTCAATGTCAGGAAATACAGTAAGTTAAATCACAAAATTGGAACATTGCTGAACCATTTGGGTGATTGGAAAAGGAAAAGAGCTTCTTTTTCATAGAAAATCTTCGATGTCATAAATCTATTTTTTATAATATACCATTTAGTGGAAATCACTGCTATTACAATTAATCTGTTAATTAAATTTTCATTTTGCATATAACAGCCATCAAATTATGTTATTTTGATTATGATTTTTGATCAAAGTTAAATAATCTATCTATTCATGCTTGAAGTTAAAAAAAATACTTAATATTGCAAGTGTTATCATAGTCCATGAAACTCAAATTCCAAACAATGATTACAACATGTTAGTTACAATAAGGAGCAGCACAAAATTTGATTTGTTATTATTAGGACCATTTGTTCTTTGTCATTTAGGAAAGGAATAATATTTTGACTCAGTACAGTAATCCATAATTTAAACAAAATATTGCTAAAATAATTTTCCCAGGATGATGATACAATGCCACTGTGAGCATATAAAGAATGTAGGAATCATCAGCAAATTTTATTTCCACTTGTCACAACATTCAGCAAATGGTTAGGCGGAATATTTAGCATTTCGCAAATGCCAACTAGCCTCGTTAACAAAAAGGTTTGCCATAATGGCTTAAGAAGATTATATAAACAGATTTTTCTGGATTCTTCAAAAAGAGTGCTTCATCTTACCTGCTCCATCTCCATAGGTATAGATCAGGTAGATACTCAGAATCTTTTACCCATGATACAGACATGAATAAACAAAAGGACACTGATTGGAAGTGAAAGGATGCAATTTTAAAAGGGATTTGAAGGGAACGTTTTTTTCTCTCTAGAGTGGTTAATATCTAGATATTGGAGGATGTGATTGAGCTAAATACAGTTACTGCGTTTAAGAGACAAGCACTGATCCTTCAGGAGGGTGAGCCCTCGGAAATTGCCTGGAATAAAGCACAGCAAATGGTTGGTGGTGGTTGGTTTGAACTAAAGCACAGCAAATGGTTGGTGGTGGTTGGTTTGAACTAAGGCACAGCAAATTGCTAGTGGTGGTTGGTTTTACCTAAAGCACAGCAAATGATTGATGATGGTTAGTTTGAAGTAAAGAACGATTAAAAGTCTAAACTTGACAACTTCCTGTTTGCACTGTATATTGATTTTAGATAAAACGCTACCACTTACAGCTGTGATTTTTGGCCATCTTACTCAGCACCCCTACGCTCATCAGGTGTAGAGGATGCTTCCCATCAATGAAAAATAAAAGTGTTATTAGTGTTTAAAAAATGTTGAGAATCACTCTCCTGTCAATCAAGCCATGAAGGCCACGCCCCTTCCGGTGGGAGGGGGAGGGATTATAAAACCCAGAGGTGTGGGTGTGGCTCTGTTTCTGCAAGATGGGGAGGGAGAGGTCATGACTGAGCTGTGAATCAACTGACTGCCCTGCCAGACCCATTGTCTCTGCCTGTTCGTGCCCCACCGAACACATTTCCACATACCTTGACGCCATCCTATCCCCCTTTGTTAAATCCCTCCCCACCTATGTTCAAGACACCTCAGACACTCTCCGTCGGCTCCGTGCATTCCATTCTCCAGGCCCCCATCCTCTCATCTTTACCATGGACGTCCAGTCACTCTACACCTCCATCCCCCACCAGGACGGTCTCAAAGCCCTCCGGTTCTTCCTCGACCAGAGGAGCAACCCATACCCGTCCACTGACACCCTCCTCCGCCTAGCAGAGTTGGTCCTCACCCTCAATAACTTCTCTTTTGATTCCTCCCATTTCCTCCAAACACAAGGCGTAGCTATGGGCACACGCATGGGCCCCAGCTACGCTTGCCTCTTTGTTGGGTACGTCGAACAATCCTTGTTCTCGGCGTACCAGGGCCCCATCCCCGACCTCTACCTCCGTTAAATCGACGACTGCTTTGGTGTCACCTCCTGCACCCACACACAACTGACTGACTTCATTCATTTCACCACCAACTCCCATCCGGCACTCAAATACACTTGGACCATTTCCGACACTTCCCTACCATTCCTTGACCTCACCATCTCTATTGCAGGTGATACGCTCCTGACCGACATCCACTACAAACCCACTGACTCCCACAGCTACCTGGACTACTCTTCCTCCCACCCTGCTTCCTGTAAGGACTCCATCCCCTATTCCCAATTCCTCCGTCTACGCCGCATCTGCTCCCAGGATGAGGTGTTCCACACCAGGTCATCACAAATGGCCTCATTCTTCAGAGAACGGGGATTCCCCTCCCCCACTATTGATGAGGCTCGCACCAGGGTCTCCTCCATACCCCGCAACACTACCCTCGCTCCCCATTCCCCCACTCGCAAACATGGCAGAGTCCCCCTGGTCCTCACCTTTCACCCCACCAGCCGGCAAATACAACATATAGTCCTCCGCCAGTTTCGCCACCTCCAACGTGACCCCTCCACCCGCCACATCTTCCCATCTCCCCCCGTCTGCCTTCCGCAAAGACCGCTCCCTCCGCAACTCCCTTGTCAATTCTTCCCTCCCCTCCCACTCTACCCCTTCCCCGGGCACTTTCCCTTGCAACCGCAAGAAATGCAACACTTGTCCCTTCACCTCCCCCCTCCACTCCTTTCAGGGACCCAAGCAGTCCTTCCAGGTCTGACAGAGGTTCACCTGCACCTCCTCCAACCTCATCTACTGCATCCGCTGCTCCAGATGCCAGATGATCTATATCGGTGAGACCAAGCGGAGGCTTGGCGATCGCTTCGCCAACACCTCCGCTCGGTCCACAATAACCAACCCGACCTCCCGGTGGCTCAGCACTTCAACTCCCCCTCCCATTCCACATCCGACCTCTCGGTCCTGGGCCTCCTCCACGGCCAGAGTGAGCAACACCGCAAGCTGGAGGAACAGCACCTCATATTCCGCTTGGGGAGTCTGCATCCTTTGGGCTTGAATATTGAATTTTCTCAATTCTGTTAACCCTTGCTGTCTCCTCCCCTTCCCACCTCTCCCTCAGCCCTCGGGCCCTGGCATTCCCTCTATCTCTATCTCCCTCCCCCACCCCAGTCGCACCAGCTTCTCATTTTCACACCACAAACAGCTTACAATGGCTTGTTCCCTTTATCACCGATACTTTTTTGCATATCTTTCACTCATTGTTCCTTATCTCTCCACATCACCGTCTATATCTCTCGTTTCCCTGATCCCTGACCAGTCTGAAGAAGGGTCTTGACCCGAAACGTCGCCTATCTCCTTCGCTCCTTAGATGCTGCTGCACCCACTGAGTTTCTCCAGCTTTTTCAGAGATGCCAACCCTAAATTTAGTTCACAGTAACATTCAACCCATTTGTCCGTAACAAATGGGGTTAAATGCATTTCTCTCCGTAACATACTCACTTGGGGTTGTTGCCGGCGGCTATGCGCCTGCGCACTGGTGCAGATCAGCGGGCTGCCAGCGGGCGGGTGCGGCACATGCGCACTTGGCAAGGTTGCCGGCGGGTCTGCGCCTGCGCACTGGGTGGGGGTGGGGGGGAGGCCCGGTGATGGGGCTGCCGCGAGCGGCCGGCTGGCGGCAAGAAAGTGCCGCTGATCGCGCGGGCCGGCGCCGCCCGGGCTCTGGGCCGGGCGTGGCTGCGAGCTGCCGGGCTGGCAAACCGGGGGCACATGGCGCCGGCGTTCACCACGGGAGGAACACCGGCGCGGCGGTGTTCCGTAACAGCATGTTTGGCTGCCGGAACACCGTAAAAAGGTTATTTAGCCGGGACAAAATACGGCGAATCCGGGACACTTGGCATCTCTGCTTTTTGTGTACCCTGGACACATTTAATGTCTACTGAACTGTGAGTGTGGTGTTTATGTGGTGTTGTTAAACTGAGTTCTTGATTCTTGATTCAAACACTTGCTGTTGTTGAAATTGATTCTTTATTCAGCTGTGAGACTAGTCTCTGAACCTTCCAACACAGAGCTGAAAGCTCCGGGGCAGGTGCAAAGAATTAGTGCCAAACTCAAGGCATTATATAATTATTAGACATGTCTGATACAGAGGGTATGACAAACTAGTAACCAATCATTCGAGTCCTTGTGGTGATTTACACAGCAATCACATGATTCCCCCTTCTCTGCCCTCATTTTACAACCTTCATTTGCCTGTGGTTTAACTTTGTTTAGAATTATTTTATTTCAACAAAGCAAAACCCCAGTAGGCTCAATTATCAAAGACCATTCCTCAAAATATAAGATACATGTATAATACAACGATCACACAAGTCATACAAACAAAACATACTTTCCATACCAAGAAGAAAGATATTTCTATAAATCTAAACCAGGTCTAATGTTTACAATCCTACTTAGACATTTCATAAATGGTTTCACTACAATTTTACACAGTTTAAAATACATTAATTATATGAGTTCGCCGAATTACACAGCTTCTAAGTTAAATTTCAAAATCCACACACACCTCCCAACTCCAAGCATACATGGGTCGTAAATCTGATAACTTAGCGGCGACTGTGGAAGCCTCAATAGGCCCGACCATGGGTGGACAAGTGGATGAGGACCGGACTTTGTGCCTTCCCCCACAGTGGAATGTTTTAATGTTAAACTTCTTCTTTAATGTTATGTTGTATTTTTATTAGTGTGCTAGTGGATGAATCTTCTGGAATTATTTGAGGATGTAACAAGTAGAATGGATAAGGAAGAGCCAGTGGATGTGGTGCAGCAGAACTTCCAAAAAGCCCACACAAGAGATTAGTGTACAAAATTAGTGCACTTGGCATTGGGGGTAAGGTATTGACATGGACAGAGAACTGGTTGGCAGACAGGAAGCAAAGAGTAGGAATTAACGGGTTATTTTCAGAATGGCAGGCAGTGAGTAGTGGGGTGCCGCAAGGCTGAGTGCTGGAACCCCAGTTATTTACAATATATATTAACTATTTAGACGAGGAAATTAAATGTAACATCTCCAAATTTACAGATGACACAAAGCTGGGTGGCAGTGTGAGCTGCGGGGAGGATGCTATGAGGCTGCTGGGTGGCTTGGATAGTTTGGGTGAGTGGGCAGATGCATTACAGATGCAGTTTAATGTAGATAAATGTGAGGTTATCCACTTTGGTGGCAAGAACAAGACAGATTATTATCTGAATGGTGTCAGATTAGGAAAAGGGGAGGTGCAACAAGACTTGTGTGTCGTACATCAGTCACTGAAAGTTAGCATGCAGGCACAGCAGGCAGTGAAGAAACCAAATGGCATGTTGGCCTTCATAGCAAGAGGATTTGAGTATAGGAGCAAGGAGGTCCTACTGTAGTTGAACAGGCCTCTGGTGAGACCACATCTGGAATATTGTGTGCAGTTTTGGTCTCCTAATTTGAGGAAGGACATACTTGCTATTGAGTGAGTGCTGTGTAGGTTCACCAGGTTAGTTCCCAGGATGGTGGAATGGAAATATGATGAAAGAATAGATCGACTGAGCATATATTCACTGGAATTTAGAAGGATGAGGTATATGGATAGGAACCTTCATACGCATTGGGTCCTTCAAAACCTCCTTGATCATAATACTGACTCCACAGTAAAAAGAGAGGAGAAATACTCTTTGAGGACCTTGCCCCTCTTCTGCAGCTCCAGAGATAACCGCTTTAATAGTAAGATTAAATGAGAACTTACCAGTTCGAAGTTTGATCGTTATTTTATGAGGAGTAGCGATGAGGGATTACGTGAAGAAGCCCCGCCTGGCGCTGGAACGGCATACTTCAAAGCAGCGGCATGAAAAACACAGAACATAATAGCCGGAGCAAGATAGTAAGGCTCAACATAGATTTAGAACTACCAGATGATCATTTATTTTATGAGGGTCGGGAGTGGAGGGCACGTAATCCCTCATCGTTACTCCTCATAAAATAACGATCAAACATCGAACTGGTAAGTTCTCATTTAATCTTACTATTTTACTTCGGAGTCACGTGAGTGACTACGTGAAGAGTTTGAAGCTTCTGTGTTTTTCATGTCGTAGAATTTATTCCATACGACAGTCCGGCTCATTCAACATAGTAACGAGCGAATAACACATTTTTCCCCAAACATTGCCAAAAGTTATGTGATAAATTATTTCACATTATAAAGAATAAAAGTAATGCCCTTTCCATTGAAAGGCAAGTTTATCACAAAATATCAATTGATATGTATATTTTGATGGTATGAACAAAGCAACAATTATAGAGAACCCAACACTCCGTGTCCAAACCTGACACCATGACTGGTTCCTTTTACTTTAACATTTAATTTACACCCTCCTGTGGCCTTGCATCTTTGCTCGAGCGGCTCATCCTGTGCCATTCCTGTGAATGTATCTACCTCATTAACAGAGTGATTTTCCACATTTCAGTGTCTAGTTCCACTGAGTGTTATTCAATTTCTAACCATCTAGAATACATTCCTCTAGAACCATCAGTTTTTACTGAAACCTAATGTGGTTATTTGTGTGTAATAAATAGTGCTGTCTCATCACCACAGAGACTCTTACCTACTTCAACATATTTCATCAATGTTCACACACACACACACAACTTAAGGCCGACAGGATATGCTTATAGGTTTACCTTGGTTTCAGCTCTTCTTGGTGTGCTTTGTTTGGTAAATTCATAAACATATATGATAATGTAATCTGTATCCACATGCAATTATAACGTAATATTTGCAATGTTTGCACTCTTATGTTGATACTAAAGTCATCAGCATTATTACTTTTAATGTTAACTTTTTTGAATCATTGATAGAATTTAGAGTCCATTGCCTAAGGCAATTCAGGACTATTGATCTCCCGACTTATGTATTACAATTTTGGACAGATTATATATACATATATATTAATAGAATATTGACTGGCCTTGAGGGGGATACGACATATATTGCCTGAAGTAGATTCATATTGCCCGAGTCGAAGACGAGGGCAATATGGATCTAGTGAGGGCAATATATGTCGTATCCCCCGAAAGAGGACAGTCAATATTGTTATTATTACCCATATCAGACATCTAGAGGAAAATCTTCTATACAATACCCAATATGCATTGCAACATTGTAAATAAGGGTACTACTTGCAACATTGTAAATAAGGGTACTAAAACAATTTAACATTTATGTATCATTTACGTAATTTAACTCACCAAGATAAGGGCTTTGTAGATTTGACAATATTTGAAAAAAAAATCCACAATTGCTGGGAACTGAAGGTCGAACTTTTAAAGTTTTCACCTCAAAATGCAACTGTTTCTCGAAAATTTTCAACACCAAACCAAAGTTTTCAGTTCATGAAATCCAAAAGTTTCTTCATGCAACAATGAACATATCTACACTGTACAAGGTTCGTCAAAAGTCGCGAACCTCTTCGCGCAGGAGGCTGCCATTTTGCTTGTTTTGTCGAGAACAAATTCTAAATTTCCCACGCAGCGTCACATTGCCAAGTTCCCGGATGTGAGACCAGGGGAATATAAGACTATATTTACCGCTGCTTTAACACGTAAAGTCCATAGGCGTTCGCAAGAAAGGGGAATACGAGAAAATATTCCCCTGTTAACCCTGCTGGCACTCAAAACGAAGGGAATACAATTTTGTAAAAGCATAGCTCAGATGTGTGATATGGGTAATAATTATATTTATATCTACATATATATCCCTTTCCATATCGGGATATTACGAATGCACCCGATAACTTCTTGGTTAGTATATTGTCCGTTAATAGGACGATAACACACTGAGCCCTATTATTGGCTCTATCAATTAGATACTCAGAAAAATGCAATCCACAAGGAACTCACATATATCTAATATGACAAAATAACTTTACTGTATACACAGACTTCCAATTTCTTATAACAAAATATTGTTTTTTAAAACTTATTTCTGCAAATTGCAGGTATAACACTTCTTTTATACATAATTATTTTATTGTTATGTTGTTATATTAGTTAAACATTCCTAGACTTCTTTGACCATCAAACTGTTGTAATGGTCTGGTCAACCTGCAGATAGTCAAATTCATATTTTCATGTCATGGATGCCTTTGTACAACAATAAATCACTGCAGAGTTACACAAAAAACCTGAAGAACCCAGCGGGTGCAGCAGCATCCAAGGAGTGAAGGAGACAGGCGACGCCCCGGGTTGAGACCCCTCCTCGGACTTTAATAAATTACTGCAACTATGAATCATCACAAGTGGTTTAACATCACTCAATATTTATGAAAACCATGAAGGATCTGTTTTGGGCCACCAAAATGCCTCTGGCAGTGTCCTGCTACATTTTCATCAGACACTGTCCTATCAAACAAAAATGAGGAACATAAAATAACATCTTTTCTCATGTAATTGAAAGAAAAGCATCCACCTTTCCTGTTCTTGGTTTACCCACGAGAACATTTGAAAGATCGGTGATTTAATTTGTATGCAACCAGATTAATCGTAAGTAATCCATATTAATGACAATGTGTTTTCCTCCCTTAATTTGTTGTCTCCGATACCATTGTCTCTTCCTTAGAGATATGCCACATCTGTTTACTCAGATAATCCCATGATTATTATTTTACTTATCTTGTGTGTTTTAACATATGCCACAGCCGTGGTATTGTTCACCTTGATATGACATGGACACTTCCATAATAGAACAATCGATAATTAATCCATAACTCCTCATACTTCAATAATTAATACAAATGTTTGGAGAAATTTCTTAGGACAATCCATTTATGCTCACCTGGTATTATTGTCCGTAGTCCCAACAAGAGACGTATCAATTATTTTTATAAGAATAGATAATATTCTTATCTTTACCAAAATATTCACAGAAGCTGTCCATCATCTGTAACACTTGCTTCAGTTTGCAACAGCTGCTAAGCTTATAGTTGAAGCAGCTTGTGAACCTTTTTTTTTTTTTTTTACATCTTTAATAATGATAACATATCATTTGATATTTGCATAAGCCTCTCACAAAGGCATACATATTCTTATAAACTTCTGTATTCCTTCTTTTGGAGCTTTATTTACTCCTTTCCTAATGGACAAAGTATGTCAACAAAACAATGAGACATATTTGTATCATGGAACAATTTTCCCCCTCTTATGGTGCTGAATTTCTCCTAAATTCAGAATAGTAATTCATGAATATTTTATTAATGCCTAAGCATACGCTTTATGTGATGGGTCAGGTCCTTGCCTTCCAACAGGTTTGTAATTACAACACTAATTTGCAGTGACTCTTTATAACCTTCCAATTTAAATGTGATCAAGATAACCCATGACCATGTCCTCATTAGTGCAAGTGCTGATCTTTTTATCAGCACAATTGTTCTTCCAGTAGTCTGTTTAACAGCCTTGAACTGGTTTTAATCCTTTAGACAATGTTTTAACTTGCACAGCTTGACCCATTTTAATTAATTTCAAGTACCTGTAATATTGATTAACAATTTGTTAATAACAACTGTATTTCAATGTTCAAGATGTTTCCATTTTAATAAAATGTTCTTACACTGTGAAAGTGTATATAAAATGATGTTTTGTATGGTTTATACCATCAAATCTCTACACTGAGGTAATTTTATAATATATATATATATGTACGTACCCCTTCTTTATTGGAGTCTTTTGGGTGCAAACCTAAAATCAATTTTTAAGGTTTTCTTATACAGGGGAACCAATCCTTCCTTAGTTATATTAAATTAATGATCATGATACACCTGTAATCCCCCACAATTGGAGATTTCATGAACTGATTTTGTAACAAGTTGTTTGCACCTCTTCAACGTACTTCAAGTCTTCTTTTTCCAATTATATGGGTTTGGATAAGGCTATGTTGGATTATACCATACTTCTGCCTTTGTTTTGATCCATTATCAAATCTTTCATTGGATCATAGTTTTTCCCCCAAAGTTTAAAGATCAGTAGTCTGTTCTTTTGTAATCCATATTTTTGATTTATCATCAGGCAGGTTTTATTCCATAATAATCAGGAGTTTAACATAACCTGATTTGTAATGATCTGCAAATCTGCAGATTTGGTAAATTAATATTATATATTTCTTCCCATTGAGCTCCACAAACTGATGGCAATTTATTTTATTTTAAATGTATTGGTTATTTGCACAATATTTTATTTGTCTTCCATTGAATGGAAATGCCATGCACCAGTTTGAAATACTTTTAATATCCTATTTCATTATATCTCATCTAATTGAGACATGGATATCATAACCGGATTCACCGTTGATATCTTTATAAACTTAAAAGTTTTATCATATTCTGCTGTTTCACCATAACAGCTTTGGTGAGGCCAATTAGTTATTTATTTTTTTCCATATTTACTTTTCATGGCCTCACTCATACATTCAGGTATCAAACCTAGAACACTTCTATATATATTTTGTGCTGAAGTGTACTTAAATAAAACATAAAATGTTTTATTATTGTTCTGCTGTTTTAATCATAACAGCTTTAGTGAGAGACCAATTAATTTTGGTTTCCATGGTTATTTTCCATGGCCTCACTTCTTATTCAGGTGTTGTACTTACACCTGTGTGTATATATATATATATATATATATATATATATATTTTTTTTTTACTGGTGCTGTGGTGGGTACTTCATGACCAGCCACCACTATCAGTGCATTTTTAGGGTCCGTTTTCCATTTTACTGCCCTTGTTACTCCTGAGTTTTTCCTCAAGGAGACTACCTTCAAATATATCTGAGGTAGATATTCCCACCATATTTCATCATATATATTAATATATGAAACCCCTTTAGGATAGGTTAGGGAATGTTTTTGGGCCATTTAACCCTTTTTGGCTTGAATTCTTTATTTACTTTATTTTTTATTTTTTGGAATCTTTTTCCCATTATTTTTCCAAGCCATAAAACTTTTTTAGTCTGAAGGCCTTTTATTAAATTTTTTAAATTATGGCCTTTCTGACTTTTTTAAAATTTCCCCCCCCCCCCCGCCAAAAGTTTGTGGAGCGACTAAAAAATCTTTCTAACGTAATTTTAACGGTCACCAGTATCGGAACCGGCTCCGTAACTAATCTCCCGTCCCGATCGCTGGGTATTCCCCCGGGACGTTCTTTTTTAAACTCCGTTGTTTTATACAGAGTATTTTTGTTCTATTTTAACTTTTATTTATTTTTTGTTTTTAAATTCATTTTAAAACCTGGTTCAATACACCAGGCACGGAGTTTTCCAGACCCTAAAAGTTTTTCAACTGCACTTACCTGCCAGTTCAGTACCTACCGCTGTCGAGGAGCTAGCCTCTGCAGCTCTTGCTTCTACCGTCAGCGTCGACGTAATGCCGTTCCAGCGCCAGGCGGGGCTTCTTCACGTAGTCACTCACGTGACTCCGAAGTAAAATTCCTGCCGGGCCCCATTCTCTCTCTGGTTATCCTTTTCTCTTTAATGTACTTTTTATAAAATGTCTTGGTAACACCCTTAATATTATATGCCAGAGCTATCTCCTGTGCCGTATTTGCCCACCTGATTTCATTCCTTTAGAAATCTAAATCTAACAATTTTAGGAATAGATGGAAAATGACAGCAGAGAAATGAACCAGATTCTGTTAATTGTCTGAACACAATTTTGCTTCTGAACTGGAAATCAATATAAAAGCCCACTGGTTTTGATCTATATCCAAAGATCTAGCAATAAAGAGAATGATAGTTATAGATAAGACAGATTGTTCAATATAGTTTTTATAATTTAATAAAATAGAGAAGGCAAGTAGTCGTTTGTGAGGCAGGAGGCAGAGAAGAGAAGCAGTCAGACGCAACACGTAGGGAGGAAAGAAGAAAAAAATAACAAACGGAGAATAAGAAGTGGAGGGTTTCTTAAATATGTGAGCAGAGAGACAGAGGGGTGTAAAATGAGGATAGAAGCAATAGGTAGCAAGGTGAAAAGTGGCAGGAAAACAAATCCAGGGTAAAAATCTAAAAGGGCCACTTTTCAACATAATTGTAAAAGGGACAAGAATGTTGTAAAAACAAGCCTGAAGGCTTTGTGCCTCAATGCGAGGAGCATTCGTAATAAAGTGGATGAGTTGAATGTGCAGATAGCTATTAATAATTATGATATAGTTGGGATCACAGAGACATGGCTCCAGGGTGACCAAGGCTGGGAGCTGAACATCCAGGGGTATTCAATATTCAGGAAGGATAGACAGAGAGGAAAAGGAGGTGGGGTAGCGTTGCTGATTAGAGCGGAGATTAACGCAATAGAAAGGAATGACATTAGCTTGGAGGATGTGGAATCGATATGGGTGGAGCTGCGAAACACTAAGGGGCAGAAAACGCTAGTGAGTGTTGTGTACAGGCCACCTAACAGTAGTAGTGGAGTTGGGGATGACATCAAACAGGAAATTAGAAATGCTTGCAACGAAGGTAAAACCGTTATAATGGGTGATTTCAATCTACATATAGATTGGGTGAATCAAATTGGAAGGGGTGCTGAGGAAGAGGAAGAGAATGTATGTGGGATAGTTATCTAAACCAACATGTGGAGGAACCAACGAGAGAGCAGGGTATTCGAGAATGGATATTGAGTAATGAGAAAGGGTTAGTTAGCCGCCTTGATGTACGTGGCCTCTTGGGCAAGAGTGACCATAATATGGTTGAGTTTCTTCATTAGGATGGAGAGTGGCAGAAACACGGGTCCTGAACTTAAAGAAAGGTAACTTTGAGGGTATGAGACGTGAATTGGCCAAGATCGACTGGCAATTGATTCTTGAAGGGTTAACGGTGGATATGCAATGGAAGGCATTTAAAGACTGCATGGATGAACTACAACAATTGTTCATCCCAGTGGTAAAAGAATAAATCAGGGAAGGTGGCGCATCCGTGGATAACGAGGGAAATCAGGGATAGTATCAAAGAAAAAGATGAAGCGTACAAATTAGCCAGAAAAAGCAGCCTACCAGGGGACTGGGAGAAATTCAGAGACCAACAGAGGAGGACAAAGGGCTTAATTAGGAAAGGGAAAATGGAGTATGAAAGAAAACTGGCAGGAAACATAAAAACTGACTGCAAAAGTTTTTATCGATATGTGAAGCGCAAAAGATTAGTTAAAACAAATGTAGGTCCCTTGCAGTCAGAAACGGGTGAATTGATCATGGGGAACAAGGACATGGCAGACCAATTAAATAACTACTTTGGTTCTGTCTTCACTAAGGAAGGACATAAATAATTTGCCGGAAATAGCAGGGGATCGCGGGTCAAATGAGATGGAGGAAATGAGTAAAATCCTGGTTAGCCGGAAAGTGGTGTTAGGTAAATTGAATGGATTAAAGGCCGATAAATCCCAAGGGCCAGATAGGCTGCATCCCAGGGTACTTAAGGAAGTAGCCCCAGAAATAGCAGATGCCTTAGTGATAATTTTTCAAAACTCTTTAGATTCTGGAGTAGTTCCTGAGGATTGGAGGGTAGCAAATGTAACCCCACTTTTTAAAAAGGGAGGGAGAGAGAAAACGGGGAATTACAGACCAGTTAGTCTAACATCGGTAGTGGGGAAACTGCTAGAGTCAATTATTAAAGATGGGATAGCAGCGCATTTGGAAAGTGGTGAAATCATTGGACAAAGTCAGCATGGATTTACGAAGGGTAAATCATGTCTGACGAATCTTATTGAATTTTTTGAGAATGTAACTAGTAGAGTGGATAAGGGAGAAGCAGTGGATGTGTTGTATCTGGACTTTCAGAAGGTTTTCGATGGAGAGTGACATTGTTAATTTCGACAAGGTCCCACACAAGAGATTGGTATACAAACTTAAAGCACACGGTATTGGTGGTTCAGTATTGATGTGGATAGAGAACTGGCTGGCAAACAGGAAGCAAAGAGTAGGAGTGAACGGGTCCTTTTCAGGATGGCAGACAGTGACTAGTGGGGTGCCGCAAGGCTCAGTGCTGGGACCCCAGCTATTTACAATATACATTAATGATTTGGACGAGGGAATTAAATGCAACATCTCGAAGTTTGCGGATGACACGAAGCTGGGGGGCAGTGTTAGCTGTGAGGAGGATGCTAGGAGGCTGCAGGATGACTTGGATAGACTGGGTGAGTGGGCAAATGCATGGCAGATGCAGTATAATGTGGATAAATGTGAGGTTATCCACTTTGGTGGCAAAAACAGGAAGGTAGACTATTATTTGAATGGTGACCGATTAGGAAAAGGGGAGATGCAGCGAGACCTGGGTGTCATGGTACACCAGTCATTGAAAGTAGGCATGCAGGTGCAGCAGGCTGTGAAGAAAGCGAATGGTATGTTGGCATTCATAGCAAAAGGATTTGAGTACAAGAGCAGGGAGGTTCTACTGCAGTTGTACAGGGTCTTGGTGAGGCAACACCTGGAGTATTGATTACAGTTTTGGTCTCCTAATCTGAGGAAAGACATTCTTGCCATAGAGGGAGTACAGAGAAGGTTCACCAGACTGATTCCTGGGATGGCACGACTTCCATATGAAGAAAGACTGGATAGACTCGGCTTGTACTCGCTGGAATTTAGAAGATTGAGGGGTGATCTCATAGAGACTTACAAAATTCTTAAGGGGTTGGACAGGCTAGATGCAGGAAGATTGTTCCCGATGTTGGGGAAGTCCAGGACAAGGGGTCACAGTTTAAGGATAAGGGGGAAGTCTTTTAGGACCGAGATGAGAAAATCGTTTTTCACACAGAGAGTGGTGAATCTGTGGAATTCTCTGCCACAGATGGTAGTTGAGGCCAGTTCCTTGGCCATATTTAAGAGGGAGTTGGATGTGGTCCTTGAGGCTGAAGGGATCAGGGAGTATGGAGAGAAGGCAGGTACAGGATATTGAGTTGGATGATCAGCCATGATCATATTGAATGGCGGTGCAGGCTCGAAGGGCCGAATGGCCTGCTCCTGCACCTAATTTATATGTTTCTATGTTCCTATCCCTGTTCATAACCACACATGCTTCCAAATTTCAGCAACACCTGATTTACTAAGAGTTACAAAGAAAATGTGTTAGAATACCAATAATACATGTTTAGATTCCAAATACATTGTCAAACAGAATGATCAGTAAAATGCAGCATTTTTTGAATCAGAGTTCATGCCTATGATGCAATCAATTGCTTTTAGCCTAAGAGGTGGGATCATAACAGAAGCCTCCTCGTGGCGATCCCTGGAAGCGACGACATGATGCACTCTGTAACGCGTCGGGTGACAATTCTGTCAACATGTTGGACGGCGACAGAAGCCAACAGCGAGCTACATCATCTGACACACGAGCGGACGAAGCCTAAGAGGTTTGCAAAATTGAACAAGGCAACATTGCGTCGAATCTCTTCTCTTGACTCATATTTGCAAGACTAAATGCGAGTCTTCCAGTGTCTTTATTTGTTCATGCTTTTTCTATTCTAAAACAATGCAAATTTTAGGATGTGGTATGTTTGTGAAATATGAAACTAATGTACATCCATTTTTCTGGCCACAAATATGGGGTTAAACAAAATGTTCATTCTTTGAACTGTAAACAACTACACATTCAATTAAACATAGCTGAGACGTTTTGGCATTGGTGAATAATATAACTAATGTGACACTGTTAAGTGTAGGGTTTCAGATGAAACAATCATTATGTGCTGTGATAAAAATAGAAAGATACATAAGGAAACATTTGGACAGCATAATGCCAGAAATGTTAAAAGGAGGTAGCTGCAGGAAGCCAGATCAAAGTGGTTAATTGAAAGTTATTTTAAGTAGAAAGATAAGCCTATGATTATTTTGATTCAGTGGACCGTGAAAGAAAACCGCATCTCAACAAGTACATTGCGGCATATTCCCTCCAACAATTTATGTTTTTTTCTGATTAGACAGTAGTACAGTGTGAAATACTCAATTAAGTTACCAGTAATTAGAGGTTCAGATCATTAAAAAAAACATTAAGTAGCTAGAAAGGTCACATTTTGGAGCCGTTTACAAAGAAAAAGTCCAAAGTCCGGTCAACATGCTGGAAGTACTGGAGCGCCCCCGAACCAAGTAAGCCCAGATAAGTCCCAGGCTACCACAGGCCCATGACCTAACATCTCCCTCCTCGCCAGACTGCCTTTGTGTTCCTGGGATACCTCCTGCAGCCGACCGTGGAAGCGCTGGAAACAATACACTGGTCCTGCTCCTTCCAGCCCACTCTACGTGTCCATCGCCGCCAGAAGCTCCCTCCTTGGCTCTTCAGACTTCCAAGCTTCCCTCTGTAGACAGCGGCCTGCCAGACCCATCTTTGCAGCGGCAACGAAGACCTGCCGCAACACTCGGGCATGGGGGCGGGCCACCGGGTCTGTCCCTGTTCTCTACGGGTACTGGGTCTATCCTTGTATGGCTGCTATGGCATCTCAGGGAGTTTCACTACTTTCTGCTAGTAAAGCAGGCGTTGAGATGGCTTTCGAATTGTACAGAGCGCCAATATTAAACAAATACAAAGATACAGGAAATTACAGTGCAGAACATCTGACAATGACAGCTTGGAGTTCACAAGTCTTCGGCTTTAGTTCAAATCTGATGGAAAGGGAGAGTGGGTGGTTCAATAGGTCTATGGAAAGCAGAAACAAGTGAAATGTTAACTGAATGAATTTGATAGATGAAAGAAAGGATGAGTACAGTCAGAAGTTTAAAAAGTGTCATTAAATAAGTAGAAGTAAATCCAAGGCATTCCTAAATTTACAATGTTGATCAATTCCTTATACTTACCATAATTGTTGAAATTATTGCATGTCATCTCATACACCATATACAATTTTAGATTCAATTCAAAGTGCAGAATTAAACTATTGCTGATTAAGAATTTAAACTAAATGCAGATTACGTTTTCCATCTATACCATTACTTGCAATCAGACATTAAGGAAGATTGAGTTGTTTTATCTATTACATAATGTAATTATTTCTCAAGAGCTGGGGGCTGGTAAAACTAGCATTTATTCACGGTTGGCCCAATTATGCTTTTGAATGTGATGAAGGGCCTAATTTTTCCACTGCTGCTGCCCTCCTGATGAAGGCATTCACACAGTAGTGTTGGTCAGTGAGTTCCAGGATTAACAACAAAGAACCAACAATATCTTTCTAAATCAAGATGGTGAGCAACTTGATGGGACATTGCAGATGGATTTGTCCCCATGCGCCTGATGCCTTTGTTTTACTTGGTGGTAGAAATGACAGCTTAGATAGGTGCTGTTAGTGTAATGCTGGCAAATAACTATGGCGCATTTTGTAAATGGTGCTTTTCCTGCATTGTAACTGAAGGCCTTTCCAGAATGCCCCTCATTTTTGTCATATAGATGTGGAAATGGCTTTGCAGTTTGAGGCAATCACTTACTGTTGAATATCCATCCTCCAATCTGCTCTTGTAGTTAGTGTATTTATGTGGCTAGTCCAGCTGAATTTCTAGTCCACAGTAACACCAAAGGAATTGATGAAAAGTTTGGCAATGGTAATACCACTGAATGTCAAGGATAGGTAGTTAAATTCTCTCAAGTTATGTGGAGTCGTTTATTGCCATATTCACATGTACGATGAAGTAAGGTAAAATGCAAGTCAATGAAAATGGCTGCACATGATAATATCCTGCAATTTCTGTGGCATATATCATACTTGCCACTATATGTAGGTATGGTTGTTGATAAAGATGGTTGGGCTTAAGACACTGCTCTGCTGTAAGACATCCTGGGGCTGTGGTGAGTAATCTCTATGACAATGATCTCTCTTCCTATTGCAAGGTAAAACTCCAACTAGTGGAATGTTTTTTCTTTATCCCCGTTGGCTTCAGTTTTAACTAGGTTCCTTAGTGCCATACTCTATCAAATGCTGCC
Organism: Okamejei kenojei; assembly: GCA_035221665.1. Lineage (NCBI taxonomy): Eukaryota > Metazoa > Chordata > Chondrichthyes > Rajiformes > Rajidae > Okamejei > Okamejei kenojei. Next base: position 73,946,030 of record CM069132.1, read on the forward strand.
TTGAGATCAAAGGCAGTCACTCTAGAGAGTTTAGCTCTTTAATCCATGTTTGAACAAAGGTTATCATGGGGTCCGGTGAAACTATTAAAGGGCACTGGCTTGCAGATTATTGGTGCGTATGTGTCATTTGATAGGATGACATCACTTTTCTCAGATCAATGAGTATTAAAATTATTACTTAATAAGAGTGATTATGGGAAGAAGGCTGACGAATGGGGTTGAGAGGGAAAGATAGATCAGCCATGATTGAATGGCGGAGTAGACTTGATGGGCACTCCAAAAACAATCCCTCATCTAGAATCTTTGCCTGCATTATGCACAAGTCTGGCAGTGCGATTGGAAGCCATACAATAACAGATGGGAGATAGACACAAAAAGCTGGAGTAACTCAGCGGGACAGGCAGCATTTCTGGAGAGATGGAATGGGTGACGTTTCGGGTTGAGACCTTTCTTCAGACTGGTTATGGATAAGAGAAACGAGAGATATAGACAATGATGTGGAGAGATAAAGAACAATGAAACAGTTAGCTGTTTGTTGGGTGAAAATGAGATGCTAGTGCAACTTGAGTGGGGGAGGGATAGAGAGAGAGGGAATGCCAGGGCTAACTGGAGTGTTTGAGAAATTAACACTCATACCACTGGGCTGTAAGCTGTCCAAGCAAAATATGAGAAACTGTTCCTCCAATTTAGCCTCGCTTTGAGACAATGGAGGAGACCTAGGACAGAAAGGTCTGTGTGGGAATGGGAAGGAGAATTAAATTGTTTAGCAACCGGGAGATCGGGTAGGTTCAGGTGACTAGTGTTGGGATCCCATTGGAGGTGGCAAAAATTTCAGTGGATTATGTGTTGTATGCGACAGCTGATGGGGTGAAAGGTAAGGACTAGGGGGACTGTCTCTGTTGCGACTAGGGGGAGGGGGAGCAAGGGCGGAGCTGTGGGGCACTGAGGAGACATCATAGGAACCCCCGTTCCCTAAAGAATGAGGACATCTCAGATGTTCTGGTATGGAACACATTATCTTTGGCGCAGATGCGGCATAGACGGAGTAATTGAGAGTAGGGGATAGAGTCTTTGCAGGAAGCAGGGTGGGAAGAAGTGTAGTCGAGATAGTTGTGGGAGTCAGTGGGTTTGTAATAGACGTCAGTCGATAGTCTATTTCCTGTGATGGAGACTGTGAGATCAAGAAAGAGGAGGGAGGTGTGGGAGATCATCCAATTAGATTTGAGTGCATGATGGAAATTGGTGGTGAAGTTGATAAAGTCCACAGGTTCTGCATGGTTGCAGGAGGTAGCACCGATGCAGATGTGGCATAGAGTTCGGAGATAGGGTCAGTGTACACCTGGAACAGGGATTGTTCAATGTACTCTACAAAGAGGCAAGCATAGCTGGGGCCCATAGGAAGTGGAAGGAGTAGAAGGAGAAGTTGTTAAGCGTGAGTTGTTAAGTGTTAGTAGAGGGAAATTGGATGGTTCTACAGTCGAGGAAGAAATAGAGGGCCTTCCTGGTGGGGGATGGAGGTGTAGAGTGACTGGATGTCCATAGTAAAGATGAGAGAGCGGGGGCTCGGAAAGCTGAAGTCATGAAAGAGATAAAGGGCATGTGAGGTATCTTGGACATAGGTCGGGAGAGATTGGACCAGGGGGGGAAAGGATGGAGTCGAGGTACATGGAAATAATTTCAGTGGGACAGGAGCAGGCAGAAACAATGGGTCTGGCAGGGCAAGATGTGTTTATGGATTTTGTAGAGAGGGTAAAACTGGGCTATGGGGGGCAAGGAACTGATAAGGTTGGAGGCAGAAAGCCAGAAGTGATGAAATCAGAAATAGTTTATGAGATTATGGCCTGGTACTCATCTGTGGAATCATGATCCAAGGATAAGTAAGAGGAGGTGTCCCAGAGCTGGCGCCTGGCCTCAGCGCAGAAGAGGTCAGTAAACACTACATTCAGCCTAACCAATAAAACTGAAAACAACTGAAAGTGAATAAATTGCCTTAGAAGCCATTCAATATCACTTTCAGATTCAAAATATATGGTAAGAACACAGACCAATGTTGGGATAACAGGAAGCTGAACCACATCATGTCAGAAACAGAAAAAAAGCTAGGACTTTTAAACAGTTAGCTGGATCTAGTGATCTCATTCCATAGACCTTCCTCTTTCCATTAAAACACTTAAAAGTGTAAAATTAACATTTATCCAGCAGCCAGGGAAAACAATGGGGATATTGGTGGCTAAGGCAGCATTGGAATTGATGAATAACAGCCAATGGCAGGGTCTTACTAACATTTAATCTGAGCAATATTCCATTCATCCATATCAGGATGTCAGACAAGCAAAATGAGAAGTGTATGTTGCAGTGGAAATCATGCATATGAACTGTACAATATATGTTAAAATGATATTGCCAATGGATTGAATAATAGGACTGTCCGATTCACAGAATATAAACATACAACCGTATGTTTATATTCTGTAAGTGATCCATATCCCTCCATTACCTTCATATCCATGTGACTATCTGAAAGCTTCTTGAATGCAACTATAGTATTTGTTTTCAACACTTACCTGTAGCCACAACATTGATTGCGCATTCCAGGAACCCAGCATTACATGCAAGAAAACCTGCTCTGCATATTTCTTTTAAACTTTTCTCCTCTCACCTTAAAGTTGTGCCGTCCAATCTTTGACATTTCCATCCTGGCAAAAAGGTTTTGGCTGCCTATCGTATTTATGTTTCTCATAATTTTATATTCAACCTCAACCTCCAGCGTTCCAGAGAAAACAATCCAAGTTTGTCCAATCTCTCCTCATAGTTAATACCCTCTAGTCATAACCTACTTTTTTCTGCACACTCTCTAAAGCCTCGACATTCTTCTTGTAATGGAGCAAAATGCTCCAAAGGTGACAACAAAATTTTATAAAGTTGCAACTTGACTTTCTAACTCTTATACCCACGCCCCAACCTACAAAGGCAAGTATACCATACACCTTTCTTATCTCTCAATCTACTTATTTTACCACTTTCAGGGAGCTTTGGACCTGGACCCAAAGATCCCTGTGCACATGAATGTTGTGAAGAGTTTTGCCATCAACTGTACAACTTCCCCTTCCATTCGACCTTTCAAAGTGTAAAACACTCACACTTGCTTGATTAAACTATATCTGCCGTTTCTATGCTTATTTCTGTCGTTGATCTATATCCCACTGTGTACTTTAACAGTCTTCTTCACTGTCCACAACTCCAGAAATCTTTATGTTATCAGCTTACTACGTTACAAACTAACCCATATACATCAGTCATTTATATATATAAACAACACACATCCCAGCACAGATTCCTGTAGAATTTCACTGGTGAAAGACCTCCAGCCAGAATAAGACCCTTCTACCACAACCCTCTGTCTTCTATGAATAAGCCAGTTCTGTATCTATATGACCGTTACCATGAATCCAGTGCATCTTGATCTTCTGGATCAGCCTACGATGTTGGTCTTTCTCAAATGCCTTACTAAAATCCATGTAGACAACATCCACCACCCTACCCTCTTGAACAAAAAAACATTTTGTTTAGTTCCGTTAATTTATTGCCATGTGTACCGAGGTTAGGGGAAAAGCAGTCAGTGGATGGACTATACATGATTGCAATCAAGCTGGTCAAAGTGTGCAGCGACAGGATAAAGAGAATAATGTTTAATGCAAGATCTAGAAAAGTCTGATAATGATAGTCCGAGTGTCTCCAATGAGGTAGATGGTAGCTCAGAACCGCTCTCTGGTTGGTGAATGATGGTTCAGTTGTCTGATAACAGATCCAGAGATCCGGGTTCGATCCTGACTACGGGTGCTGTCTGTACAGAGATTTTACGTTCTCCCCGTGGCCGCATAGGTTTTCTCCAGGTGCTCTGGTTTTCTCCCACACTGCTAAGACATACAGGTTTGAAGGTTAATTGGCTTCGGTTAAAATTGTAAATTGTTCCTAGTGTGTGCAGGATAGCATTAGTATGCGGGGATCGCTGGTCGGCACAGACTCGGTGGGCCGAAGGACCTGCTTCCGTGCTGTATCTCTAAACTAAACTATATCCTTCCACAAAAAAGGCGATCAAAACTGTGTACAATACTCCAGGTGTAGTCTCACCAGTTTGCTATATAATTGCATCTAACTTCCCTTTGTTTATAATCTGTAGCCTTGCCGTAAAGGACCACATTCCAATTTACGTACTATACCTTTGTGCACATAGAACCTCTTAGAAATCTCCTTCAATGGCAACATACCTTTGCTTTTTTGACAATCATCTGCTTTTTTATTTCAGAATGGATGATCTCATAGTCCACCTGCCAACTTCTTGCTTATTCGCTGAACCTATCAGTACATCTTTACAGGCCTTTTGTGGCATCCTTGCAGCTAGGTAATTCCCCAATCAATCAATCAATCAATCAATCAATCAACCTTTATTGTCATCTTGCAAAGCAACAGTTGTACAGTGCAAAAAGAGAAGACGTTTCCCAGGAAATAAGAGAGCATCGCACATAAAGCTTAAACATTTCACACATAAAGAAAAACAATGAAATTATGTCATCAGCAAATTGTCTTCTGTACATTTGGTTCCTGGAAACAATTCATTAATATAAATAGTAAATAATCGAGGCCTCATTACTCATTCCTACTGGTTACTGACTACCAATCCGAAAATGCCCATTTATCGTGACTAATTTTATAATTAAGTCGGCAATTCCCTTTCCCTAACATTATTCCCTTTCCATACCAATGACAACCAAAACAACCAACACGCTCAGGTCTGACAGTCAAAAGTGCAGCAGCCAAATTTAAACATTCAATTTCCGAAACACAAATTCTCATATTCACAATTTAAGAAGTTACTTTAAATATGGAAATGTTTTCTAGGGACAAAAAAATTACCATCAATTTTATGCCAACGGATATATCTTTATGGGACTACAATCAAAGACAACACCAAGAGCAACATAAAAGACACCTCTCTCTCCCCCCTTTCTTGACTCAAATTCACTTGGACTATCTCTGGCAGCTTTCTGCACTTTCTTGATCTCTGTCTCCATCACAGGGGACAGCCTAGCGATTGACATCTAATATGAACCCACTGACTCCCAAGTTATCCAGACTACATCTCCTCTTTCCCTGCCTATTGCAAAGATGCTATCCCATTCTCAGATGTCCTCTTTCTTTAGTATACATGGTTTCCTCTCACTGTGATTCCCACATCTATACGTGGTTTCACCCTGTTGTCATAGTTGGATCCCTCACCCATGTCTCCTCTATGTACAGTAGATATGCTCTTGCTCCACCCACCCCTAGATGGAACAAGGATAGAGTTCCCGTCCTCGCCTTTCTCCTCACCAGCCTCCGCATCCAACACATCATTCACCAACATTTCTGTCATCTGCAATGTTATCCCACCACCAGTCACATCTTCCCAACCCCACCCCCTTTTCCCTCCTGCAGAGACCGCTCCACCCACAACAGAGGTATACGTGCACCTCCTCTAACCTCATCTACTGATCCAGTGCTGAACCTGTACATTGCCAAAAATAAGCATCGAATGGGCGACTGTTTCTAGTTTAGTTTAGATTAATTGTCATCTGTACCGAGGTACAATGAAACGTTTTTGTTGCATACTAACCAGTCAGCAGAATTCAAAACATGATTACACTTGAGCCATTTACGATGTATAGATACATGATAAAGGAATAACGTTTAGTGCAAGTTAAGCCAGCAAAGTCCGATCAAAGATAGTCCAAGTGTCACCAAAGAGGTAGATAGTAGTTCAGCACTGCTCTCTGGTTGTGGTAGGATGATTCAGTTGTCTGATAACAGCTGGGAAGAAAATGTCCCTGAATCCAGCGGTGTGTGTTTTCACACTTCTTTCTATACCTTTCGTCTGATGGGAGAGGGGAGAAGAGGGAGTGTTCAGGGTGCGACTCATTCTTGATTATGCTGTTTCGCCGAACGCTTGCACTTGGTCTGCCAAAATCTACTGGATTTCCCAGATACTAACCCTTTTAACTCCTCTCTTTGCATTCCCATACTGACCTGGGCCTCCTCCATTGTCAAAGAGAGGACATACGCAAACTGAAGGAACAGCACCTCATATTCTGCTTTGGTAGCTTAAACCCAATGGTATGCACATTGAATTCTCCAATTTATCAATCAATCAATCAATTTTATTTGTATAGCACATTTAAAAATAACTCACATTGACCAAAGTGCTGTACATCAGTGCTGGTACTAATGTGCTACATACAATTGTACACAGACCTAACAATACATACATAAACTGTTTACAGCGCCCCCTCAGAGGAACTCAAAAAACACCAGGGAGTAGAAATAGGTTTTGAGCCTCGATGGAGGGGGCAGTTCTGATGAGGTGAGGGATGCTGTTCCACAGTCTAGGTGCTGCAACCGCAAAAGCGTAGTCACCCCTGAGCTTAAACCTAGACCGCGGGATAGTCAATAGCCCCAAATCGGCCGACCTGAGGGACCTGGGGGTAGAATGGTGGGTTAGAAGATTTTTGATATGGGGGTAGGGGGCAAGCCCGTTAAGGCTTTGTATACGAATAAGAGGAGCTTGAAGTTGATTCTGTACCGTACTGGGAGCCAGTGGAGAGAGGCCAGAATCGGGGTGATGTGGTCCCTTTTACGGCGTTTTGAACCAATTTCAAGCGGGAGAGGAATGATTGGCTGATGCTAGTGTATAGGGAGTTGCAGTAGTCAAGGCAGGAGGAGATGAATGCGTGGATGATTTTTTTTCAAGGTCGTCATATTGGAGGAATGGTTTGATTTTAGCTATGGTATGAAGCTGGAAGAAACCAGCTTTTACCACAGAGTTGACTTGCTTGTCAAACTTTAATGCAGAGTCAAATATCACGCCAAGGTATTTGACGTGCGGTTTGACTAAGCAGGTTACGCTTCCAATGCTGCCAGTTATCGTTTTGATGGAGTCGGAGGGGCCGAGTAGGATGACCTCAGACTTGCTCTTGTTTAGTTGGAGGAAGTTCTGTGCTATCCAACATTTTATGCCCTCGAGGCAATGCATGAGGCTGATTAAATTTGACCGGCTGTTGGGTTTCAGGTGGAGATAGAGCTGTGTGTCATCTGCATAACAATGGAATTTAGGCAACAGCCAACACCCCCCCCCCCCCCCCCCCCCCCCCCCCCCCCCCCCCCCCAAAATCTACCTTTCTTTTTCCCCCGCTCTCCCCTGTGCCCATGTGCACCAATGTACCCCCCATTCCTTCCATCTCTACTCTTGCTTCACTATTTGCAACTCTTCAATCCTTTTGTCTTTCAGCTGCCCTCATCCCTCTTCTAGCTTTATTTTCCTTCCTCCCTACCATTCTCAGTCTTAAGAAGGGTCCCAACCCAAAATGTCACATCCAAATTCTTCAGAGATGCTGCCTGACCTGTTGAGCGACTAAAGCACAGCATCTTATTTTTACCAATAATAACTAGTCAGCTTTAGCTAAAATGCAAGAATAAAACTCAACTTAATTTCTAAAATCTAAAGTGAAAGTGTTTCCATTTGATTCTGGTATTTTATTTAATTCTTCACATGTTTAAATTATAATGTTTTATTCTTAACCGTTTATTATAAATCGCGTTGTTACTTGCGAGCAAAGCACCAAGGCAAATTCCTTGTACAGGGCTCGAAATTAGCGGTTGCCCGGGTTCCATTGACCACCCAAAGTCCCGCCAGGCAACCTAAACGCCGACTCATTTTGCCCGGCTTGGCACGCAAATACTGGTTTATACCGAGAGACACAAAACACTGGAGTAACTCCGCGAATCAGGCAGCATCTCTGGAGAATAGGAACGTGACGTTTCATGTCGGCGGTGGCGGCTGTATTCCTCTAGTATCTTTGATTGCGGGACAAAGATACTAGGTGCATGGTGATGAAGGGTCGGAGCGAATGACGGGCCCTGAACAGCAGCAACAGCAGCAGCAGCGGCCGCGACAGCGGCTCCACCGCCAGCTCCTCTCGCACCCCGCCCGGCAGAAGGAGGCCTCCCTCTCCCTCCTCCCGGCCTCAGCTTGCGAGAGCGGTTGTTTTGAAAGCGCCGTTGGTAGATTTGCAGGCAGCGGCCGCTATCGCGCTGATAATGGCCGCTGCTTGCAAATCCGTTAACGGCACTTTCAAAACAACCCCTCTCCTTCCACCATCTGAAGCAGCTGCACCAAAGATCCTATAGCTATAGGATCTTTGAGCTGTACCGCTCGGCCCCACACCTACCTGTCGGCTGGCGGAGGAGGTCCCAACCGCCTCCCCCTTTGGGAGTGGCACTTTGGCGTTGGACAGGGACGGCCAAGGCAGCGGGGCATTGTGGTCCGGAGAGCGCTGACCTTCCTTCCTCCCCACCTCCTCTGCCCCTTCCCTCCCTACATCCTCTGCCTCCTCCACCCCTCTTATCCTGGGACCCCTCCTCTCCATCCCGCAACTGATCCCCATTCCCCCCTCTATTCAGTCCTCACTGACATCCCCTGTGCTCCCCTCCCCATCTACCGCACCCCCACCCAATCTATTCATCACCCTACCCACCTCGCATTGATTCTCCTGCCATCCCCCCCCATCCATCCTACACTGGTCCTCCAATTCATCCTGTACTGACCCCCCTTCCCATCCATCCTGCACTTCTCCCCCCATTACTACTGCACTGATCCTCCCATTCATCCCGTACTGACCCACCCTCCATTTACCCTGCAACAATCCTCCCCCTATTCATCCTGTACTGATCCTCCCATTCTTCCTGTACTGATCCCCCCCCCATCCATCCCGTACTGATCCCCCCCATTCAACACCACTGACATACCCCATGCTCTCCCCTCACAATTTTACATACTCCAACCAACACGTACTAATTCACCTGCCTCAATCCATCCATTCAGCACCGATTGCCTTCCCACCCCCCACCCCCCCACCCCCCCGGCCATCTCTCCACCCGCACTGATTCACACACCCCTTGACCGTATTGTGCTTCATGGTCTTCAGAGCGAACATTGACTATGTTTGATAACGGAATGCAATCAAATGTGTTTTAATTCCCAATGTTATTATTTGTTTTGACACCTTTAAACATATGTCGTGTACATGGTTAAGCATATATGTTACCATGGTTCAGGATTTATTGACCCAGGTTGATCATTTGCTGAATAATCCAACCACATTTTTGTTTGGAAGTGGAAAGAACTAAGAGAAATTGCATTAATTGCAATGTGTAAAAAGAGTTGAGATATTGTATCATACTTTTGCTGCATGTCATTGTGGTATATATCATGTCTTGATTGGTGAATATGTTTAGTTTGCGAGTTATTTGAAGCAGAAATAATAATAAGTGAATGTAGACAAAAGTGCTGGACAAACTCAGCGGATGCGGCAGCATCCATGGAGCGAAGGAAATAGGCAACATTTTGTGCCGAAACCCTTCTTCAGACTGATGGGTTTCGGCCTGAAACGTTGCCTATTCCCTTCGCTCCATAAATGCGGCTGCACCCGCTGAGTTTCTCCAGCACTTTTGTCTACCTTCGACTTTCCAGCATCTGCAGTTCCTTCTTCAACATAATATGTGAATGCTTCATTGAGCATAATTCCGACTGGTAACTACGCACTTCGTCCAAGCACAATATCGCACACGTCATGCACTCACCGTTTTAAATGACCACCTAAACTGTCATTTGGCAACCTAAAAAGCTGTCAAGGTTGACCGGCCGGCAACAGGGAAAAAAAGCTAAGGGAGGCAGCCCTGCTGTATGTATACATTCTTGTAATAACATTTGATGCCATATTTTACCAAAATGAACAGTTTGATAAGGACGGATATATTATTTCTATGTATTATTTCTGAAGCATTTTCTTGTTCATGTCGGCTTTGCTATTTTCCCTTTTGGGAAAAAAAGCAAGTTTACCACAACTAAAAACGTCAGTGGTTATTCCATTATGATTTTTTTTTTAATGGATAAAAGATCCTAATTGATTTTCATGTTAGGTGACCATTACTGTACACATATTTAATTAGCTTACTACAATATTGCAGTCCAATATTTGTGCAAAACCTTACAAATGTTTCAACAAAAAATGCCTCAATGCTTCAAACCATGCTCATAACACCCTAGCAACCCTGCTCATGACACAGTTGTCATTTTAAAATGCATACAGGAGCAAATCAAAGGTCAATTAGTGCAGTAAACTCCAAAGTAGCCTGATAGCTCTGAGAGGCGGTGGCGTGTTTGGCTAACTGTTGTTTCTCTGCTCTGCAGCTCTCTTTTCTCTCATGAATGTGAGAACTTCCTGTGTGTTCACTACATTGTGAATAGAGCTTGGCAACAAGTCAGAAAGCCAGTCCAGAGCACTGCGAATGGATTAAATTCAAGTTCCGTCCTGCCTCTAAATTAGAAGGATTCACATTTTCAATAATGTTCATGTTTCTGAATGGATTCTTTTTTAAAAGAAATATATTACAATGAACAACATCCGGAGGAAATCTATTCCAAACAACTGTGGTGGGGTCATCTGGTTGAAATTCAATTTGGTTTCAGTGGCTGGCTTTCACAAAGTTGTATTTGTTTTCTCTGTATTTATACCATCAACTCCAGGCTAGTATGGCTGAAAGCAGTTTCCAAAGCCCTCTCCTCCTGTCTTCAACTCCACCCCAACCCAAAACATTTGTTTACCTATCAATCTTTACATGTGTTACTATGGGAACGCTTTTGTGTTGCTCCACTATGTTACTTTGATATTGATGTTTTCCACTGGCTTCTTTTCTGCTTTTAAGCAATGCTGAACAATAGTTAAGTGTTTATCTTGAGTTTTTGTTCACTTGGACTTGATTTGGCACCAAGATGCCAAAAGCCGAAGATTTCACTGGCACATGAAAAATAATTTTAAAATGAAATAAATAATTTTAAATGGCTAATCCAAATGTGGCAAAGTACTTTATCTATTCTTTCTGTCAATGGCTTCTATATTCATCCATAAATTAAGACTTCAGCACAACTACACAGCTGTTTGTGTATAATTTAACATTTTTAGTTTTAACGTAATAGAATAACACAAGAAAAGTCTGCTTGAAAATCTTATTCTTGTCAGTAACCCCCCCCCAAGCTCACAAAAAAAATCCATGCTCAACATCATGCATTTTGCATTTGCAGTGATACGCACACCATTCTAATGCCAGGAAGAGATTGGTGTAAATAGAAGGAAAGATTGATACATGAGATTACATGAAAGTAAATGAAGATTTTGCTGAAGAAATAATCAACGGAAATCATGAACTACTATAAATATTGCAGGGCTAGCATTTCAGTGGTGGGTGGTAAAACCACCTATTGAACATCCGAGTTCCTCTGCAGTATAATGCATAAAACATCCAGTCTCAACCTCTGAAAGTGTACTTGTGAGTGTGTATATACACACACACACACACAGAACTTTTCTTTTCCCCTCTTATCATATTGTTTACAGTGTACGATATTTACATATTCTGTTGTGCTGCAGCAAGTAAGAATGTCATTTCTTTGACATATGACAATAAAACAATCTTTACTTTTGAAGCACTATAGAAGCCACAAGAACTAAAGTGGAAAGACAGCCGAGAAGGAGGATAAGATATACACAGTTTGGGCAATAGTGCAGTCAGGGACTACATAAAATGAAATACACAGGCTCCAAGACAACTTAATTTGCAAAAAAACTGCCAGAAAAACTACCTACTACAGGTACACGTGTATTAGTGCACGTATCTGTAAAAGGTTTTGGGGAAAATTATTTTCTGTGCAATTCAAACATGGTGAGTTTTGAAAAGAAAACATTACCTATGATCCAAGTATTTAGACAAATGGTAATCCAGCTATAAATTTTTATTTACATTCTAAGAGGGAAAAAAAGGAAAATTGAAGGAATCCCGCGATGACCAACATGGAAATTAGACAAAAAAGTCTGAAAAATCGAGTCTGAAGACTCTGAAGGATACCGACCCAAAACCCTACTTATGCATGTTCTCCAGAGATGCCTGACCTGCAGAGTTAAGGGCCTGTCTCTCTAAGGGGATTTTTTCGGTGACTAGGCTGTCGCCACACAGTCACAGGGGTGTCGCCTGCACGATCATAAGCAGTCGCCCATAGAATCATAGTGTTTTTCTGGTCGCCGCTGGATTATGATATGTTCAAAACTTTTCGGTGACAGTCGTAGACTGTGGGCTTGTCGTAGCTTGTCTTGTCCTGTCGCAGGTGCTGTCTTAGGTTTTCACTAGGATGCCTAGGTTGTCGCCAGCAGCTACTTTACTGATCTTTTTGTTTGAAACAATGATGGGAACACCACATCAACATGCTTACCAGGTATTTACATTTTATAATACTTTTTGTGAATTGGACTTGAAATTCTTTGTCACACACAGCTTGTGAAAAGTTTATTTGCCTTACACTTAATATTGAAATGTTTCTGTGTTGCAGCTACTGTCACTGATGGGACCACCACAGATGCCACCACCATTGATGTCATGCTTACCGATGGCCACCTCGCACATAGGCAGGTCACCCAGTTCCTGGTACTGTGCGCGTTTTCTCTCATTAGCCTCTTCAATATGCTCTTCCCAGGGCACTATCAGCTCCAGAATGATCAGCTGTTTTGTCACTTTGGAGGTGATGATCATGTCTGGCCGGAGTGATGTTGCTGTGATGTGCTGTGGAAATTTCAGCTGTTTGACCAGATCAACGTGCAGTCACCTTGAGCACCTGGTCATAGCGCCACCGATAGCGACCTTCCCCAAGGGACTTTGGGCAGCTGCTGAAGAGATGTTCTAATGATCCTCTTCCAGAGCAAAGTGGGCAGGAAGGTGTCTCGCTCTTGCCCCAGATGTGGACGTTTGCTGGGCTTGGTAGGGCATCGTAGACAGCTTGGACAAGGAACTGGACACACTGGAAGTCTGCCTGCATGATGTTTGACCAGGTAATCCTGCGCTGCGGTATGCTCTCCAACCTTGTCCACGCTCCCTGCTGCCTGAGCCCCACTGTCCTGCTCACACGCTCTTCCTCCACACCTGCTCAGACCTTTCCTGGATTAGATGGTGTCTCTCCCTGCCCCGGGTCTTTGGGAAGTATTCCCAAACCTTCTTTGCCAGTTTGCCATGACTCCCACCAAAGCGTTTTGCGATAGGCATGACTCTGCCAGCTCCAGTGCTTTCCCCGCCCTCCATTTCCTCCCTGTTCTCACCTCGATGCCAGCCGATGACACCTTCTGGTCCCTGGAGTCCCTGTACTGCAGAGCTTCTCTTGTTCGTGCCACCATAAACTCTTCCATGAGGCCACTGAATGGGAGCTACAAGATGTTACTTGTCCCATACAGTGCAGCACTGTTGAGGCTGCAGGGAAGGCCAAGCCACCTGCGGAGAATGCCGCTGATCTTCCTTTCAAGGGACTCGACTGAGGTCAATGGAATAGCGTAAACCAGCAGAGGCCTCAGGACTCGGGGCAGGATGGAATGCTGATAGACCCAGGTGACCTGTCGACTTTGGTGAGCCAGGTTTCAAGGTCTTCGATGGACTTTTGAATGGCGGCAGAGTCTTTCAGAGTTGCGTCAAAAAACTTCCCCAAACTCTTGACAGGTTGCTCAGTGGTGGAGGATAGTAAGAAGTGGAATTTGACTGTCACCTTCCCTTTCTTCAGCACCATGGACCTTGACTTTGTTGGCTCGAAACTCATCCTTGCCCAGGTGATAAGTTTCTCAAGACCTTGCAGGATCCACCTACTTCCTGGGACCGATGTTGTGGTGATGGTAAGGTAGTATAGGCCATTTTTATACATTTTGGTTTCACATCGTAGATATTACAGCAGTGTTTATTACATCGCCTCCCCATTTCAGGGCACCATAAAATTTGGGGACACAGCAATGTCATGTAATGAAAGTAGTCATGTTTAGTATTTTGTTGCATATCCTTTGCATGCAATGACTGCTTGAAATCTGCAATGTATGGACATCACCAGTTGCTGGGTGTCTTCCCTGGTGATGTTCTGCCAGGCCTGTATTGCAGCCATCTCTAGCTTATGCTTGTTTTGGGGGCTAGTCTCCTTCAGTTTTCTCTTCAGTATATAAAAGCATGCTCAATTGGGTTCAAATTGGGTGATTGACTTGGCCACTCAAGAATTGACAATTTTTTCGCTTTGATAAACTCCTTTGTTGCTTTAGCATTATGTTTGGGATCATTGTCTTGCTGTAGAATGAACCGCCGGCCAATGAGTTTTGAGGCATTTGTTTGAACTTGAGCCAATAGATGCATCTATACACTTCAGAATTAATTATGCTACTACCATCAGCAGTTGTATCATCAATGAAGACAAGTGAGCCAGTACCTTCAGCAGCCATACATGCCCAGGCCATAACACCCCCACCATCGTGTTTCACATGTGGTATACTTTGGATCTTGGGCAGTTCCTTCTCTCCTCCGTACTTTGCTCTTGCCATCATTCTGATATAACTTGATCTTTGTCTCATCTGTCCACAAGACCTTTTTCCAGAACTTTTAAATACTTCTTGGCAAACTGTAACCCAGCCATCCTATTTTTGCGGAGGCTAACCGTAGTTTGCATCTTGCAGTGTAGCCTCTGTATTTCTGTTCATGAAGTCTTCTGCGGACAGTGATCATTGACAAATCCACCACCTGATTCCTGAAGAGTGTTTCTGATCTGTCGGACAGGTGTTTGGGGTTTTTTCTTTGTTAAAGGGACAGGGCTTGAAATTAGCAGTTTTGCCGGGTGCCATTGACCACAGAAAGTGCCGCCGAGCAACCTAAACGGTGACTCATTTTGCCCGGATTGGCACCCAAATACTGGTTTTATACCGGTAGACACAAAAAACTGGAGTAACTCGCGGGTCAGGCAGCATCTCTGGTGAATAGGAACTGACGTCTCGTGTCTTGCGGCGGCGGCTGTATTCCTCTAGTATCTTTGATTGCGGGGCAAAGATACTAGGAGCGGGATGACGAAGGGTCGGAGCGAATGATGGGCTCCGAACAGCGGCAGCAGCGGACCGCTTCAGCGGCTCCACCGCCTCTTCCTCCCGCACCCGCCCGGCGGAAGGAGGCATCCCTCTCCTTCCCTCGGAGGCGGTGGTGACGAGGAATGCGGCGGCACTTTGGCGTTGGACACGGGACGGCCAAGGCAGCGGGGCGATGTTTGTCCGAGGAGCAGCTGACCTTCCTTCCCAACTCCTCTGCCCCTTCCCCCCCTCTTTCTCTCTCTCTCTCACTCTCTCTCTTGTATGCCCCTCCACCCCTCTTATCCAGGGGACCCTCCTCTCCATCCCCACACTGATCCCCATTCCCTCCTCTATTCAGTCCTCACTAACATCCTGTGCTATCTCTCCCATCTACCCCCCCCCTAATCTATTCATAATCCTACCCACCTCGCATTGATTCTCCTGCCATCTCCCCCATCGATCTACCATGGTCCCCCAATTCATCTGTAACTGACCCCCTTCTCCCTTCCCATCCTGACTTCTCCCCCCAATTCGCATAAGGTAACTGTTCCTCCTTTCTCGTACTGACCCACCTCTCCATTTACCATGCACTGAGATCTTCCCATCATCCTTTAGTGATATCACCATTCATCTTTTACTGATATCTCATTCATCTGTACTGATCCCCTGCATGCATCCTGTACTGAACCCCCATTTCATCCTGTACTGATCACTTCCATACCTTAGTGCTGCGTTTCCCCCCCCCACCCCGTCTCCTCTGTACTGATCCCCCATTCATAGAAGGAATGGGGGGAAGTCTGATGAAGGTCTCGACCGAATCGTTGCCTAGTTCATTAGCTCCATAGATGTGCCTCCACATGCTGATTTCTCAGCATTTTTGTCTACTCCTTTCATCCTGTACTGATACCCCCCCAGTCATTCATTTCGAATCCCTCCTCCATCCCGTACTGACCCCCCCCATTTCAACCCACTGAGTTCGTTTTTCCCCTCCGGGGCTTCCCCTCTCAATTTTACATTCTCCATCCAACACGTACTAATTCACCTGCCTCAATCATCATTCCGCACCGATTCACTTCTCCGCACAACCTCCCCCCCCCCCCCCCCCCGCATCTATCATCCCCACACTGATTCACGACCCGGACCCTTTTGTGCTTCATGGTTTTCAGAGTGAACATTGTTGATGTTTGATAACGGAATGTATTTCATTATGTGTTTTAATTCCCAATGTTATTAGTTGTTTTGGACACTTCAAACATTATTACCAAAAGAAACATTTGCTGCAGGTATGTCCTTTGGCCATCTCTTGCAGTTTAGTGTAATGTTTTTAGAGGGTTTTATTGATATACAATAATCCCTTTAGCGGTGCTGTTCCAGTTCTGCAAATCCCACTTCGCAAGCCGTTTAAAATGCCCATTAATTGATGGGCTTTAAACACTTGAATTCTTCAATTATTTGCCTATAATGTATTGACATGAGATTTAAAAATCAAGTTTTATTGTGAATTATATGTGTGATGTTAATTGGACACTTCAGAGCTTTAAATTTGTTTATTTATTTTTTCTTAAGTATTGGATAGTGTTTAGGATCTTGTAAATTGAATTTTGTTAACTTTAGCTACAAATGGGTAACTAACTAATTAGTGGCTTTAATTTAGGTCATCAAAGTAAAGATTGTTTCATATGTTGTCAGAAGGCTTCAATCTATAGTACTGAAATTGTCTTTTCGTACTCTAATTTTTAAGATAAGTTATGGGATTTTGAACTCGTCCTCTGATTACAACGTTTGCTTTAAGTCAATGGCAAAAGCAATTAGAGTGAACAAGAAGCTTAATTTTCCGAGTATGGAAAAAATGGCCAAAACTTTTCTAATACTGAAGATATGAAAGTGGAATTAGGTTGTCAAATTATAACTTTCTTTTTATGCTTTATATGAAGGGGATAAATTGCAAGACTTGATTTTTAAAAATTCTCCAAAATTTTGTAAGCATTGCTGA